>OZ035874.1:13930660-14530660 GCA_964034865.1 Eristalis intricaria
GATCTTCGAAACCGAGCCGCCTGGGTCGAGGAGAGGAAAACTGAAACTCTGGCATAAAGACCAAGTCAACGGGGATACAAGACAGCTTGGACTTGATCCGTGTACCCAGGAACGTCAGCGGTGGAAAGCAATAAGTAAGTAATAAAAAATAATAAGTAAGTAAGTGAAATAAGTTTACTAATTTATGCCACAATTTTTTAAATATTACGCAAATTTTTAAAGGCTTTCTGTACGACGGGCTTTAGGTTAGTATATTATATAATTACACGTAAATTCAATTGGGTACAGGTTTGATTGACAATATTCATGCTACAAGCACGATTTCCCTTGACGTTGACACGACCGTCTAAGATACTAGCATATACTTACATATATTAAAGCTGCATATCACTGTTTCAACATAAGACTAACATATTATTAACACAAAAAAGGTGATATATATTGTGATGTACAGTGTTATAACAGAGAAATATGGCTAATATAGAGTAAACCAAACTTCCTTACAATAGCTTCACAAAAACCATTTTAACAAATTCGGAACGAACTAAATAAATAAGCAAACACCACTTTCTTGATTTATTCTTTACCAGTGGTAATAAAAACAATATTCATGAAATTAATTTTTTTTTTAAATGGAGCTGAAAATTATTTTTATTAATTTATGGAGTAACCACATCAAGCGAAAATAGAATAAATATAAAAATACAACAAGGACATAACAGTTCAAAAGTGTACGAGATACATGCGGATATATCCAAGAAAATTCTTTTCAATTACCTTCCGCTCTATGTATGGCGTCAATCCACTTGAGTGCATCACAATCAGTAAATTATTGAACTTGTCTAATAAAGCCCATGCCCTTGGAACAAAGGCGACGCAGTACTGGTAATAGATATCATCTACCATTATTTTCAAAGTCTTGATAACATTTTGGTCTAAGTAATCTGGCAGTGCAAAATGGCCTAGGTTTAAGTAAATTGTAATTGTATTCCTAACATCTTCGAAAATATTGTGAACTTACCAAACTCAAGTCTTTCGATTGCATATGCCACTGCTCTTTCAAACTTACGGATTTGTATTAATTCAGTGGTTCCATAAACACGAAAGTTCCTCAAGATTATTTTTGTAATCTCCTGTAATTCATTATCAAGCACATTTTGTTAAACATACAAACATTGGTAACGTTGAATATACTTCGTCGGAGCCATTTATTGTAAGAATCCAGTTGTAAGCTGGAAAAAGCATGTTGTGCTTTGCTAGGCGCTGAACACTATCCGCAACTTCTTCCAGACTTGAGTTTATTGCAGTGCAGAAAAATAGGAACAAGAATGAAAATTATTTTGATTTACTCTTTACATTAAAATGTTAAAGAACAGTATGTATTTCCTAAATTTAAAAAATGCAAGAAATCTATCTTGATAACAAATTACTTTGATTTAATAGTTACTAGATTAGTTTAGTGAAAAAAAAAATATTAACTTCCATATAATATATAAAAGCATATATTATAATAACATGTATAATAATTATGTACTTTCGGTAAAAGATATAACATAATGCATGTATACTTATTGTTTTTTAATGTACTTTCATATATACTTACGTGGGAATTGTTAAAATACTAGCCAATCCCCCGCTATAAATACTTGTTATTATGATGTCGATCATGTAGCACGAAAATAATACAATCCGCACTGACACAGACGATGCAGACGAAGACTTGGATCCCTGGGATACAAACAATTTAAGGCTTGTCACGAAACCAAAGCACAGGCTTGTAAATAATGATGCAGGAACTGTCACATCAGAAAATTTAATTAGAAATAATCCAAGTGACTCAATACTTAAGCATCCAACAATTGCAAGCCAGAGTAACCAACTGAATGGCTCAAGTGGTAGCGACCAGCTTATTACCCGTCTACAAGTATTTCTGAATAAGACACAAAAAAATGGAGCTATTAAGACTTTACCTTGGAGCAGGAACTAGGCATGTCACTCCAGATCTGGACAGAACGAACGACATGTCAAGGTGAAGATAGTTATCATACCTACCGATGTTGAAAATATCAGATTATTGTATTACTTTATTTTAGTTATGATGCTGCTCTTCACAAAAATCTTCACATCAGAATATAATTGGAAGTAATTAGTTTATAGTATCTTACTATTTGCGTCCACTACTTAAGCTAAGATAGATAGCAATACTCATTTTCAGAATATACGAATCCACTTTTGATTTCGGAGACAGCGGATTTGTATGGTCTTAGTCTTTCAAAAGTTGTTTCATCTGCGGGAACTTTGCGTAATTTTCAAGAGGTATTTACACTTTATTTCTTCACTTAGTGCCAATTATTGTAATGCCTTTTGAAAGTAACTTTTGACCAAGATCAATAGATGAAAATAAGTTGCAATGTTGTGACTTTTCAAACCATCAACGAGAACTTAGAAGAAACATTTTATTCTTGTTTTTTTCACACGGGCTGACACGAACTGCTTTTGCCAAATATAATTGAAATATTCAAACTTAAAATGTTTAAGAACATCTTGAATTTGTTCATATTTTTTCCGGTTTCACGGTGGACTTTACTACATTCAAGACAAACCATTTATCAAATATATAACAAATTGGTCCAAATTTATCACAAGATCTTTGCTGTCTTCTACTTTTTTTTGTACTTGGATTGGTGAAAATCTTCAACAAGACACTATGAGATCCGTGTCCACATAGTACTGTTAGATTTTTACTGATTAAAAACACCATTCACTTTTCCTTTCTACAACGAATTTTCGCGTGTTGCTGGTAGAACTTCGGTAAAATCACCTGCCATGACGATCGTTAGGATGGTTTATTACTATTGCGCCAAATAGAGCGGTCTTTTACGCTGGAGTCGGTGTACTAAACGTTTCATGTCCAAAGTTTGGAGGATATCATTGTTACAATGTCTGATACTTAGCTTTCGAGCGGACTTTGTTATTTCTTCGTCGACGGTAGTTATCCCTAGGTCGCTTTGTATATAACAATTCCTGAGGTGCCAGGGAGCTTTCACAATATCCCGTGAAGTTCAGTTCCAGTTCTTGCTTGTATGAGAGTAGTTTGTTGTACATGCTTAACTTGGAGTGCCTTCCAAGTAACCAGTACATTTCTCTATACCGGTGTTCAAGCTCATCCCGTTTCTTTTTCACGTGGGCCTTCCACTTGAGTTTGGCGTCAAGTGTCATACCAAGATATTTTGCTTCATTAGGTATTTGTACAGAATTAATGAAAACTGTTCGATTTTCAATATTTCTGTAAGTATTGATTTGGTCTCATTGGGAGCAATGCGCCAGCGTTTTGACCCTTCGTTTATTTTGTCTAAGGCTCGTTGCAGTTTTTCAGTTGAGGACTCAACTTAGCTTCCCGTTGCCAGGATCGCTGTGTCATCCGCAAATGTAGCCACAAGTGTACCCTCAGTTTGAGGTATGTCTCTAGTGTACAACAGGTACAATGTAGGGCCAAGGACACTCCCTTGAGGGACTCCTGCTCGGATCTCTTTAAAATCGAAGTATTCAGTTCCGTGGTAAACTCTAAATATCCTATTATCAAGACAGAATTCTAGTATCTTATATTAGCTTGTCGGTGAAAGCCTGCTTAGTTTGTATCTTAGGTCTTCATGTCAGACATTTTCGTAGGCCTGGGAAGTGTCAAGTATGGTTGTAGAGCAAATCCTTTTCTCGTTTAATGCTCCTTCAATTTCATTCTATTTTCAGTGTACATGGGCAATTGTCAAATTGTTTTCCTCGAAACACAAATTGATAGTCAGGTATTAGTCGATTCTCTTCGATAAATTTTTCAGTGCGTCCTAATAAAAGTTTTTCACAAATTCTGTACGACTTTTTGTTGCTTAACGGTTTACCCGGTTTTGGGACCGTAAACACTTCCGCAACCTTTCATGAGTCTGGACTATATAATAACCTAAAGGAAGTGTTAATTAAATAGCGGAGTTTAATTAGCTCCTTTTTCGGCAAGTTTTTCAAGATTTTTTTTCCGATTATTAGAACACAGCCAGGAGCTTTGTTGTTTTTTTAGATTTTTGATTGCCTTAGAGTTCGTTTAGCAATACTTTTACTATTCTAGAGCTGTCAGTTACAGCAGTCATGAATACTTGGATCATCTACCAACATTTTTACATCAAAAGGTTGAAATGTTTCCTCCAAATGTTCGGCAAAGAGATCAGCCGCCTATAGCACGCACGACGACAGTGGTTGCTGAGAAGCTAGGCCCAGGTCCACCTCGGACTGTAGCGCCACCCATATTATATTATTATAATGTACTCCTCCAGCGTACAGGAATAAAAAGCCGGATTGTGACTTACGATCATCACTGTCTGCTGCCCAACTCGAATCCGAATAAGCTTGAAGTTGTTGACCGGTTCTTTTATATACTATTGCTGCTGTGCTAGTCCCGATTAAGTGTCTTAAGACATTTAGTGCTGCTGTCCAGTGTTGACGTCTTGTCTATATTTTGGGAAAGTGCATTTACAATGAATGAAATGTCAGGCCTACTAAAAAATATAAAAGCCTTCCAATTAGTCCCTTCCACTTTCCCCTTCTATGGTTGGTTCCTTTTTGAGTTTTAGGCCATTTTGAGCTGGTAATCGTGATTGTTTTGCTTCCTCGAGCTTTTACAGTCTTAGCAGGCTGTTGATGAATGCTGTTTGTCTTATACTTATTGCCCCCTTTTTTCTAGAAATCTCAAGACCTACGCACATTTGTGGTTCCCCCAAATTGAAAGCATCAAATTCCTTTGACAACTTTGCGTAAATCAGAGAAAATTCCCCATGGCCATTTGTTGCAAGAAGTAAGTCATCAACATAGATGGTCATGTCATCATCATAATGGTTTTATTTTCAGAGTTCTTGTGATAAATACATCTATCATATTATGACTGGGTGAACTGAATCTTCTTAAGAGTCTTATCTAGCCTTAAGCTCCATTAGCGGCCTGACTGTTTCAGACCATAAATTGTCCTTTTTAGTTCACATACTTTGTCCCCGGCAGATTTTTGAATACCTTCTGGCTGCTTCAGTGTATCAAGCTCACCGTTAAGATATGCCGTTGACACGTCTAGGTGATATAATTTCAGATCATATTCTGCAATAGCCAGTGTTAATCGTATGGAATGTATATTCGCCACTGGGGAATATGTGTCGAAATAATCAAGACCATGTATCTGATCATAACCCTTCATAACTAACCTTACTTTTCTTCTATTCACGGACCCATCTACATCATACTTAGTTTTATATACCCATTTTGAATTAATTACCTTTCTGTTGGTGCGTCTGTCCACCAATTGCCAAGTCCCTTTCCGTATGAGTGAATCATATTCATTCTGCATTGCTTGATACCATTCTGCACTGTTTTCCATGCCATACAACTGCTTAAAATTAACGGGATCGAATTTGACATTGTTTGATTGTTCTATATACTCTGATGACTGCACTATGGTTTTCTCTGAAATCCGAGATGTATGAATCCTCATCTGTACCATTTCCACAAGATTCCTTATGAACATGTATAAATGCCTTTTGATATTTGCCACTTTTCATCGTTTGAGAGTTCTTTGGTTCTTCTTTTGTATTTGCTATTGGTTTGGATAAAATATGTAAGCGTTTTGATGGTCTTCTTTGCTTTGATTTAGTTCCTCGTCTAAAAATCGAACGTCCCTGCTCCTAATGAAGAGACGAGTTCCAGGTCTCCAAAGACGATAAGTGCCATGCTCGTCGCTGTATCCCACAATCATGTGCTTCACACTCTTGGCATCAAATTTAAAGAGGTTATTGCCTTTATTTAGGACTAACGCCTTTGTCCCAATGTATTTCATTGATGATATATTAGGTTTCTTACCTGTTCACATATCTACTGGCGTCATTTGTCTCTTTAATTTTGTAGGCGACCTGTTTCGGATGAATGCAGCTGTGCAAATCAATTCTGCCCATAACATTTCAGGTAAGCCAGCTTCCAGGTTTAAATATCTAGCCATTTCAAGTAAAGTTCTGTTAACTCGTTCAGCAACATCATTCTGTTGCGGCGTGTATGGAGCGGAAAACTCGTTGTCGATACCTGTGAATTCTTCAAATTGGTTATTTGTGTACTCAGTGCCATTATCGGTCTTAAATAGATTTCCTCAGCGGTTCACAACGCATAGGGCCACATACGTCTGAATGGATCAGTTTCAATGTCTGGCTAGTTCTTTTATTATGACACGCACCAAAAGTCTTCGTAGACTGCTTTGCACAAATGCAAGGCGCACAACTGGGCTGAGTGAATTCAAATTTATCTGGCAAACCAAGTACCATTTCTGTTGATTGCAACTGCCTCAATGAAGCAAAGATCAAATGTCCCATTCTTCTATGTCACAAGCTTAAAGAGTTCTTAGCTTCAATTGCTATGAATGGTCGATGATTTTGGAACAAAAAGTACAGTCCGTTCCTTTTTTCAGCTGTGACCAACAATTTGCTATTTTGATTAAGCAATTTCGCTTTGTGTTTTTTGAACGTGACTTTCATTCCATTGTCCGTTGCCTTTCCGATGGAGATCAAATTTTCCTTTAAACTAGGTAAATATAGTGTGCTGATGAGTCTGATCCTTGCGTTGGTATGTGTGAGATGTGATGGGATTTTTGCCGTTCCTCTGCCGACTACGTTTACACGTTGTCCATTGGCCAAACTTGCATAGTTGTCTTCTTTACATGTGTGACTGTGACTGTGTTGAACACATATGAGATGTAGCACCTGAGTCGAGGTACCAATCGTTTTCCCTACTTGCAGCTGTAAACAGTGAGCGTTCCATTATTGTGAAACCAATTCCTCATTTGTCTGTACATTGTTAACTTTTCCCTTGAAGCCATCTTTAGCTTTGTGCCCTTCTTTTCCACCTTTACGGCAATCAAAGGGTAGTTATCCTTGGGAAATTTCTTATGTTTCCTTGGCCTACCCTTGGAAAAATATGCTGTGTTTGCTTGTCCGTTTATGTCTTTTCTCCTGTCGCTTACTTCTAGGAGTCGGCTATTCACTACATAGAGTTCGGGGTAGCTGCTGTGGGTATCGAAAGAATAAATCTTTGCCGTGCGTTGCTCCTAATTCGCGCAATTTATTGCGGCTACTTTGAACTCCCGGATAAATTTGCCCATATTGGTGTCAGAGTCCATTTTGAAATTTATTAAGCGATTAAATTCTTCAGCCTTCTGTCTGGGCCCATAAACTTTTAGAAATAATACACGATTCCTTTTATAACTTGGATATTTATTATAGCTTATTCGAGTGCTACAATACGCCACAGATTACAAGAAAGGAATGACAGAAAGGATTTGACAAGAGGAAATAAGATAGTTGACGAAAAAGGCGTTGCCAGTATAGAATCGTAACGAATGATGGAAGTTGTCAGTTCCAACATTTTATATTTTCACTAGCTGACTAGCCGTTGTTGACACTAGCTGACTACACGTTGCTGTGGTTCAGTAGATACATTACGCTGAATCAACTTTGTCTGTTGTGTTCATTCACAATATTTTTGATTTCTTTTTGTCGTATCATTCCCAATGGATTTGTATGTTATCAATTCCCCAACAATCAGAAATTGTATTTCGTTGACATCAACGTTTGTCATGTTCGCTCAATAAAACAGTTTTTCTTAACTCTAAGCAATTTTTGGGAATACCATCTCGATGAGTTCCGTCTTTGACTCAGTTAAGTGACACAACTGCCAGGGAATGTAATGTATCGAGACGATGTGTCAACGGGAATTTTGCCATTAATGCAACTGTTTGGAAAATAAAACTCTTACGGATCGGTGGTTCTTCAATTCGACTCATATGTTTATATTTAATTTAATCAATTTGAAGCTTTTCCGTAAGTTCTTCGGAAGACGTTGACCATCGAAACACTTGTAACGTTTGTCGAAAATCAGCTGATAAGATTATCATCGCATAATTCAGAAAGGTTGCAAGTTGGAGGTAACCTATGCCCGACCACCTTCCAACAACATACCAGCAATACCTGATGAAGCAAGTGCAAGTGCAATTCCATTTTGAGATCAAATCGTTGCCAACATCAATGATATTAAAAAAGTTTTTCCAGTTCTACCGGGAACATCACAAGGTGAATGTTTCTTTGAACGTTTTCTCTTAATGCCTCTGAATTATATTGGATTTCGCGTCTCGACCATTGATTAAATTCATGCACATGGAGATTGGGTTTTGTCATTCCCTATTGTATTAATCCTTTGTTTGTTAGCATCAACTACCTACACGTCCTCAACTACAATTAATGCTTCGTTATGAGTTCCTTCGTTCATTTGTAAAACTGCATTTGATGATCTAAGACGGATCTGATGCGAAATATCTTCGGCCGTTTGACCTTTATATTTCTTTTATAAGTCTGACGCAAAAAACAATGTTCGTATATGTTAAGTATTTAAAGAAATCAGAGCATGTTCGACAGTGTGTTCTTAATGTGTGCCATTCTCCAGCAATCCTAAACTTTGTCAGTCTCCTCTGTATCAAGCAAACAATACACCGTTTACGGTTCGCAGAAATTGAAATGATGTTGGGCGACAAACAACAACTAAAAGTAAAAGCAACTAAAAGCACTCCTCTTGGCTGGTTTGGACTGAGTCAAGACGTCCTAGTGCTACTGTCGAAAATACATGTATGTAACCGGAACGGACTATGCTTGTTTCCGTCTCTGAGATTTCTTTGACCATCGATTGCAGGTATAATATCATGCTAATGTATTGCAAGTCGAATTTCAAGGGACCAGAAAATTTGTCTGAGTTATAGAAACTTCGACCTATAGAAAATTCTCAAAATTTATGGGAATAAAATTATTGCTTTATTCTGCAATTTTTTATTGGGTTGTCCACACCAATTCTAATTTTCTACAACCAACTGCCACACCATGGTACGTATAAATATGGAATTTAAGTAACAATAACGACTTCCCATTTTACATTTCTGAGAAAACTTAGTTCAGTGAGTGAATTCCTCGAAAAATTGGGGTTAGGGCTGAAATATCTCTTCGAGTAGTTGGAGTTATATAAATATTCGAGTTATGGAAGTTCAGTAATTCGAGTTAGGGAGTGAAACTCATATTTTAAATACAACGAAAGAAGAGCAGTGTACACGATAAAACTTCGACTTGAGAAAAGTTTTAGTAACAGAAGTTTGACTATAGTAGCTTTAATGGCTTGCAGAGTAACGGCGAAAACGAAACAACACAACGATTATCATCTTCAATGAACTGTGGTTCACTTGGACTATGTTGACCCACCATTGTCATCAGTGGATTGGCGACGATAAGGTGGATAACCATCATTTCCAGCAAAACTATCTGATACTTATTGCCTAGGATAGCGCTTTGAATATTTTCCGTCAAACATACATGTAGAATGAGCATTTAATATTCAACAGGTACCATGAATAATATTTTCGTACCAATCTCATAGTACGGTTGATCTCCCTGATTTACTGAAATGACCGCTGCTATGACATCATCGATTTCATTCGGTCCTATCATTTCAATCATCCAAATGAGGATATTTTCCTCTGTTCCTTTTCCTCGAACCTGCAACAAAGTATTTGAAAACTTAGAAAAAATAGATGGATGAAATGGGTGTTACCAAAAAGGTGACAACTTAACAGTCATTTAAAGGATTTTCCAATAGTGACATGACAATTTTGAATTTCAAACCGTCACCGTCAATTTAAAAAAAAAATCCACATGTGCTTCATGAATCACCACACAAAAAATTACTGCTTAGTGCCGTTTGCATGCCGGCGGCATTTTTGGCAGATATTTTTTTATCGATAATAACGATCGTCACGTTTGTGTGAATGGTCAGCGTCATCCCGCCATGATTACCGATTATTTTTGGCCCGAAATGGAAGATATGGACTTTGACGGAATGCGGTTTCAACATGATGGTGCCACATGCCACACAACCCACGTTACAATCGATATTTTTAAGTCTAAGTATGATGAGCGTATAAGTAACGGGTAAGTCGATTGGCAGCCTCGCTCGTGCGATTTAACACTGCTTGACTATTTTCTGTGGGGCTATAGTAAGTCATTGGTTTATGCCAACATGCCGTTTCGGCCGAAAGGTGTGGCCGAGTCTTTGAAAATTGGGTCCAGCGAATCGACCGCTCCAAATGTGCCCGCGGTGGACATATGAACGAAATCGAGTTTCATTCATAAGTGCTTTGACTGTACTTCAAGCCGATACAAAGTTTTTTAAAAATCTCAAATGGTTTGCGTTTTATTTAAGAAAAAAGTGGTCAAGTTCTTATTGGGGACCCCTACATATATGTAGATATATAAATTATGACACATGAAATTACCCTTACCCTTAGCATAGACGACATAATACAACGCGTCAGAAATGCATGTATCCCGTTATGACGATAGTTATGCCCTCACTTCCTTTCTACGGATGTTGATACTCTTTTGCCACTTCTGGTCAACTGTCAACAGGCAAAAGACTGTGTATACCAACGTTTCATCAATAATAAAGTCCAAGGACCAGCTCCGATCGAGCAATGTAAAATCAGCACTAGCAAGGAGCCTTGGAATTCAGGAATATTGGAATGGCCTGAAAAATAATTAACTTTAAAGGGGATTTTAGGGAAACATTTTGGGATCCCTAGAAGAAATATTATAAATATGAAACAGGAAGTCTTGACTATTAATAACAACGTAATCAAATCCATTAATACCTGTCCTTTTAAATACGAATTCACGCGTTGCAAAATTGATGAAAGTATAAAGAATTTTGATCGTAAATTAGAGATAGAGAGAGAGAGAGAGAAAGATATAGTTAACAATAAAATTAATATATACACTCATGCTCATATAACTACTTGTTTGCTCTTTAGCAGTTTTAATATATTTCAGGTTCATTTAAATGGTAATGTAATATGTTTAGTTCACTGATAACAACTTGATTTTCGGCTAGAAGTTCTGCCCCATGATTATTGTTGTATAGAGTAATGTTCAGTCTTTTTAGAGCTTTCGAGCGATCTAATTCGTTTGTGGATCTAGTGCAAAATCCAAAATTACGAAACGTTCGATCCCCTGATCCTGAGGGCAAATATCTGTCCCTCGGTATGAAGATTCGGGCAAACATGCCACCAAAACCCAACAAAGAAGCCTGGGCTAATTTGTACAGCCCTCTACAAACGTTGTAAGATACTGGCTGATGAAATATACGAAGTAATTTCGCCAAGTGAATCCAAAAAAGTGTATGTACCACCAGTTAAAATATTACAACAAAGCTGTGATTACGTACATTCTTTAATGAAAATTAATAAATTATCTGACTATTGTGTCAAAAAGCTGTCAATTGGTATGAAAATATCTTGTGAATCATTAGAAACGTACACCAAATTGATCACAAAGTTGAAAGAGGAAAACAAAAACAGTAAATTTTTTTCCCACCACAGAAAATGTGAAATATCGTTCAAAGCCGTAATGTATGGTATGTGTAATATGGACATTAACATCTTTAAGAGCGAATTGATTATAATAAATCTAAAATGCACGAACATTAAAAAATCACAAGGAGCTATGAAAGTTAAACAGACTTTTTTAAGTTACTTCGTTTGAAACTCAATCAAATTTAATGAACTGAGACGTAGAGTTCGATCCATCTTGCATACGCAGATCAATTGGGGTATGCATCGCAAATTGAAAAACAAAATAACCCAATGCTACAACTGCCAAATGTTTGGCCATGGAGAAAAGAACTGTCATATAAGTATTTATTGTGGATATTGCGATGGATCTCACAAGATATCTGCTTGCACCAACACAACTTTGCTGAAATGTGCGAATTATCACGGCGAACACAAGGCTTAAGACCCAGCTTGTATCAGTCGAATAAAGTTTCTCGAGTTGAGAGAAAAATGTTGTCACTTACTTTTACCGAATTTACTTGCATTAATTCAAAATTTAATGATCTCAAAAACGTACGACCAACCAACGAGGGGTTTTTATTTTTAGAGACTACAACAAATATATTCTTCGTGATACCTCTATATATTATCGATGCATCGTACTCACAAAAAACAAAATTTTTTCCCCACTGTGGCGACCTTGTCAGTAGTATAAACATTTTACTACACTAATCAAGGTGGCAAAGCAATATATAATTTCTAGTTGTCATAGCTTTAGATAAGTAAACTCAACTCTTTTATTCTGGCTACCGAATAGTTAAGTTGTTTCATTTAGTAGTTCTCTAGAGGGTCATTACAATTTGCGACGATGTTAATTTGAAGAAATACTGAATCGACGAAGTATTACTTTTAATTTTAACCAAAGGCATTAAATTGCAAGAAAAAAAAAAGAATTAGGTAAATAAATCAGAAAATACTTAATTGGATTACTCACGTACATATATGTACAGTAATATACATAATTGCATTAAATTACAGGAATGAGTGTTACTCATAAGGAAACGATGGCCGAGTCCGCGATAAAACCTTTTCTATGTGAAAATATCGATAAGTCACTGATGAGATCAGAATGGGAGAAGTGGTATCGTTAATTTTCCCTTTACTTGGATTCCGAAGAAAGCACTGATCCAATTAAAAAGAAAAATAAGCTCTTGCATCTGGGAAGATCACAATTATAAGAGGTTATTTTTAATATCCCTGGAGCTTTAGCGGATTCCACAGCAATTGAGTATGAAAATGTAATCATGGTGTTGGTAAGAAAACTAAATGACTATTTTTCACCCAAGAGAAATTCGACATTTGAAAGACACTTGTTCACAACACCCAAGGGAAGGGGAAAGCTTCAATAAATTTCTTCTGCGACTTCGACATCAGGCAACCAAAAGCTCTTTTGTTAACACAAAGCAAGAATTTATTGAAATTAATATTAAAGAGAATGTCATAGACACATGAGCTTCTAGAGATTTAAAGAAACGTTTACTGGAAAAGGAACACTCCCTAGAAGATGTGTTAGAGATGTGTCAAGTTCACGAACAGATCGCGAGCCAGACAGACAGACAGACGATGATTCCATCTCTATCGTCAAGTGGTGTTAACAGCACCCGAACAGCTCATAAATGAAAGGGTCCAAGCGAAGATGACGAATGTCAAAGATGTGGATGTCACTTGGCAAATAATATTTCGTGTACAGCTAAAAATAGCAAATGTAATAAATGTGGGTTTTTAGGGCATTTTGCTAAGAAATGTAAAACCAAGTCTGACAAGCGAAAGCCCCCATTTGATAATGAGTCTTTTCATAAGAAAAATAAGTTTGGACCATCAAAGGTTAGGTTCGTAGAAGCAGAAAACTCAAGGAGTACTTGTAGTGAGCACTCCTTTTTACAAATCACAGAAGACCATGTAGCACCTTCAAGTGGAAACATAATCTGTTTGATTGGAAACTACAAAGTAGAAGAGGATTTCATCGAACCCGTTTAAGGTCCAAGTCCTTGGATCTCAACTATTGTGTTAGTATTCAAGGGAGATGGAAATATTCCTTTATGCGTGGACATGTGCCGAGCAAACGCGGCTATATTAAGATAAAATTATCCACTTCCTACGTTTAATACGCTTATGACCAAACTGAAGAGTGCTCAGTATTGGTCGCGTTTAGACCTTAACGCACATCACCAACTAGAGGTAACCAAAGACACCCGCGAAATAACAACACTCATTTCCCATAAAAGACTGTTTCGATACAAATGGTGGTTGTTTGGTGTGAATTTAGCCCCAGAAATATTCCAAAAGACAATGGAAAATATCTTAGCCCGTTGTCAAAATGCATTGAATTACGTGGACGATATAATTGTTAGTGGAGTCACTGAAGAGAAACATGACAGGGATTTAAGGGCAGTATTGAACATCCTCAAAGATATGAACGTCACCCTTAACAGGGACAAGTGCAGCTGGAAGGAACATGAGTTAAGGTTCTTAGGCCATGTATTAGCCACAACTGGAATTAGTGCAGATCCCGACAAAGTAAGAAAGATATTGGAATTTCGGTCTCCAAACACGAAGGAGGAAACACGAAGTTTTTTGGGTCTTGTTACTTATTTAGGAAAGTTTATTCCGGATTTAGCAGACGCTATAGAACCGCTATGGAAGCTTATTAAAAAGGATATTCCGTTTACCTGGGATAAAAAACAGGAAGATGCGTTCAAGCGTTTAAAAGACTCCATAGTAAAAATTCCGACTCTGGCTTATTTTAACCCTAGGAAGCGAACAGGAATAGTTGCTGATGCCAGTCTTGTTGCATTAGGATCAGTCCTCTTACAATTTCTTGGGGGATGTCATGGAGTAATTTCTTTCGCTAGCAAAAGCCTGTCTGGAGTAGAAATGAGATACTCAAAGACTGAAAAAGAGAGTTTAGCTTTAGTTTGGGGAATAGAACGATTTTATTACTATCTTGCAGGAATAGAATTCGAACTAGTGACAGACCACAAACCTTTGGAAGCAATCTTTAAGCCTACCTCGAAACCACCTACTAGAATCGAAAGATAGTGTTCATCGGCTTTAGTCATTTAAATTCAAAGTTATTTATCAAGCGGGAAAATCTAATATGGCAGATTCCTTGTACAGGTTATGCAAAATTCAGGATACGGACTCTTTCGACAGGCATTGTGAATACAGTGTATGTGCACTAATTGAGAATGTGGTTCCTCGTGCACTTACGATAAGTGAGGATCTAAGAAAACGACAACGATCAAGAGATTATGGAAGCGGTAGAAAATATCAAGAGACACAATTGGACAGCGAGTAATAAAAATAAGTTATTTCCGTTTCGATTTGAACTATGCACCCTGGGAAACATCTTACTTCGTAGTTCCAGACTTGTCATACCAAAAGCGTTACGGACGAAAGTATTGGAGTTGGGACATGAAGGTCATCAAGGGGAGATAGCAATGAAACGAAGACTGCGATTAAAAGTATGGTGGCCACTAAAGGACAGAGAAGTGGAAACTTTTGTGAAACTGTGTCGAGATTGTCTGTTAGTTTCAAGGCCGACAGCACCAGCGCCTATGCAGCGACATGCTTTTACAGACGGCCCCTGGGAATGCCTTGCAATGGATTTATTGGATCCTTTACCAAATCACGATTACGCTTTTGTAATCATTGATTATTATTCAAAATACTAGAGACTAGATTTGTGAAAAAATAAGGTCTTCAAAAATAATTGTCATTTTAGAAGAAATCTTTTCTAGATTGGGGTACCCTAAATCTATAAAAGCTGATAATGGTCGGCAGTTTGTGAGTGGCGAATTTAAGAACTATTGTAACATTGATTTGATAACATCGCCTCCTTACTGGCCACAGGCCAATGGTGAGGTTAAAAACATAAATAGATCAATTTTAAAACGACTACAAATAGCCCACGGAAAAACGGCAGACTATAAAATAGAACTGCAGAAATTTACTTTAATGTACAACGTGACAGCACATGGTACAACGGGGAAATCACCTTCAGAACTGCTGTATAATAGATCAATTAGAGATAAAATTCCTTCTATACAATACATAAATGAAACTATTTCAGACACAGAGGCAAGAGACTTGGACAAAATAAACAAACAAAAAGGAAAAGAGAGTGGAGATAGAGCTCGTGGTACGAAGGAGGGGAATATTTCTATTGGCGATATAGTCTTACTTCGCAATTTGACACCCCAAAACAAGCTAACAACAACTTTCGATCCTACTGAATTTAAGGTAATTAAATCAAACCGAAATGAAGCAGTGGTACAAGGAGATGACGGAAGTACTTTTAAGAGAAACTTAAGCCAAGTCAAGAAGATACCAGTTTTATCTCAAACAGGGATGGAAGGAACAGATACTAATGAAAGCATTTCTGATCCCTCACTGGAAGAATCTTACGAGGTAGTGGAAGATAACACCGAGCCGAGAAATCCAGATTTGGAACTTAAGCTAAACAAATTTAGTAGGGATGTGGCGACCTTGTCAGTACTATAAACAGTTTACTACACTAATCAAGGTGGCATAGCAATATATAATTTCTAGTTGTCATAGCTTTAGATAAATAAGCTCTCACTTTTATTCTGGCAACCGAATAGTTAAGTTGTTTCATTTAGTAGGTCTCTAGAGAATTGTGGGTCATTACCCACTATAACCAACATATAGGACGAGACAAGGTCTAAGGTGCTTTCTGGGCTGGATTTTTTCATAAAATGAAGCTGGAACCAATGTACATGGAGCACCGGTATCACATATAACGTCCAAGTGGACACCATCAATAGCCACTGGTAGAGTGAAAATGCCATTGCATGGATTTGAAGATATACTGTAAATAGAAGAATCAAATATATCATTCACTTCATAAGGTGATATTTTGTCTAAATTCGATACGTAATTAATTTTAATTAATCCAATCCTCCGCAAGCATAACCTTTGCTTTCTTTGAATTAACATGACTGAGAGGTGTGATTCAATTTCAATTTGTGCTTTTGATAAAGCGAAGAATAGGGCTGATTCTGATGCTGCTCAGTTCAGCCAGATTAACAAATAAATGGGCTCCAGAAGTTTGAATCTACGGGATGAGAGAGTTGCTTCCTCATCCTCGTCCCTGCAGCTTCTACAGAAATCATTATAGGGAAGGCCTAGTTTAGAGGTGTGAGTTCCGAGAGCGCATTGCGCTGTTAGAACGCCAATAAGAGATCTGTGATTTGGCCTCCTTAATCTGATCAAGTCAAGCGATCGCTTGGGATTGATCATAGGTCATAGTTGATTGGTAATGAGGCATCCTGTGCCTGGATATTTGAACTCGGTTCGTTTAAGCAAGAGTTTCAAACATGAGAAGATGTTTTATAGTAACGGCAGGCGTGGAGGGTGGGTCTCCACCCGGAAAGTGTACAGAGCTTGTGCCTTTTTAGCGAGTTCGTCCGCTTCGCAATTTTCTGGAATGCGAAGACTGAATGACTGACTGAATTCAGACATTTGATCGCTGCCTGGCCATCGGATTGCAACCAATGACCCTTTTACAGCAGTAGAGAGCCGTTGAGGGCTCCTTGACACGTTCCTGGATATTTGGCTTCCAGCTTAACTTCGTATCTAGTATAAGGCGTAGGAATTTACGCTGTCGCTTAGCACCAAGGGGGTCCCGCATAGTGTGGGAGGGTCAAAATTATGAATTTTATACTTCCTAGTAAGGAGGACTAGATCCGTTTATTGCGGATTGACACCTAGGCCGCATTCGCTAGTCCATTTCACTAGCTGGGATAGGACAGATTGCATAATATTCCTGATCGTGTATAAATATTTCCGAGATACAGCTATGGCAACGTCATCTGCATAGACAATGACCTTACACCCAGTCCCATCTAGTTTCACAATGTACCACAGTAGAGGGGAGAGTAGACCACCTTGCGGTGTGCCTCTGTTCACAGATTTGAGGATCATGGTATCACCAAGCTTCGAGCTTATCACTCTGTTATTGAGAAGCCGGTGTACAAAAGTCACTATAAGCGTTTCGATCCCGAATCTGTTGAGTGATAAGGTTATTGCGTGGTGTTCTTGTGGTGTTATTGAAGGCTCCCTCGATATCGACAAAGGCAGTGAGTGTAAGTTCCTTGAAATCGAGGGATTTTTTCTATAGTTCCAACAAGCTATTGCAGGGCTGTTTCCACAGATTTGCCCTTGTTCCAGGCAAATGTCTTCAGAAGAAAAGAAGATAGGCTTATAGGCCGTAGATCCTTTGGGTTGACATGTGCGAATTTCTCAGTCTTGGTTATGAAGACGACAGTGGTCGTTCTCCAAATTGTGGCAACTTGGTCAAGATCCAAACATCCTTGAAAGATGTTGACCAGCCAGGTAGAGATTAGGTCTGCAACTTTTGGCAGCTCTGTTGGAAAAATGCCATCAGGTTCTGCCATCTTGTAGGGCTTAAAGGAGTTGATAGCCCACAGGACAGTGTTTTTGGTCACCCTTAATGATCTGAGATGGGCCTGGGGACGACAGGTTGGAATGGATCCTTCCCACCACAACAGCCTGGCAAGTGGGTTTCGATAAGAAGACCCAAGCTCTCCAGACTGAAGTTAGTTCAGGTTTCATCAGCCCTTTGCATCAGGGAGGGCATTCCTTTATATAATCCGCTATGTGGTCAGTGATAGAGTGCTTGGCAAACTCCTTACGAATTGGTTCAATACAAAATCGTCCAGGTTCTCACCCACTTTGCGATTTAGCTCTAATTTTTTACTTTTGCATACCACTCTGTAACACTTTCCTCCCCGTTTTTTGATAAAGAATGGAACTTATTTCTCTCTCGGAATATGATTGTATAAAAAGTGTTGTATAATGACTGATGAGAATACCGCACATTTTTGTATATGATTTTGATACTGGTGATTCTGGTCTGCATAGAATGTGTATAACACTATACGGGGTTGTACCAATCGATTTCAATAAAATCGAATTTGTTTGTTGTCCTCCGTGCAGCTTACTTCACAGAAGTGGATGTCTTCCATATTGTAAGGTTTCAATATTGGGAGATAATTCTTTAACTGCAGATGTTTGGAACAACGTGATTGCACTATTTTGCGCTGCTGTTGCCGTAGTTCAAAGAATTTTAAATACTCAATTATAAGTTATTCGTATTATGAATTAAACTATTGAAAATGGAAACTTTTGAATAGGACCATTCGTCGCCATTTATATGTGATGTCCTGGCTGCCCAATAAAAGAAAAGTAAAAGAAACACGTGTGGCTTTTTTTGATGATGCCAAACAATTCATAATATTTCATTTTAATTTTTGGGCAATATCCAACAATTACTATTATTTTCTTACTGGCAGTCTATATAATAATATTATAGTTGAATAAACAATAGTGTTCTAGCTCTAAATTGTAAATGACTAAATTTCATAACTTTATGTACCTATTAAACTTTATACAAATAATTGAAATGAAATTAAAAAGTTCGTTTATAAAGTTTTTTAAATAAACAGCTTCCTTCATTGCATAAAAGAACATCCGGTGTAAGAGGTTCTGTCTATAACTCATCCCTTTTCATAATTAGATTATTTCAGTCCTAAATCTTTTGTTGCTTTAAGATAACGAAGTATTCGTTTGTCATCATTCCAGTGAACATCTGTGGGATATATCTGGTTGTGCACACATGCATACATGAGTCCACCAACCAATTCCCTGTACGGTCGGTTTCTTGAGTCGACTTCGTTTCATTCCAGGTTCAATATTGAATGGCTTCGAATCTTCCATATTGAACTTCTTAATTAAGTCAGTAATATTCCCTTTGACTAATTGTTATGCTGCCACCGGCTTGCTTAATGTCTATACCATGGCAATACTTTGCTTCGCCGAAATCTTTTACATCAAACTCTCTTTAGGCCAATTTTTATCTCGTCAATCCAGGTAAAATCTTTTGAAGAACTGAGTATATTATCAACATAGACGGAAAGGATTAAGATTTTCTTATTTCTCCAGGCTACATCGTCATCGATGGGTGATCTGAGTCCCATTAGTCGAAGCTTGTAGTCAAATCGTTTATTCCATTGAACCAGCCTGCTTTAAGCAATAAAGAGATTTTTTAAGATAACATACCTGATTACCTTTTCGAAAAGATTTCAGCAAGGATGTTTTTTCTATGCAATTTCACTGTCTCTTAGCTCGACAATGCTCAAAGAGTATTTCCTGTCTAGAAAAAGCCTCTCAAATTTGGCCGTTCGGAGTCGGCATTAACCTGTAGGTCCCTTCCACGCGAGTTAAAAATAAGAAAGAAAACGAATTAAAAATTCCAAGAGAAATATATTGAATACGAAATGGGAGTTTTCACAACTTAATTCTTTCACGTTTGAAACAAGACTCCCCATTCAAATTCTACAATCTAGCTTATGACCTACCTTAACATTACGATTACTCGACATAACAGAATGAACGGAAATTGAACATGTGAATGACCACCGTTTGTCTTACAAATTACCAAGCAAGCGGTTTTGTTTTTTGTTTAATCTGATATGCACTTGGCAGGTCATTGGCAAGTTCAATATCAGCATTTCCTGTTGTTGTCGGATTTTTAGTGCTAATGTATGTAACTCCTCCTCGCTTTAAATCAGAAGCCTCCGGCTTCTTGTTATTAATTATTTTGTTTTGTTTTCAAAGATACATAATAAAACATTCCAATGACAATGAATATTATAATCAAGATAAGGCTTATGTTAGTACCATACATTACATTTTTATAATATTGCAGTTCCTTAATTTGTTTTAAATTGTCTATATAATTCATTATTATTTCATCAAAACTGATTGGTTTAACAAACATTTTCTTTATATTATTTGCTGTATAATAGTACTTATGAGTTACAGTAATTTCCTGTTACAAACATTTTCTTTATATTATTTGCTGTATAATAGTACTTATCAGTTACAGTAATTTTCTTATTATAAAATTTATGTTCTTTTATTTCTAATGTACAATTATTAAAATTGATTAAATAGTTCCCCGTTAAATTTATAATTCGTTTGTCACAATCTTGTACCAGAGTTTCATTATAAACATTTATTAACAAAATAGACTCATCATCCAATTCTTCTATGCTAGTTACTTTATTATAACCCAATGAACATGTCTTCTGAAAAATACAATTCTTACTATGTTTTAAATGTCTAAAAAGAACTTCTTCATTATACTCGTATATTTCATCATTTATTTCAACAATTATTTCTTCTGGTGCATTGATTTGCCAACTATTGGAACTTAGTATAGGTTTGACTAATTGTACCTCTGTTATTATATAATTTACTGGTATTTTTATTGCAAATATCAAACAATCATTCTTGTATTCCATTACTCCAGCTTTCAAAAGTTTTAATTTCTAAAAATCTATATTATAACAGTGTAACTCTTCTAGTGTTAACATACTCGGATGAATTAACTTGTTTTTAGATGCCATTATGCTGCCAAGTATTTGATTCACTTTGTTTTCTATGTACCTTAGTTTGGTTTCTTGATCCAGAAATAAAACCTTGTAATCTCGTTCCTTAACTATGTTATTTGTAGTGTTGTATGATTCTAAAATTAAGTTTTTAAACTATGTAAAGTCGTGTTAAATTGATGATTTATTTTAATTTCTTTATTATGACCTTCAATAGCTCTATGGTTATTAGAATCTGTAACTTCCAAATGATTTTCTTGTCGGTCATTATTATCCATTGTTCCGAATAACCAGTTTTAAGCTCTGCCTACGATATTTAATTAACCTTTTTTGTCTATTTGATTTTGTTACGGTTCTTAACTTAGATTTTACTAATGTAATTTCTGAATAAAGTGCAACTGAATCTTCTAATTTCAAATGAGCTATGTTTAATTACAATTGATCTAAAACGTTCATCATTTCAGATGGATTGATTATATGTAAGATTGTGTCCGTGTCTATTAACTATCTCAACTTGCTTAGTTCCCATTTTCACATACCCGTTTTCTACCAATGTAGGATGAACTTGCAGTAGTCCCTGAACTGCGATTATCCTCATCATCAAAAATATTACCTTGAACTGCAAATGTAGGAGCTCTCTTAATGAAAAATGCACGTTTGTAAGTTTAAACTTTCTTAAATATGGTTCATATTTATGTCTGACTCGCTTATAGTTTTTAATATATCCCTCGTATCTATTTTCAACGTAGTTTTCTCTGTCTCTATGATTTCTTTGTGTATTCCTGAACTTTTTCTTCTTTGCTAGCTTGCCTTGAAGTTATCTCAATTGTTGAGTGATACCTATAGTTGTAATTTCCTACTGCTTTTTGTATCTTTTGTTCTACTAAAATATCTTCTTCTATCGCCTGAACTTTTTCTATTAGAGTGGAATGTAGCCTTTTGACATTGGAATTTCCAGTGTGACTACGGGGTTTTGTCCAATGTGTTTAAATTCAATTCACCAAGTACATCTTCTTTAAAATGCACTGGAATTTTCATCCTAGCTACAAAGCTAGATGCCAACTGCTTGGTATAAAGTCTCTATCAACTAGACGCACTATCCACGATGTTATATTTGTCAGGGATATACTCTGCAATCATATAAAATTTTCATGTCTCTTATCTGAGATTCAATTTCATATGCCTTCAAGGTCACTCCGTACTTGGGATTTTTTATTTGAAAGGTTTCATAACACAGACTATGGTAAAAACGAACCATTAACAAGAATAATTCGTGTTTTTAACGAACATTCACAACATTTGGATCTGTCCCATATCAGACAGCACTTTAAAAGTAACCTTTTAAGCCTTTTTACTTTTTAAAATGTATTGAGTTCTGAAATAAAGTATTAACTTATCATTAAATATTGTACAATTATAAAACACTTCACAAAATCTGTTAATACATATGTAATTTGTAGATTTTAGATAAATAAATAAATAAATAAATAAATAAATAAATTCCCTTTTCCTGTAAATATTTTACAACTTGCTCCGATTTAAACTCATTATCCATAATGATTTTTTTCGGTTTATCAAATGAAGCCAAATAACCTTCTAGTATCACAATTTAGTTAATTTGTCGATAATGGTAACGAAAGCCTGCTTTTTATAATGGAAGACATCGATGTGTATAATTTCGTTTTTCTTTGTTGGTGTTTCTGTTACATTATAGAGTGGTTTGATTGGATTTCTGTCATACTTTATTTCCTGGCATTTTCCACAGTTATTAATAATAAGTTGTATATGTTCCTGCAACTTTGGATAATATATTTTATCTTTTAGCATCCGATAGGTTTCATTGATTCCGCTATGTAATAACTCTTTTATATGACATTGAGATATTTGTTTGTGGCATTCTTCTTCACATTCTATTTCTTTAGCTTTTTTTGTTGCTCTTCTAAGCTTTATTCTTGGGTTGTCCGAGAAAAGCTCTATAAGGTATTGCTGTATTTTATTATAATCCCTGTCATCGACTTCTGAATAAATACCTATGTGTCCTAATGTAATATTCCTTTTTAATATATCTTTAATGGTCAATTCCTCACTTTGTGGATTGATCTCTATGATCTTTCTTCCATGTTTTATCTGCATTTCTTTTTTTGGACAATAAGTTAAAATTATTAGAGTTCTGTATTTGTTTACTATTTCTTCTTTGATAAGTATATGGTCCTGTAATTGCTCTTCTACGGAATGCATTGTATCAGACAGGTCCATATTGGATTCACTGCTGTTTTCTACATAAATTCGATCACTATTTTTTTTACAACCTACTTAAACAATCGGCCACTTTATTTTCCTTGCCTTTAAGGTACTTAATTTCATAATTATACTCTTGTAACTTAAGAACCCATCGTTGGTTTCGTTGGGAAAACTCCTTCCCTTTGTACTTCGAGTTTAAATATTTTATTGGTGCATGGTCCGTGACAATCTTAAATTTTCTGCCGTAGAGATATGGTCTAAGATAATTTACCGAACAAATTTTTTTCGTGATTGTTCAACGTTCTGGATACATAACACATCGGATGACCGTCTTGTGAAAGAACTGCTACAATTGCATAATCACTTGCATCCGTTGTAACCATAAATTCTTTCTAATAATAATTGGGATACTTTAAAACAGGGTGAGAGAATGACAAAAGTTTGAGTTATTCAAATGCTTCAATGTACTGAGGATCTTTGATATTAATTTTTACAAATTTTTTAAATATTTTATTAGAGGATGTGCTACTTTGGCATAGTCTCTGATAAATTTTCTGCAAAAACCTGTCATCCCCAAGAAACTTTTTAGTTGCTTTTCTGTTTTGGGTAGTTCAATTCTCATTATATTTTCTATCTTATCCGCATTTGGCTTGATTCCTTCTTTTGCAAGAATGTGCCCTAGAAAATTTGTCTCTTTTTTCATGAATGAGCATTTATCAGGTTGTATCTTCAAGTTATGTTCGCTTAATTCCGAATGGCATCCGAACATATTCATACAATCCAGATGGTGTAACAAATACCGTTTTTTCGATATCTTTTTCGAATGAACGTAACCATGACGTAAAATATTGAGATTTTCCCAACTAGTCCAATATACTGTCTATATTGGGATGTGGGTATTTGTCGTCAATTGTCACTTGGTTTAGTCTTCGGTAATCTACCACAATTCGAAATTTTTGTACACCTGAGTTGTCTTTTTTCTTTGGGATTACTACTACTACTACTCTACTCTACTTTACTACTACTCTGGCTTATCCTAATTATACCTTGGGCTTCCATTTTTTGCATTTGTTTCCTAACTTCTGCTTCATGTTTAGGTGGATACCTATAAAATTTGAGATTTATCTGTTCATTTGTTGTAGTTCGGATTTCATGGACAATACTCGAGGTATTTGTTAACTTGTCTCCTTCTTTGTAAAATAATTTCTTATATCTTTCTAACAACTTGATTAAACCATATTTTTCTTCCTCATTTAAATGGGTAAGTGTTACATTTTCAAGTGCACCTACTTCTGAAGTATTAACTTCAGTCCGCACTATTTCATTTAAAAATGGTATCCTTATAACATTTCTTAGTACAATTTCCTGATTTTCAATATCTATGGTTCTAACATTTTTATCTACCCAGTCCATTCCAAGCAAAAAGAACGTATGGTTTATTTAAATTAATCTTAATCCACCTAATTCTAGCATTTTGTGTCAGACCAAATTCAACTGGACACTTAGATTTTACATATTCCATATATTTTGTTACTTGTCCTTCTATTGTTGTTAATGCTACTTCCCCTCCTAAGCTTTTCCTAAATTCTGTTTGAAACTGTGCTTGAATTTAATAAACTAACTGTAGAACCTGTATCAACCATAGCAATGTACTCTTCTTCGCTTAAAGTTAGAATAATACAAATTTTGTTTCTGTCCGAGGCTAGTTTATAAAAAAACTCAAACATTGTCAACTTCCATTGCTCTCGATGATTATAGCTAAGATTCCTATTATTCCTGGTCTGCCAACTTGTATTTGTATTATTATTATTAAAAGTTCTCCGAGTTTGTCTTGACTCTACTCTACTATTGTTATTGGAATTATTATGTTGATGATTGCTATGATAGTTACTGTGATAATTAGTAGGTGGCGAAAAATTACTTTGTATTGGCCTGGATGCAATTTGTTTATTTTCTCTATAAGGCTTATTTAATTTGTGTTCTTTTAGAATAAAACTATCTTGCCCAACATATTTATTTGGTATTTTTCTGATATCTTCTAACGAATACATATCGTATAATTCAGCTTCTAAAGCCTCAGTAGTTATTTATTTTATTTTTAGAACTAAAAAGCTACTCAAATTATTCACACTCACTCGTTGACTTGAAGTGGAGTTTCAGTTTGCTCTTGCAGCTGTCCCAGGTCGGTGGAAGTGATGTTCCAGATAGTTCTTTGCTGGTCCGATAATTTTCTCGTTGTAAATCACGGTGTATACATCATTCCTCTGGTTTGTTTCATATTCTTCTAATGCTCTGTCCAGTGAAGAAATGAATGATGGCAAGGTTCCCATACATTACGATTACTCGACAAAACAGAATGAACGAAAATTGAACATGTGAATGACTGCCATTTGTTTCTTACAAATTACCAAGCAAGCGGTTTTGTTTTTTTTTTTTTTAATCTGATATGCACTTGGCAGGTCATTGGGAAGTTCAATGTCAACATTTCCTGTTGTTGTCGGATTTTTAGTGCTAATGGATGTAACTCGCGTGGGAGAACAATAGCACGCACAACACGAGTGGTTGCTGAGAACCTAGGCCCAGGTCCGCCTCGGACTGTAGTGGCACCCATATTATATTATTATTATATAATATAATACTCCTTTCCCGTATGTGCGTTTTCAAATTTAACTGTAGTGCTCAAAGTCAAGAATCGGGCCGTCCAAGACAATATACATCGCCAGCTTGGAACTGCAGGGTGCTGTGCTCATGGTTGAGTTAGTGGAGGGAATATCACTGCTACCACGTACTAAGATAAGGAAAATTATATAGTACACTGACTCCACCACATTACTGGCTTGGATAGCATACCCTTCTCTCTCTACTTAATACATGGAAAACGTATGTTGCAAATAGAGTGGCAAAAATTTAAGAAAAAACAGAGATGTAGCAATGGAATTACTTAAGCGGAAGCAACAATCCGGCTGATATGATATCAAGAGGCATGGATAACCCCACTCTTTTCCAAAACTCTTTATGGTTTATTGGTCCTTATTTTCTCACTAAAGACGAAACATGCTGGGAATCGACGCAATATAGTTTTCCAGAAGAAATTGCAGAATGGCGCAAGAAAAAATCGGTGTTGACGGCTTTATCAATCGATTATGAAAGCTTGATTGGTCGAGTCAATCACAGAAATTGATTCTACGTACTGCAGAAAATATTTGCATACGTTTACAGGTTTTATAATAATTGCAAAAAACATAAATCATTAAGAAACGGCGGTCATCTGTCAGTAACAAAACCTCATCAAGCAACCAATTTTATTTGCATATGAGTGCAACGAAGGGAATTTACACACGATTACAATACTTTGCAGATAGGAGAACGTCAACTCAAACATTTCAGCATAGCATCGCTTTCACCATTCTTTGATGAGAGCATCAATTATGGCAGATGCTAAGAATCAAATATTGCTGCTGGTGGTAAATTCGGGTATCGAACCTTGCACCCTCCACTATGCCACGGTGACCAACCACATAATCTGAACATAAGCACCCAAAAGACAATAAGATAAGTAAATTACTTTTAGCTCATTTGCATCGAAAACATATGCACGCAGCGCCCAGAGCTCTAATCGCCATTTCCAGACAAAGGTATTGGATCTTCAGTGTTGGGAGAATGGCGAGACAAATGATTTCCAACTGTGTAATAAGCTTCCGAATGAACCCACGACCTTTAAAGCAAATGATGGGCAATTTGCCAAAGGAAAGAGTCAACCCATCGCGTCCATTTTTATATTGCGGAGTGGATTCCTGCCGCCCTATAAAGACGCACTATAAAATTAGAGGCAAAGGACCCACAACATCGTATTTATCTGTTTTCGCGTGTTTTGCGACAAGGCGGTTCCTATAGAGGTGGACGAAGATCTCTCTGCAGAATCTTTTATAAATTGTTTAAAAAGATTTGTTCGCAGAAGAGGATTATGCCATAGCATTTTCTGTGAGAATAGTACGAATTTTGTAGGCTCAAAAATGAATTGATAAATATCCAAATGGCTTTTGAAAGTGAGAATACTCAATCATCAAGTAAGTCAGCTTGATTGGAAAACAGTATAAATTGTAAATATATCCCACCTCGCTCTCCACATCTCGGAGGACTTGGGTAGACCGGTATGAAGTCATCCAAATCGAAGCTATATTAAGCTCTAGGCCAATTACTCCCATGACTTGCGATCCAATGGGGTTTTAGATCAAAATGATGGTCACCCGGCAGAGCTAGCGCAGAAGCAAAGTTCTATTGCAGACACTACCGCAAATATTCTCAATCGAAGCACCATTGAAATTCAACAACAATTTAAGAACCTAAGAGAACATTTATCGCAAGCAATTAATGCCATTCACCTTATCGTGGCTGTACACCTTGTCGTGGTGCGAAGGCCTAGTACAAGTCAATGACTCTTGGGACTATTCCTATTCCTCCGTCCCACCTTGCTACCCTATTTTCTGTCTTTCCTCTCCTTTTCCCTTCCGGTGGGCTGGATCACGGTGTCACACGTACCGTACCGATGATCAACTTGGCTGGGGCCTACTCAAGAAACTAACTCAGTCGCGAACGGTGTGCCGGCGTTACCTGGCGACCCTCCGGGCTAATCAGGCTTAGCTACGTATTGCGGATATCTGCGTTGCCTGAACGCAATGCCCGTATGGGCCTCAACAAAGCTCCTGAAGTGCCGGGGTCTAGGAAAGTGGAGAGTACCGCACTTAATACTTCCCAAGGCCGCGTGGAGCGCTTTAGCAAAAACACACCGAATCGCAATCAATTGCGGGGAGCAGCTAAGCTCTCGAAGGCCATTGAGCCTTCATAAAAGAGCATACGGATCTGCGCGCCGCCTCTAGGGTTCTAGAGCGTCTGAAAGGCATCCCTCAGGAGAAACTCTCCGAGTCAAAGAAAAGGTCCATTGCATGGGCTATGAAAGTAGTTCAGAACCTGGGCGGGGGAACACCCGTAAGGACTCAACGTCATAACTGGCCAGATCGGCGGCAAGCTGGCAGTGTCAAGGGCACCAATGAGCTGCAACGGCCGTATAGTGAGATTCTCAAATGGGGATCTCACTTACGCCGTAATTGACAGAAAAGATGATGACTGCAGAATCTCTTCCACCAATTAGAGGAAGATAGAGCGAGGCATCAATCTGAAATCAAGATACCTGAGCCTGATTGCCGAAAATGGCGGCGTGGCACCCGTCCCCACCCGCACTTATTTCCTTCCAGGTTCAAAGGTCAGCTGACCTGTATAGAGGTGGGGGAGGGAGCACAGATAGACGTTGTGCATAGGGATGCAATCCCTAGTAGGCCCAGGACTCGTGTTTGGCTACCTACAACACCTTCCGATGTCGATTCCATCCTGAGCTTCATTCAAGCCTACAATCCGTATTTTCCGACGCAAAACTGCAAGATTGTCAAGCTGGAGGACCCGAAGGGGGATGTCAGAGCTGCTACAATTATTAGAAATAAGGAGTCTTTGGCCCCCCTTTCAAACAACAGCTTCATAATCCACTAAGGATTCAATTGGGCTACGTTAAAGGTATACAAAACGGATGGGGAGGATCCCGCGAAGACGGTGCCCCCTGCCCCACTCTACCCTCTGCTACACAGGTTGGGCCCGAGCGAGCCACAGACTGCCTCGGAACAACCGAAGCCCTCTACCTCAACCGCCATCAATAGTGAGGACGCAAAGCCGGCCGCTATTATCCTGATGGAGGTTGTGGCAGAGGGAGCCGGTGACACGAGGTCGAATCGGGACAGCGATGCGGGACTTTTACCACTCCATTGCGGATTAGCGGAGGATGTCTAAGGACCTCTCATTCTCTGACCACCGTTATATCACTATTAGCTTTACAAGCTCCACCCCTGGTGTAACACCCTTCTGTAACATTAGGAAAACTAACTGGGACATGTATAGGGGGGCAGCTTCTGACAAATCCCAACCGCTGAATCCTTCAGATCTTGACTCATCAGTGGAGAGACTCACTGATATCCTGAATCAGGCTCTACTCAGATCTTATCCCATAAGGATAGTTAGGGGAAAGCCTAAGCCCCCATGTTGGCATTCAAAACCTGATTCCATCCACAAAGGTTACAGGAAACTCTTCAACAGAGCCAAGGCAACCCGAATCAGTGCCGATTGGTAATCTTATAAAAGAGCTCTCTGTACCTTTAAATGTGAGCTAAGAACGGCCTCTGGGACTTCCCGGCTGCAAAACTTATTAGCACCATCACCCAAAATGCCATCCCTGATTCAAAGGGCTGATGGAACCTGGATTTGGTCCAGCCTGGAGGGTCTGGGTTTTCTCATTGACACCCACTTCCCAGGCTGCAGTGATGGGGAGGAATACACTCATCCCCTTTCAACCAGACCAACCAGTCATCCCCACCCACATCTCAGTTCCCTGAGGGTAACCCAAAACACAGTCATGTGGGCCATAAAGTCCTTTAAGCCCTACAAGATGGCAGGACTTGATGGCATTTTTTCCGGCAGAACTGCAAAAAGTTGCAGACCTAATCTCGACCTGGCTGGTCCACATCTTTCAAGGAAGTTTAGATCTAGGCCACGTTCCCCCAATTTGGAGAACGACCACTGTCGTCTTCACACTTAAGACTGGGAAATGCTCACATTTTAACCCAAAAGATTTTAGACCTATAAGCCTATCCTCGTTTCTTATAAACCCTTGGAAAAATTGGTCGATGTATTCATCCGACACTTATTCACAGACAAACCTTCGATCTCTCAGCACATGAGGATGTGGAAACAGCCCTGCAATCACTTGTTGGCACTATTAGAAAGATCCCTCGATTTCAAGGAATTTACTCTTAATGCCTTTGTCGATATCGAGGGAGCCTTTAATAACATAGAACCTCACGCTATAACCTCAGCACTCAACAGACATGGGATCGAAAAGCCTATAATGACTTATATCTACCCTCTTCTCAATAACGGAGTGATAAGCTCGAAGCTTGCTGATACCACGATCCGTAAATCTGTGAACAGAGGTACACCACAGGGTGGTGTGGTGTACTCTCCCCTCTACTGTGGAACATAGTGGTTAACGAATTACTTGTGAAACTAGAAGGGTCTGGGTGTAAGGTCATTGCCTATCCAGATTACATTGCCGTAGCTGTATCTGGGAAATGTATATCCGCGATCAGGGATATTATGCAATCTGTCCTATCCAAGCTAGTGAAATGGACTAGCGAATGCGGCCTAGGTGTCAGTTCGCAAAAAATGGATCTAGTCCTCTTTACAAGCAAGTATAAAATTCCTAACTTTGACCTCCGACACTATGCCGGACCCCCTTGGTGCCAAGCGACAGCGTTAAATTCATAGTCCTTATACGAGACACGAAGTTAAGCTGGAAGCTAAATATCCAGGAACGTGTCCTCAAGAAGGCCTTACTGCTGCTGTAAAAGGGCCATTGGGTGCAAATGGGGACTGCAACCCCGAATGGTTCACTGGTTATTTATATCAGTAGTCAGACCCATACTGCTGTATGGTATCGTAATTTGGTGGACCGCACTCGAAGGAAATCAACATCATCCGACTCGCTAGAGTTTAGAGGATAGCTTGCGTATGCATTAGCGGAGCGCTAAGGACTACCTCCTCCGAAGTAAACAATCTCCCCAACCTGCCACCGATAGATCAAATTAGCAGACAGACAGCAGCTAGTACGGCGATTAGATTAAGATCAGTGATCAACGGACATTCAACGATCTTACGCAGGTATGCCTCTTTGCCCATAGATACAGAACTCACTGTACCCAAGCTCCTCTTCGAGAAGAATTTCTCAACCAGCATACCGCCCAGATCTTATTGGGAGTCTGAACACTAGACGCTGGAAGGTCCACTGCGAATCTTCACAGATGGATCGAAGATGGATGCAGGTGTGGGTGCTGGCGTCTATTCCAAAGATATAAATTTGCAGCTATCTTTCCGACTAAGTAATCATGGTAGCGTCTTTCAGGCTGAATGTATAGCGATTAAGGAAGCCCTCTCCTGGCTAAAAAACAATGTAATATCGCGCACAGATATCGTCATCTGTTCCGATGGCCAGGCAGCGATCAAATCTCTGAATTTAGTCAGTCATTCAGTCTTCGCATTCCAGAGAATTGCGAAGCGGACGAACTCGCTAGAAGGGGCAAAATCTCCGTGCTCTTTCCGGGTGGAAAACCACCCTTCATGCCTATCGTTACTATAAAACATCTTCTACAGCTTGAAACGCTTGCTCAAACAAACCGCGGATGGATATCTGGCAAAGGATGCCCCATTACCAATCGGAATCGGAACTCACTCTCCAGAAAACTTTCTTCCTTGTCCTTCGTCACTGCCCTCGTTAATTTTTAAACCCCTTTTCTCATTTTCTTTTGAGAAGCTATATGTTTTTACTCTACTTAGTTCTTTCGTTTTTTTTTCTGAATTTTTTCCTTGTTTTTCCTCTGCTATTCGTTTTTTTTGTTCCAACAAATTTAATATCACAAAAACTAGTGGCCGCGTCCGCCTAACAATTTAGGCTAAGAATGATCTTGGGGATATTTCATTGCAACGCAGAAAGTCTTTCTCTTCCTTGGTTACAATAGGATTCCCCTCCCATTTTCCTCCACACCAGCAACACTCATACGCATTCTCTTCAGAGATTACACTCTTCACAATCATACAACACCATTTAAATACCTTGCTTACCACACGTACGCACACTATTCATTCCTAACACATAAATTTGCAACATACAATGTACGCCACACGAACGTACATGCAAAACTCCCATTTACTCCCACACGATTGCTCTAACCGACTTGGTACTGTCGTCACTCGTACATCATTTCTGCATATAATTTCTCCTCCACTTTCTTTAATACAATCGCATGTTCGACCGCGATCGCGGTGACCCTCTCCGCTCACCACATGTCGAACAACAACTTTAATTTAATTGGTGCAGCCGGTAGTATATCCTTAATACGAAGGGTATCCAATGAGGACGGACAAAACTGAAGAAAACTCTGAAAATCAGTTAAGTGAACAAATTGAAAGTGATGAGATAAACGAACTAAAGTGCAAGCAAAAAGGAAACAATTTTATCAGCTGTAAATTAGTTGATAAGAATCGAAAAATTCCGTAAATGTCTCCGAAAAAGAAGAACAGGGAATGGCCAACGAAAAAACAAACATTCCAACCACCATGGCTCAGGTTCTAGAACAAATACAGGCAAATCACCAACAAGGAACTGTAATCATCATCTTCTGACCCGTATGATCCACTAATGGGGTCGCGGGGATAAACCACACACGAGAGATCTCCAGGCAACTCGATCCTCCACCATCGACTTTAAATTATCAGGGGTTATGCCCAAGCGTAACCAGGCGAGCTTATGGACTTGGTCCAACCACCTCATCCTTGGTGTGCCAAGTAGTCGCCTACCTGATAGATTCGCATTCAAGGCCCGCCTCAGAAGTCTTGATAGTGGGGACATTCTTGCTACGTGACCAAACCAACGAAGCATAGCTCTTTCAGTTGGAAGAAGCAGCTGCTCAATGTTGAGTTCCTCGCAATAGCCCGGCGAGTAATTCCTGCAACATCACGAAGAAATCTCATCTCAGCAGCTTGTATTCGCGATCTTATTCTTTCGGTCATTACCCAAATATCTAACCATAGTTGAGAGTTGGATTTCAGACTAAGCTCGGCCTTCCAAGCTGTTCTCCCAAGCTGTGCCAAAACTCAACCAGCTTGACCAATCCTACAATATAGTTCAGTATTACTCCTCTCATCACTCGTGAAGAAGACCCCGAGATACTCAAACTTCTCCACCAGCTTCAAGGGGACGCCACTAACATGTAAAGTGCATTGAACAAGCGTTCTGGAAATAACCATAACCTCTGGTATGCCCACGTCAACCTTCATCCCAGAATCAGCACATACGGCCACAAACCTAGACCCCGAGTGCGCGCTGGAGTTCTGTCTGGGAAGATGTGAGAATAACTAAGTCATCCGCAAAAAGAAGATGACCAACCCTCAACTCTCCCAATGTGAAACATTCCTCGCCTCGGCTGAGCTGCAGCATGGTTTGGCATACTCCCAAGCGTTCATCTTCTATCCTTGGCTCGACCATAGCTACAGAACGCGTTTCCAAAACCTTAGCGTAGATTTTCCCGGGGAGACTTAAGAGATTATATGCTCCTGTTGTTGAAGCAAGCCACCTTAACAACACGAGAGAGCCATAAATCTTCCTCTTTACCTATTACCTAAGCACTTCTGGTGGAATTTCACCCACACCGGCGGATTTGCCAGCTTTTAGCGAATCTATCTCCAAAATGACTTCCCCCACCGTTGAACTATTCTCCACCCCACTTAAGGGTCTGTCATACTCAGTGCCCTGTTCAGGATTGAGCAGCTCCAAAAAGTGCTCGCGCCATCTGCGTAAGATGTCCTCCTCATTGGAAAGCACCACACCATCTTCGGATTTGACTGCTTTGATGATGTTGAATTTCCTTCCTCTGAGCCGGCGAATGGTTTGCCAGAACACATATTTTGCAGATCTATGGTCGCTTTCCAACTTCTCGCCAAAGTCCTTCCAAGAGTGCTCTTTTGCTGCTCTCACAGCCAAGCAGGAAGTTCTTCGCCCCTCAGTGTACCGGTCATGAAAAGCAGAGTTCCCCAAGACAATCCAGTCGCTGTCTTCTCCTCTCTGATAGTTTCTTGAACTCCTGATGTTTTAAACCACGCAGTTTTTTTTCTCACCACCAGCCGCCACTCCAAGCCGCTTCACTCCACAAACATCCCGTGCAGAGGCAATGATAGCTGTTGAAAACAGTCGCCATTCACCCTCTACATGCGATGGAACAGTTGGAATTCGCTCAAACCTTTCATGTGCCGTGCAAAATTTAGCCGCAACTCAATGTTCTGTAGTTTCTCCCGTGCAACCACTCTTGGCAGATGAGGTACTTTATCAATAAGATACAAGGTACACAACACCGGGTGATGATCAGTTGACAGTTCAGCCCCTCTCATCACACGAACGTCACAAACCATCCGTTTCGTACCGTACCACAAAGAGAGAACAAGGAACTAACCGAACTTTAACTATGATGAGAACAAGATCTTATATAAAAAAATTTTCTGGAAATCGAAATGAATTGACGCAGTTTGTCAACATAGTTGATAACCACATAGGCCTAACACAGCAAGACAGGAGATAATCTACATAGACCGCAATTGCGCAATGCAAGCTAAGTGGAAAGGCGTAGGAGCTTATATTGATAAATGGTACATCAACTAAGGAAGATGCTAAAACCTCCTTAAAGTGAAGTTCAGACCGATCATCGATCAGAAGGATGTGACAAACAAGATTGAGTTCGATATTAGATTTAAATAATAAAATTAAATATGTTATGTCAGTAATTCATGAATAAGTATTGAAGGATTAATATATACATATGTAGTAAATAGGGTTAGGGAACTAACTGCAGGAAACTTAGCTAGGGAAATCAGGAATGAATATGACTTGCAAAAAGTTAAAAGCATTTTATATTCATATGTAGGTTTCCCCTTCAGATAGGGGTAAGAATATATCCGAGGTAAGGCATGCCTATCGTAAAAGGCGACTAAAATCCATAGTTTCTTAACACAAGCAAATTTTTTTTGAAAAAAAAAATGCAATTCATAGCACAAACGCTAGTAATACCCCATTTGGAATGCTAGTTACACTGGAAAATCGACACTCTTTTGAGTCAGGCTCTATGGACTCTGCGGAGAGCCAGTTATTGTATTTAATTGACCCTTTTGGAAAAAGTTCAAGGGGAACAATCCCATACAATGCAATTATGTACAGTTCGCGTACATAACAAACACCACTCATATAAGGTGTCTTCCATTTACTGCCCACCGCGCAGTAAAATTGAACAATACGAGAATGAAACCACATTTCTGAGTCTCCGTCCAAACTTTATAATCGGTGGAGATTTCAATGCGAACCATTCCTTCTGGGGATCCAGAGGCAGAACACTGTACAAAACCGGTATGAAACTTGGCTGCGTATATAGTTTATATTTAGTATATATATCCGCCAGAAATAAAGGAAAAACGGAAAGCATGCAAATGGCGTCAAACTCGCTCGCCACAAAATAAGCCCCGTCTTAACCAATTTTGTAATCTGTCGAAGGCGTAAATCAAACCGTTCAAGAACAATAATTTCAATACTTATCTGCAAAAAAAGAATGTAACTACTGACTCTGGAAGGCGGTGAAAGGATTAAAAAAAACCTGAATCACATAACGCGCCAATCCGAAAGAATGGAGACGAGTGAGCTAAAGAAGATAAAGACAAAGCTAATCTCTTCGCAGACTACTTGAGAGAAGCGTTTAAGCTATTCGACGGTCAAACTCTTCCTGTCACTTACAATAGATTCGACGTATACGACGGCAATTATGTTCTGAGAAGTGCTACCTTGGCAGAGCTCAAGGAGGAACTAAAAAAGCTCAAACCGAAAAAGCTCTTGATTACGATTTAATTACAGAATAAATTCTTAATGAGTTACCTAAGCAAACCGTTCTTAAGTTACTCTATTTAATTAATGCAACGCTTGGACGTGAACATGTCCCTAGTCAATGGAAAGTGGCAAAAGTAATAATGGTGGTAACACACGTACTTTCTTAATCGCTTTCCGCTTAAGATGATTACTTTAATTTTTAAATTAACAGGTGAAACAATCAAATTAAATTACATCCCACACCGTCCTGACCTGCCAATTCTATGTGAGCTGTGTAACCTTCAAGAAAGGGAGGATGTATACCATTTTATTGCAAGATGTCCTATCTTAAGAGAGAGTATTGCGTCGGATACTTTGGTGTAAGCACAATGCATACGAATGATGTTCTGAACATTTTAAACGGTTAACTTAGTTGGGAAGCTCTGTATACACTTCGATCGCACTTTATTACAGAACACGTATTATTGAAGGCGACCTCTAAATAAACATTTGTATGTATTTATTAAATTAATAAAGCGAAATATATTTAATGAATTGTCAATCTGGTAGACGGCCTTGGGCCAAACCATATTAAACTTAAGCTTATCAAATTGTAATAGTTAATTTAAGTACTTTTTCCTTTAAATAAAGTTTTCAAAATAAAAAAAAATAAAATATGTATGTATATGAAATAATATGTATATGTACATGTAAATAATAATGGTACCAAAACCACCAATGGATAAAATGTCCTACTCCCGATAATGTCTAAAATATTAAAAACAATCTGCTTAGAGGTTTAAGTCAATTGTGGAAGAAAAACAGCTGATACCAAATCACCAATTTGGTTTTAGAAGTAAACACTCAACTATTGATCAAGTACATCGTATAACTGATGTAATAGAAAAGGCTTTTGAAGAAAAGCTCGTTTGTTCAGCTACATTTCTCCATGTTTCTTAAGCCGTTGACAAAGTTTGGCATGAAGGCCTGAAATATAATCTATGCCGATCTCTACCCCGGAAACTGTTTAGTATTTTAGCGAACTCTCTCTCTCTGATAGGATCTTCCATGTGAAGAATGGAAATGAATACTCGGCGTTTAAAAATTTAAATGTTGGTGTACCACAAGGGAGTGTTCTTGGCCCTCTGCTATACCTAATGTATACTAATGACTTACAGACAGAAGAACACACTGTTCTATGCACTTTTTCTGACGACACCGCCATTTTGGTAGCAGTCAAAATGGTTGAAGAGTCTACAGCAAAATTACAACGTTCACTAAGTCGGATACACGAATGAGTAAACTTATGCCGAATTTTCCCTAATGAAAGCAAATCAGTCCATATTAACTTCACTTATAGGCACATTAATTACTTGCCAGTTTATCTTAATCGTGTCCAAATACCTTTTGGCAATGAAGCGAAATACCCCGGGATGACTCTTGACGTGAAACTCAAGTGGAAGGAGCACGTTAAGAAGAAACGTGCAGAACTTGACATGAAATATAAAGATCTGTACTGGCTTATTGGTAAACATTCCAAACTTAGTATTGACAGCAAACTGCTTCTATACAAGCAAATCGTTGTACCAAATCAGGTAAATTGAACATAATACAGACTTTTCAAAATAAGGTGCTTAGAACTATCGTTAATGCAATATGGTATATCAAAAGATGATATCCACAGAGATCTTGGAATATTACCACTCCAAGATGAAGTTAAGAACTTTGCTTATAAACATAAGGGCCGCCTAGAAGAGCACATAAACTCTGCAGCTTACCCGATCCATGAGGAAACTAATGTCTTGCGCTGATTTCAAAGGACTAGACCCCTTGATCTCGTGCGATAGTTAACACCCGCGCATGGTTGCGGTGTTAGCAGGAACTTTCAATGGAGAGTAACCTGCCGATCAGAGCCTAAATCATGAAATGAAAACTACTGGTTAAGCGTTTCACTTAGTTGAAGTCTTAAAAAAAATCAGGGAAGTGGTTTTAGTGAGTAAAAATCTAACTTCTATGTGCGAACGTTCGCCATAGAGTCTTGTCGAAGATTTCAACCTACCCATGAAAAAAATAAAAAATATGTAGGTTTCGACCAAGGCAATTTGCAAGTTAATAGATAATATCATAATGATAGAGAGAAAGAAAGGAAATATGAAAATCCTGATTTTAGCTCACACCAACATTATTTGAAACTAATTTTCAACCAAATAGGCAGTATAGTCGGCATAACCGACAGCAAAATAGCCAACGATATGATAATAACTACTATAACCTGAGGCGAAGTATATCATAATATACATATGATAATAACTACTATAACCTTAGGCAAGGTAACCACCAGAGAAACTATAATAACTGTAATAACTCCTCATAAAATAGGGGAAACGTTTTCAGGACAAACACGTCATAGTGGACCAAGGGTTTAAATAAACTCAAGCTCAGTACAGAACACACACTCAAGGAAACACTATTATAAGGCAAGAGATCCATTCGATTGAAACACCGGTTTTTGTTTAACAAAGCAAAAACGACTGGATGGCGCAGTTGGTAGAGTACCTGCCCCTGGTTAGCGCGGACCCCGGTTCGAATCCTAGTGAAAGCAAAATTAATACGCTTGTATCTGGTTTTCAAATCTGGTCTAGTCACCATTTGCCATTGGGATCAAACTAACGGAACTATCACTGCAGTAGTCAATCAGTATTAGTAGTCTGACTAGGGGTATCACAATGGACCAATAAGGTCTAAGTGTGCTGGTGAATGCACTAGCAGCCCTCCTACCTAACCTAACCTACCTTAACAAAGCAAAGAATGAAATTACGGTAGATACCAAATATATATTACCGAATGTATAATCAATATGTATGGATAAACTAGGCAGGTCACAATATTTCTCTACCCTTGAGTTAGCCAAGGGATATCATCTATTAAAGGTACATCCTGACGATTCATAAGACTTCATTTGTTGCACCAAACGGTCTATATGTTAGTAATAATGTAGTTAATAATGTAGAAATATGTTAGAATGCCTTTCGGGTTCAAAAATGCTCCAGCGATTTGTCAACGCTGGATGAATGATGTATTGAGAAAATATACTGGTAGCATCTATGCAGTTTATCTTGACGACAAAAAATATATAAAAGTCTGTTCAGAAACTGGGGACCATAAACCCAGAGCCCGTATGGGCCTTAACAAAGCTCCTGAAGTGCCGGGGTCTAGGAAAGCGGAGAGTACCGCACCTAGAACTTCCAAAGGTCGCATGGAGCGCTTTAGCAAGAACACACCGAATCGCGATCCAATGCGGGGAGCAGCTGAGCTCTCGAAGGCCATTGGGCCTTCACAAAAAAGCATAAGGATCTGCGCGCCGCCTCTAGGGTTCTAAAGCGTCTGAAAGGTATCCTCAGGAGAAACTCTCCGAGTCAAAGAAAAAGGTCCATTGCCTGGGCTATAAAAGTAGTTCAGAACCTGGGCGGGGGAACACCTTTAAGGACTCAACGTCCCAACGGGCCAGATCGGCGGTATCGTCGCTTAACCTCTCGAAGAGGTTATAGCAAGCTGGCAGTGTCAAGGGCACCAATGAGCTGCAACGGCTGTATAGTGAGATTCTCAAACGGGGATCACACTTACGCCGTAATTGACAGGAAAGATGATGACTGTAGAATCTCTTCCGTCAATTGGAGGAAGATAGAGCGATACATCAATCTGAAATCAAGATACCTGAGCGTGATTGCCGAAAATGGAAGCGTGGCACCCGTCCCATATTAGACTTATGTCCTTCCAGGATCAAAGGTCTGCTGCCCTGTATAGGAAGTGCTAAGTTTGGGAGGGGTGTGGGAAGGAGCACGGATAGATGCAGATGCATATGGATGCAATCCCTAGTAGGCCCAGGACTCGTGCCTACCCTCCGATGTCGACTCCATCCTGAGCTTCATCCAAGCCTGCAATCCGAATTTTCCGACGCAAAATTGGAAGGGTGATGTCAGATCTGCTACAATTATTATAAATAAGGAGTCTCTGGCCCCCCTTTCAAAAAACAGATTCGTAATCCACAAAGGTTTCAATTGGGCTACGTTAAAGGTTTACAAAACGGATGGGGAGGATCCCGCGAAGACGGTGCACCCTGCTCCCACTCTACCCTCTGTTACACAGGTTGGCCCCGAGCGAGCCACAGAGGCTGTGATGGAGGTTGTGGCAGAGGGAGCCGGTGACACGAGGTCGAATCGGGACAGGGATGCAGAACCCTTACCACTCCATTGCGGCCTAGGCCGCCCTTATTCTCCGCCTCAGCCAAAAGGGAGAGGATGTTGCCCTGGTCCAGGGGCCTTTGGTCAGAAATAATCTGACGTGCGGACTTGGGGCGCGAAATTATAAACTATTCTTCGTAAGAAAAACAGGCAATCCAAGAGCTTGTATTCGTTCGAAGTGTTCACTAAATGCATATCGTTTCTCCAATTACAGCGATGAAGATACAGTAACCGTTTATCTGGAGGCAGACATGTATCTGGAGTCAGACATGCGAACATGGCTGACTTCGACATACATGGCAGGCGACCGTGATATACCGTCGGAGTTACTGAGGAAAGTGATCACGGATGCGGAGAGTTCTATGACCGCACTCATCCTAGGGTGTGATGCCAACGCATACCATACTATCTGGGGGAGCACGGACACTAATGAAAGAGGTGAGTACCTTTTGGAATTAATTTTAAGTAGCAAGTTGGCAATCTCTAATATAGGTAACGAACCCACTCTTATTAACAAAATCAGACAGGAGGTTCTAGACCTAATCCTTGTCTCCGACCACATAGCTGATGGTATAATGGAATGGAGGATGTCTAAGGACCTCTCATTCTCTGACCACCGTTATATCACTATTAGCTTTACAAGCTCCACCCCTGGTGTAACTCCCTTCTGTAACATAAGGAAAACTAACTGGGACATGTATAGGGGGGCAGCTTCTGACAAATCCCAACCGCTGAATCCTTCAGATCTTGACTCATCAGTGGAGAGACTCACTGATATCCTGTGAATCAGGCTCTACTCAGATCTTATCCCATAAGGATAGTTAGGGGAAAGCCTAAGCCCCCATGTTGGCATTCAAAACCTGATTCCATCCACAAAGGTTACAGGAAACTCTTCAACAGAGCCAAGGCAACCCGAATCAGTGCCTATTGTTAATCTTATAAAAGAGCTCTCTGTACCTTTAAATGTGAGCTAAGAACGGCCTCTGGAACTTCCCGGCTGCAAAACTTATTAGCACCATCACCCAAAATGCCATCCTTGCTTCAAAGGGCTGATGGAACCTGGATTTGCTCCAGCCTGGAGAGTCTGGGTTTTCTCATTGACACCCACTTCCCAGGCTGCAGTGATAGGGAGGAATACACTCATCCCCTTTCAACCAGACCAACCAGTCATCCCCATCCACATCTCAGCTCCCTGAGGGCAACCAAAAACACAGTCATGTGGGCCATAAAGTCCTTTAAGCCCTACAAGATGGCAGGACTTGATGGCATTTTTTCCGGCAGAACTGCAAAAATTTGCAGACCTAAACTTGACCTGGATGGTCAACATCTTTGAAGGAAGTTGAGATCTAGGCCACGTTCCCACAATTTGGAGAACGACCACTGTCGTCTTCATACTCAAGACTGGGAAATGCTTACATTTTAACCCAAAAGATTTTAGACCTATAAGCCTATCCTCGTTTCTTATAAAGACCTTGGAAAAATTGGTCGATGTATTCATCCGACACTTAGTCACAGACAAACCTTCGATCTCTCAGCATATGAGGGCAAATATGTGGAAACAGCCCTGCAATCACTTGTTGGCACTATTAGAAAGATCCCTCGATTTCAAGGAATTTACTCTTAATGCCTTTGTCGATATCGAGGGAGCCTTTAATAACATAGAACCTCACGCTATAACCTCAGCACTCAACAGACATGGGATCGAAAAGCCTATAATGACTTATATCCACCCTCTTCTCAATAACGGAGTGATAAGCTCGAAGCTTGGTGATACCACGATCCGTAAATCTGTGAACAGAGGTACACCACAGGGTGGTGTGGTGTACTCTCCCCTCTACTGTGGAACACAGAGGTTAACGAATTACTTGTGAAACTAGAAGGGTCTGGGTGTAAGGTCATTGCCTATCCAGATTACATTGCCGTAGCTGTATCTGGGAAATGTATATCCGCGATCAGGGATATTATGCAATCTGTCCTATCCAAGCTAGTGAAATGGACTAGCGAATACGGCCTTGGTATCAATCAGCAAAAAACGGATCTAGTCCTCTTTACTAGGAAGTATAAAATCCCTAACTTTGACTCTCCCACACTATGCGGGACCCCCTTGGTACTAAGCGACAGCGCTCAATTCTTAGGCCTTATACTAGACACGAAGTTAAGCTGGAAGCTAAATATCAAGAAACGTGTCAAGAAGGCCTCAACGGCTATCTACTGCTGTAAAAGTGTCAATGGGTGCAAATGGGGACTGCAACCCCGAATGGTTCACATTCTATTCATATCGGTAGTCAGACCCATACTGCTATATGGTGTCGCAATCTGGTGGACTGCACTCGAAAAGAAAGTCAACATCAGCCCACTCGTTAGAGTGCAGAGGATGGCTTGCGTATGTATTAGCGGAGCGCCAAGGACTACCTCCGCCGAATCATTACACATACTCCTAAACCTGCCTCCGGTAGAACTAATTGGCAGACAGACAGCAGCTAGTACGGCGATTAGGTTAAGATCACTGAGCAGCTGGAAAGAAGTGCAGTCTGGCCATTCAACGATCCTACGCAGGTATGCCTATTTACGCCTAGATACAGACCTCATTCTACCTAAACTCCTAAGAGCACCTAATCACTGTAGCGTCTTTCAGGCTGAAACTATAGCGATCAAGGAAGCCCTGTCGTGGCTGAAAAACAATGTAATAACGCGCACAGATATCGTAATTCGTTCCAGTAGCCAGGCAGCGATCGAATCTCTTGATTCAGTCACCTTTAATTCCTTCCCTTAATTGCCGCTTATATCTTCACGAGATGGCCAAATATTTTAGCATCCAACTGATGTTGGTGCCGGGACTCTGTGACATACCAGAGAATTGCAAAGCGGACGAGCTCGCTAGTAAGGGCACGAACTCCGTGCTCTTTCCGGCTGGAGAACCACCCTCCATGCATATCGCTACTATCCAGCATCTGCTAAAGCTTGAAACGCTTGCCCAAACAAATCGCAGATGGACATCTGGCACAGGATGCCTGATTACCAAATAACTCTGACCTCTGATCGATCCCAAACGATCGCTTAGCTTGATCAGATTAAGCATGCCTAATCTCAGACCTCTTATTGGCTATCTAACAGGGCATTGTGCCATCTTAACTCACGCTTCTAGACTAGGCCTTCCCTATAATGATTTCTGTAGAAGCTGCTTGGACGAAGATGAGGAAGAAACCATCGAACACTTGCTATGTAATTGCAGTGCTCTTTCATCCCGCAGATTCAGACTTCTGGGGGCCCTTTTCTTTGTTCATCTGGCTGAACTGAGCAGCATTAAAATCACCCCTCTTCTTCGCTTTATCAAAAGCACAGACTGATTTGCGGAATAGGTAGCCGAAGATCGGCGTGGTAACACAATGGGCCTATGCTTGGCCTAAGTGTGTCTGCTGCTTCTGTGAGCGGAAGTCAGCCACTTCAACCTGACCTAACCTAACCCAACCTAGATCATAAAAAGTTCACGGCAAGTTTATTTGTCGATATTACGAGCCTTTGATATGGTTAACCACGAAATTTTGCTTGGAAAAATTGAAAAGCTGGCTTTCTGGGTTTTATACATAAGTGGTTCAAATCCTATCTGAGTAACAGATCACAAATAGTGAAAATTGACGAAATGAGTAGTAGCAGCATATAAATTAACCTCGGAGTACTACAAAGCCCTGTTATAGGTCCCTTACAAATTTTTGAAATATTTTAACTCACTTTTTGATCTAAGATTCAAAGGCTCTCTTACCGCTTTTGCACGTTGGCTGTTCCTATGCTTTAAGCAGCATATTAAATTTAATCTGTGATATGAATTTTGACTTACATTTGTTTAGAAAATGGTTTTCAGAACATGGTCTAGTAATAAGTTCAATAACTAAATTTATGTTTTTTTATCTTTCACCACAAGAAAGCTTTGACGCTAACCTAGTCTACCTTGCACCTGAATGTCCTAGATTCATCGTGTTGAGTTCTTCTTGTTCTTCATGTTATTCCATGCAAACGTTTTGTCGAAAAATGTTTTCAAATTGAAGGAGTCAATTCGTTTAAATATTTACAAATTATCATTGATGCAAAGATGTCCTTCTTCAACCACACTGGTCTTGAGACAATATTTCTGCTCTACACTCAGACAATTTTACTATCTGCGAAATGTTTGTTTGTATTATTAGAATTGATGCAAGAAACATCTTTTGCATCCTAGTTTTCCTTTATTTAAACATTTGAAAATTCTTCCAGTTCGGCATTTATACTGCTATAAAGTCTTAGAGATTTTTTACCAAAACTCTTCTCTTAACTTCAGAGTACTTGGCAATTACCTAGGTATATCACCGAGAAATCGACAGCAACTCAACCTACCTTCACCGAAGTCGGTTGGTACGCTGGGGGCTCTAAAATGATCGAGTGCCACAATAAATGTTAGGTAGACTTCTTTACAGAGGTCATACAAAAAATCAAGAGCACATGGCCAAACGCCCAATTGGTAGTCAACCATTGGACGAAGATACCCATAAGGCCTAGAGCACGTGCATGGCTGCCACCGGGTCCTAGCGCTCCGGACCACATACTTATGCTGCTGAAAAGCCAACATCCATGTGCAACTAGTCATTAAGGCAGAAAAGCACGGAGCAGAACTCGCCCTGATCCAAGAACCATGGCTATCGAGCAACAACCGCATATCTGGATTAAGGGCGAAGGGCTACAAATTGTATCAAGCCGTGAACTCGGGTATATTAAGAACATGCATTTTAGATAAAAGCAACCTTAAGATGTTGTTCCTCCCACTGTATTGCGTGCAAGATTTCACGTGTCAGCACTGTAGAGGAGAAGCGCATCTGGGTAGCCTCTGCATACCTACCCTATGGAGACGAGGGACAGCTACCGGCCGATCCCATCCGGAAGGCAATAAAAGCCGCACAAAAGGCCAAAATACCTATAGTACTTGGTGCCTATGATAACGTACATCACACGGTATGGGGAAGCAGCGACATCGACGGCAGTGCTGAGAATCCTTTTGATTTTATTTTAAAATCAAACCTCAACATTTGTAATGTGGGTGTAGAGCCAACTTTCATTAATGGACTCAGGCAGTAAGTCTTAGACATCACCTTAATTTTTAATGACCCAATCCTATCTGTTACAAAAAGGGCAGTATCCAACTAGGTATCTTTTTCCGACCATAGCTACATCCAATTCTCTTTGAATCTTGATACTCCTCCAATTAGCAACTTCCTTAACATTCCCCAAAAAATACTAAACAAAGGATTCCTTACAGAGCCATTATCTGTAGACGGTATTGACGATATAGTGGGGAGAATCACAGCAGCTATAAATTCTGCTGCTGTAAGTAATCTAAGTAATCTTAGATAGCAAGGGATACCAAAGATTAGGGAACGTATTAAGAAGGCGGCGGCAGCTATTTACACATGTAAGAGAATCCTTGGCCCCACATGGGCGATCAGGGATATTATGCAATCTGTCCTATCCAAGCTAGTGAAATGGACTAGCGAATACGGCCTTGGTGTCAATCAGCAAAAAACGGATCTAGTCCTCTTTACTAGGAAGTATAAAATCCCTAACTTTGACTCTCCCACACTATGCGGGACCCCTTTGGTGCTAAGCGACAGCGCTCAATTCTTAGGCCTTATACTAGACACGAAGTTAAGCTGGAAGCTAAATATCAAGAAACGTGTCAAGAAGGCCTCAACGGCTATCTACTGCTGTAAAAGTGTCAATGGGTGCAAATGGGGACTGCAACCCCGAATGGTTCACTTTCTATTCATATCGGTAGTCAGACCCATACTGCTATATGGTGTCGCAATCTGGTGGACTGCACTCGAAAAAAAAGTCAACATCAGCCCACTCGTTAGAGTGCAGAGGATGGCTTGCGTATGTATTAGCGGAGCGCTAAGGACTACCTCCGCCGAATCATTACACATACTCCTAAACCTGCCTCCGGTAGAACTAATTGGCAGACAGACAGCAGCTAGTACGGCGATTAGGTTAAGATCACTGAGCAGCTGGAAAGAAGTGCAGTCTGGCCATTCAACGATCCTACGCAGGTATGCCTATTTACGCCTAGATACAGACCTCACTCTACCTAAACTCCTCTTCGAGAAGAATTTCTCAACCAGCATACCGCCCAGATATTACTGGGAGTCTGAGAACCAGACGCTGGATAGTCCACTGCGAATCTTCACAGATGGTTCGAGGATGGATGCAGGTGTGGGCGCTGGTGTCTATTCCAAGGATCTAAGTTTCCAGCTATATTTTCGACTACCTAATCACTGTAGCGTCTTTCAGGCTGAAACTATAGCGATCAAGGAAGCCCTGTCGTGGCTGAAAAACAATGTAATAACGCGCACAGATATCGTAATTCGTTCCAGTAGCCAGGCAGCGATCGAATCTCTTGATTCAGTCACCTTTAATTCCTTCCCTTAGTTGCCGCTTATATCTTCACGAGATGGTCAAATATTTTAGCATCCAACTGATGTTGGTGTCGGGACTCTGTGACATACCAGAGAATTGCAAAGCGGACGAGCTCGCTAGTAAGGGCACGAACTCCGTGCTCTTTCCGGCTGGAGAACCACCCTCCATGCATATCGCTACTATCCAGCATCTGCTAAAGCTTGAAACGCTTGCCCAAACAAATCGCAGATGGACATCTGGCACAGGATGCCTGATTACCAAACAACTCTGACCTCTGATCGATCCCAAACGATCGCTTAGCTTGATCAGATTAAGCATGCCTAATCTCAGACCTCTTATTGGCTATCTAACAGGGCATTGTGCCATCTTAACTCACGCTTCTAGACTAGGCCTTCCCTATAATGATTTCTGTAGAAGCTGCTTGGACGAAGATGAGGAAGAAACCATCGAACACTTGCTATGTAATTGCAGTGCTCTCTCATCCCGCAGATTCAGACTTCTGGGGGCCCTTTTCTTTGTTCATCTGGCTGAACTGAGCAGCATTAAAATCACCCCTCTTCTTCGCTTTATCAAAAGCACAGACTGGTTTGCGGAATAGTTAGCCGAAGATCGTCTGCTGCTTCTGTGAGCGGAAGTCAGCCACTTCAACCTGACCTAACCTAACCCAACCTAGATCATAAAAAGTTCACGGCAAGTTTATTTGTCGATATTACGAAAGCCTTTGATATGGTTAACCACGAAATTTTGCTTGGAAAAATTGAAAAGCTGGCTTTCTGGGTTTTATACATAAGTGGTTCAAATCCTATCTGAGTAACAGATCACAAATAGTGAAAATTGACGAAATGAGTAGTAGCAGCATATAAATTAACCTCGGAGTACTACAAAGCCCTGTTATAGGTCCCTTACAAATTTTTGAAATATTTTAACTCACTTTTTGATCTAAAATTCAAAGGCTCTCTTACCGCTTTTGCACGTTGGCTGTTCCTATGCTTCAAGCAGCATATTAAATTTAATCTGTGATATGAATTTTGACTTACATTTGTTTAGAAAATGGTTTTCAGAACATGGTCTAGTAATAAGTTCAATAACTAAATTTATGTTTTTTTATCTTTCACCACAAGAAAGCTTTGACGCTAACCTAGTCTACCTTGCACCTGAATGTCCTAGATTCATCGTGTTGAGTTCTTCTTGTTCTTCATGTTATTCCATGCAAACGTTTTGTCGAAAAATGTTTTCAAATTGAAGGAGTCAATTCGTTTAAATATTTACAAATTATCATTGATGCAAAGATGTCCTTCTTCAACCACATTGGTCTTGAGACAATATTTCTGCTCTACACTCAGACAATTTTACTATCTGCGAAATGTTTGTTTGTATTATTAGAATTGATGCAAGAAACATCTTCTGCATCCTAGTTTTCCTTTATTTAAACATTTGAAAATTCTTCCAGTTCGGCATTTATACTGCTATAAAGTCTTAGAGATTTTTTACCAAAACTCTTCTCTTAACTTCAGAGTACTTGGCAATTACCTAGGTATATCACCGAGAAATCGACAGCAACTCAACCTACCTTCACCGAAGTCGGTTGGTACGCTGGGGGCTCTAAAATGATCGAGTGCCAAAATAAATGTTAGGTAGACTTCTTTACAGAGGTCATACAAAAAATTAAGAGCACATGGCCAAACGCCCAATTGGTAGTCAACCATTGGACGAAGATACCCATAAGGCCTAGAGCACGTGCATGGCTGCCACCGGGTCCTAGCGCTCCGGACCACATACTTATGCTGCTGAAAAGCCAACATCCATGTGCAACTAGTCATTAAGGCAGAAAAGCACGGAGCAGAACTCGCCCTGATCCAAGAACCATGGCTATCGAGCAACAACCGCATATCTGGATTAAGGGCGAAGGGCTACAAATTGTATCAAGCCGTGAACTCGGGTATATTAAGAACATGCATTTTAGATAAAAGCAACCTTAAGATGTTGTTTCTCCCACTGTATTGCGTGCAAGATTTCACGTGTCAGCACTGTAGAGGGGAAGCGCATCTGGGTAGCCTCTGCATACCTACCCTATGGAGACGAGGGACAGCTACCGGCCGATCCCATCCGGAAGGCAATAAAAGCCGCACAAAAGGCCAAAATACCTATAGTACTTGGTGCCTATGATAACGCACATCACACGGTATGGGGAAGCAGCGACATCGACGGCAGTGCTGAGAATCCTTTTGATTTTATTTTAAAATCAAACTTCAACATTTGTAATGTGGGTGTAGAGCCAACTTTCATTAATGGACTCAGGCAGTAAGTCTTAGGCATAACCTTAATTTTTAATGACCCAATCCTATCTGTTACAAAAAGGGCAGTATCCAACTAGGTATCTTTTTCCGACCATAGCTACATCCAATTCTCTTTGAATCTTGATACTCCTCCAATTAGCAACTTCCTTAACATTCCCCAAAAAATATTAAACAAAGGATTCCTTACAGAGCCATTCTCTGTAGACGGTATTGACGATATGGTGGGGAGAATCACAGCAGCTATAAATTCTGCTGCTGTAAGTAATCTAAGTAATCTTAGATAGCAAGGGATACCAAAGATTAGGGCTATTATTTACACATGTAAGAGAATCCTTGGCCCCACATGGGGAATTAAACTAAGAATTGCTCACTGGATGTATACGGCTGTTGTTAGACCCATCTTAACATACGGTATCCTTTTTTGGTTTCCAGCACTGAATAACAAATCCAATCTTAAATTGATAAGCAGTATTCAAAGATCAGAGTGAATCTGCATCACAGGGGAATTGCGATCCACTCCCACAGCCACCATGGAAACAATGCTACAGCTTCTTCCCATGGACACCTATGGAAAGGTGGTACTCACCAAGGCAGGGTTAAGGCTACGGGAGTGCAACCGCTGGAGCAGTTCACATAGCTTACGCCGTACATAGATAATGAAAAATTCAAGACTATCAACGCATACAGATTATACAACACTCGCTTTACACTTCGAGTTTGTGTTCAAAACACTTATCCCAGACAGGGCTACCTGGAAATCTACACAGGTGGCTGAAAAACAGACGAGGGTACCGGACTAGGAGTATTCGTGAAATCACCGGACATATCCTTTTCCCTGACTCTTCGACTCGCAACCATTGTAGTGTATTCCAGGCATAAGTTAAAACTATACAAGAGGTTGCCCACTTACTGTCGATGAACCCGATTGACGGGCTATATATCGCCATTTACATAGATTGGCAGGCGGCCATAAAAATATTTCATTATCTTTAGTCTAGACCCTTTAAGAGGAGCCGGTGGAAAGAACCGGGTAATGATAGCACAAATGAACCAACCATGATTTAAGTGGGCCACAACTGCTACAGTGGTGGCAATCACCGTATCCTAACCTAACCTAACTTAGTTAATTTTCTTGCATTCTTAGTATTTGAAAATCTTGATTATCTGGCGTTTCTCCAATGAATTTAATAGCTGATCCAATAAAGTCTATAGATCTACAATATTTGCCTGACGCTTTGAATATACGCAATAACCGCTTTGTTTCATTTACATCCAGCTGTAAAATTTCTGCAATATTCTCGTCTCCAATGGCATTTATCAGCTTCATATTCTCGAAAATGCTGATGTTGAAGCCTGATAAGTTGGTTGATTGTTTTGAATAAAAATATTCGTCAAATATTACAACCTTTCCCCTAGGGACTAGGATAAATTCTGATGTTGTATAATCAATGGAATTTGCTTGCGTGAATGCGAAAGGAAGTAATATGCAAGAGAGCAAATTTATCTTTGGTTATTTTTGTGTATCTGACTACCATCGATTACGAGAAGAAGCTCAAGAATATAAGTAGTTAAGTTCCTTGTGCATCTGGCTATTTCTCCCAGAATTGAGTGAAATCGCTCAACTTAACCGTTACTTTGGCTATGTAAAGCTAGGATTATATGTCTGGAAATATTAAACTGGTTTTTCAAAAAGAGCCTGCTTTGCAATTGATAATTGCGAACTTAGAGAATTTATCAACACATGTGATAAAATACTTTTTGTCTGTGTTATAAATATCAGTTGTAGTTTCCTTCACGGTGAATTCGAGACAAAAACCTTAAGTTTTTCTTTTAGCACAATTACTGTCTGCTTTATTGTGCTCAATCGAACTTAACATCTAATATACAGGTATTTATATCTACGTCTACCATCAAATAATGATGTTGCAATATTGCTGATCGCACTTTTAGAAATTTGCTGTAGTGTCTGGGGCGGTATTACGCCGCAAGTGGACAAGTACATCGGACGTTGGCCTACTTTATTTGTACTGCTTGGAGTGTGAGCATTTGAAGTCAAGTGAGAGTATTGCACCCGGCTGGTGGCACCTTGTAATTGCACCTTGTGCTTACAATATTACAAAGCCATCAAAATCAAACCGTGCTACTGACTGCTTTGGTATCAAATTCTGTTATCTACAAAAACTCGAGAAGCGGGAATTCATTCGGCGAGTTCTTGTCACACGGTTTGTTACAAAAAAATATATGATCTTATTCAAATACCTGAGCTCGACTGAAATTACATCTTAAATTTAACATACTCCCCCCTTGAGGGCTTCCTGGCCTCTAAATTACTTATTATACCTCTACTTGAAACCGTCGTCGGGTGTCGCATTAGGTGTTTTCTTCTCGCGGTACCAATATACAATCGCAATTCCAATCAAGCATAATGATGATATTAATGTAAGCTTGGATTATCACGCTCCTGAAAGTCTTCTGCTGCTATTGTTAGGTTATTTATTCTTTGCTGGAGTTTAATGAACTGGTTATTATCAATATAATTTACCTATGGTGGAACTGGGATTCCAGTTGTATTACGATACAAATATCCATGTGCTGATACTTGCGCTCGGAATGAATGAAGTTCGAATAGCACTGTTAAAGTTAGCATGGCCATTTATGATAGCTATTGGTAGTTTTAACATGCAAGCTGCTTGAAATTCGAGCAGACCACAACCTACAAGATCGATTGATTTCGTACTATCAGTACAGATAGGGTGCCCCGTCATATTGGAAACTACTGAGAAAATCCAACTGTTCGAGTCCAGTCAATAATCTTGAAGTAGTATCTTGTTGAGGTAGCACTCAGATAAAGCGTCTTTTGTGATTCAACAAAGCAATTTCACATCTATTAGATGTGCTTCTTTGTATATGAGTTGTATGTATTTCACTACAAAGGTAATTTCTGGATATTAGAGACCTGCACGCTATAAATTCTATTTCAGTCAATGGAAAGAACTTGTCTCTTGCCAATGAGACCGCCAGATATGCTGATGATGTTCGCACCATGTAGCTGTCGTTTTTGTGGACCATAGGAACAGTATCAAGCTGAAAAGTTGGAACTCCTCAGCGCTTGTAAGTTGAATCGATACTTCAAATACGAGTGAATTATTAAGGCTGCGGCCTTTGACTGATGCCATACGGTACATATCTATCAATGATCCTCTTGGCAAACTTAATGCTGATGGTTTATTAATTCTTTTTAACTGAAGTTGCTCTCTGAGCTGCTCAGGAGTAATGAGCTGGGGACAGATTTTGCCGTGATTTAAATCCAAAAGAACGTCTAGAAGCACTTGTTACAGCCTTTCAAAATTAGTAATTATCAATATAAGATAGGAAGTTGGAGACGTTAGCATTTGTTTGACTTCAGTGGACGCTTGCTTCTGTCCCATAAGATATAAAGTGTTTGTTAAATATACACGAAACGCCTGAAATTGTTAGTTTATTTCGTTTGCTGTAGGCTTAAGCATGTTTGTAGTCGAATTTGCAACAGAACTTTGTTGTTTACGCAAATTCAACATATGATGCTCGTTTGCATGTATATTAGATATTTGCTCTTGTATGCGTTGAGCATATCCAATATACCAAACAAACTATAAGATGACGTACCAACTATATCTAGTGGAGACCTCGCCGCTCTTAATTTGTCGTACTTCGTCCCTCGAAAAGTATGTATAAGTTCGTTGTTATGATTAATAGCTGTTAGCTGGTCTACACTGCATCTGTTGGGTCATATTATTCGTGTAAATTCTAGCCAATACGTGGTTAAATTATAATATACAAATATGCTCCAAAATTTATTTACTGACCGAATTCGACCTATGTCCTCAAAGTATAAACATATGGCACTGTGAAATTGCTTTAAAAGAACTTTCTTATTAAGTTCTGCGAATGATATTGGCAGCGTACAAGGTAAAAAGAGAAATGTTGCCAGCCCGTTATATTATCCAGTCTTAGTTTCCTTTAACTCTACATTATTGTTCAGCTGGCATTTTTCATTTGCCTCCCTTTCTTCAGTGTTTAGCGGCAGTGGACACAAATCTTTGATATTTGCCAGTTTCACGTACTATGCCATCATTGCCTGGATAGACCTCTTCTACCCGACCTAATTTCCATCGCATAGGCGGAATGTTTGATTTTTTAATCACAACCAGTGTCCCAGGCTTTAGATTTTGCGATTCAGTTTTCCATTTCATTTTCTGTTGAAGAAGATGAATTCAGATGTCCAACGCTTCCAAAAGTGTTCTTGAATGAACTGTATTTGGAGAAATTTATAAATATGACTCAATTTGCTATCTGTTATGTCTGGCTCAGGCAATGCAGTAAGGCGAGCCCCTATGAGAAAATGACCTGGAGTTAATTCGAAATCACTAGGATCGGATGTCAGAGGTGTCAAAGGACGAGAGTTCAGAATTCCTTAAATTTGCACATTTCAAGGATGTTTCCCCAATATAGCGTATTAATAATGCCGTTGCCGATTTGACAGCAGTTTGATCTAGGTGGAATGTATTTCCAATCCATACCGTTCTTCAGACACATTGATTCAATACCCAACATTGTGTTTTCCGATTCAAAAGCCTTTCGCAATTCGATAAGTTCATTTTTTGCCCCTACAAAATTTGTGGCATTGTCACAAATTATGGAATGACATACTCCTCGTCTGCCTATAAATCTTTTCAAGGCATTAATAAATGACTGAGATGATAAGTCTCCTACTACCGCACTGCTTTGGTAGAGAAACATACGAATACAGATAAATAATATTTTGTTGGAGTCTTCCCTTCTCTAATTTTATAATGTGTTTTATGGGGCCGCAGAAATCAACTCCAGTGCAGTAAAACGGGCGTGAAGGATTGACTCTTTCTTTGGTAGATTACCCATTATTTGCTCTATGGGTTCTTGATTAAACCTGAAGCACTTAACACAATCATTTATGAACTTTCTAGATATTCTTCCTACGCTCAATATCCAGTATTGTTGCCTGGAGCTAGCAATTAGAGTTCTATGCGGGGCATGCATGTGCATTTTAAAACGGGCGTGAAGGATTGACTCTTTCTTTTGGTAGATTACCCATTATTTGCTCTATGGGTTCTTGATTAAACCTGAAGCACTTAACACAATCATTTATGAACTTTCTAGATATTCTTCCTACGCTCAATATCCAGTATTGTTGCCTGGAGCTAGCAATTAGAGTTCTATGCGAGGCATGCATGTGCATTTTATGCAAATAATCCAATAGCAACTAAGTTACGAGACTATTACGCGGAATACGAATTTTCTTGAACCTCTAGGAATACATCTATCAGATTTAAGACAGTGGTAATCTTCCGGAATTGCTGAAATTTGCGCATGTCTACATATTAATCGTGTTGAAAAATTGCTGAATGTCAGTTTCTGTAACATTCCCGGTATTTCTTAATATCTTAGGATTTCTACAATTATTATAAAACCTGTAGCAATATCCAACTATCCTCTGCAGAGTACTAAACGAATTTTTGTGATTAATGGAATCCGTTAAGGGTACAGGGTGGTTAAGTGATGCTGTCAGCACAGACCTGTGTTTTCGAACTGCTGGTACATCAGTAGGCAGTTCATAATTGAATATCTCCCACGAGTTTTCATGCTGCGACAGAAAACCTGGACCCTGGAACCAATCTCGAGAATTCATTAATTCCCGTAGACTTAATCCTCTTGACACAGCGTCATATGGATTAAGCTCTCCTTCAATAAACCTCCACTGATCAACTTCTGAATTAGCTTGAATCTTAGCAATTCTGTTTGCAACATAGGTTTCCCACGTATACTAAGGTGACCTAATCCATGCCAGCACTGTTGTCGAATCTGTATAAAAATACACCCTATCAATCGGCTTAGCCAAAAAAAGCAATAGTCTTGCCACCAGTTCTACCATGAGAACAGCTGCTTGCAATTCTAGCAGCGGTATAGTACTAGTCTTTAAGGGCCCGACTCTAGATTTAGAGAAAAGCAAGTTAACCTGGATGTTCCCACTTTCGTCAATTGATCTACTGTATACGCATGTTCCAAATGCACTTAAACTGCTATCAGAAAAAGCATGCAACTCAAGCGTTTTAACGACAGGGAGATTAAAGATTACAAGCTGTTCTTTATGTTCTGGAGGTATTTTTGATAATATCTCTGGATTATTGGCACAAAACTTCCTAAGCTCGAAATTATCTAATTTTAGTAAAACACAAATTTCTTGAAGCAAATCCTGAGCAGCTTGTATGCTTTCCGAGCCCGTTAGTAAATCACCTACATAGAAACTATGCTTTAAAATCTTTGCGACGCGTGTGCTACGTTTTTTATGCTCATCTGCTAACTCAACCAAACATCTGGTTGCGAGATAAGAAGCGGATGCTGTACCGTACGTCACAGTTTGCAGTTGATATATTTGTAACGGATGATCTGGTTGTGATCTCCATACAATTATTTGTAATCTTGTATCTTGAGGATGTATCAGTATTTGTCGATACATTTTCGTTATGTCTTCTATGAAAACATATCTGTGTAGACGGAAATTGGTTATTATGGAACACAGATCTGGTTGAACTGTTGGGCCAACCATTATTATATCATTGAGCGAGCTTCCAGATGAGCTTTTGGCAGAAGCATCAAACACTATTTGCTGCTTTGTTGATGAGCTATAGGGCTTCATTACACAATGATGGGGTAATACGTAATGAAAATGCTCAATGTCCTTTTCGCTAATCGGACGTATGTGGCCAAGTGCTTCGTATTCGTCCATGAAATTTACATACACAGTCTTAAGATCTGCCTGTTTCACATTCCTGCTCTTCTGTCGTCATTCGTCTCACTGGAGTTTCATGACATTCTTACTCCCAGAAGTTTCGTACGAGTGCCTCCAGGGAGGATGTTTCTTCTCAGGCTACCACATGACAGCTTAAAGAAGTCTCATTGAACAGAGCGCTACCAGAAATGATCTATCCTAACTTGCTCTCTCGCAAAACTGGGAGATCAGATGATATTTTTATCTCTCCTGGTAGCAGAAGCTCGAAGAAGAGCTCGGCTCCTATCAATAAGTCAATTTGCTGTGTAGTAAAGTACGCCGGGTCTGCCAATTGCACATGGGAGGGTGTCTTCCAACAAGGATTGTTAATTTTGTGCGTTTGCTGATAGTCACTTATTCGTGACATGACGCTTGCTTCGATTGTTGTTTTGTACTTTACGGTGCGTAATTCAATGGTTACATTGACAGCAAATTCAGTCTTAATTTCCGTGGACCCAACACCACTAATGGAAATCTCCATTCGGTGTTGCTCAAGGCCTCACTTATGTACGAATGACTTCGTTATGAAATTAAGCTGAGAACCAGAGTCCAACAAAACACGGCAAGGTATTCGCGTACAAAAAGATGAAGTGACGTTTACAATTGCTTTTGCTTAATAGATATGACCCTTAACCGACCCTACCGCAGAGCTTGCAAAAGAATTGTGTGACTCACCAAACATACGCCCCTGACTACCATCCGCATCTGATATGCTTGTTTCCCTAGGTTGTTGCTGAGTTTCAGCTGATTTTGACAGCTGTGGTTTAACTATCCTAGGTTGATGTAGAAGCGTATTATGACCGCTTCCACATTTTTGACATCTTCTTGATTAGTATGATTGGGCGAAGTGACCTGGCTTCAGACTTTGGCCGATCTTCGGAACAATTAAATAGCTGGTGATGCTCGAACCCTCAACTTTAATTTCTGTTGTAGCGAGTGACGTCTTCCTTCTCTCTTCTCGGCTGCTGATGGCTTCAAGGGTCTGAAGCTCGACTTAACAAACTTCAGGAAATCGGCAGTTGAGGGGCTGCTTCTTGGATCTTTTAGGTCCTGTTCGAACAGCATGCGACTCTCCTTGTCCAATTGTCCCAACATCAAATAAACAACGATCGGATCCCAATTCTTGATGTTGTAGTTCAGATTTCTAACGACTTGCAAAACCTCCATTGTTGTATCGTGGAGTCTTCTTAGGCTGGTGACAATACCAGTTGCATTCGATTGGTTAAATAACCTGCTTACTTACGCGGTCAAAAGTAATCACTTGTCTCATACCGTGCAACCAATGTTGTCCAGGCCGTATCATAATTTGCGTCAGTAGCCTGAAAATGTTGAATCAGACTATGCGCATCTCCAGTGAGGTTTGCCCTCAAGTAGTAGAGCTTTTGCGCCGTAGTATGCCTCAACATCTGACGATGTGATTAGATTTTCTAACTTCTGATACAAGTTATATATCTCATCCCAGTTCTGTTGCATACTCTTTATCTTGACGGTTTCAAATAGCTTGGCTTGTGGTGTACGCAATTCTATGGTACATTTACTTAGAGCTCTTCGCAGTATAGTAATTACAAGATCGAATCTTTCTCTAATTGTTAGAATACTTCCTTGGGGGCTAACATCTTCTGGATTCTTTAAAGTTTCCCTAACGATGATCTCCCTCTTCACGATTCTTGTCTTGAAGACTTACAAGCAACTCCACTTTCTTTTTTGGCCTCGCACTCAGCTGTTTCGATTCACCTTCACTCTCACCTCCAATTGCAGCGAGATCTTGATTATTACGATCATCCTTCTCTGGCTCTACTTGCATCTGTATGCGGCTTTCAATATCTTTCATGGTGCGATATGCCACCCCTTTTACTTCATGATAATAATCCTTACTGAAGTAATTCCTCGCGATATAGAAAATTCCCTCACCAACCTTTTCTTGTAGCTATGAGTAATATTCCAATCCCTTTTCTGCTACTTTTCACCACTTTCAATTTTCACTTGTATCACTTTTTTTTCTATTAACACTCACAAAATTATAGTTTTACTATCTAGTGTCCCGTTACGGTCGCCTATGTTTAATAATTTTGCAAGTGCGGAAGTGAATAAAACCACAAGTATTTTTTCTGGTTTTTATTTCTTGGTTGTTGACCTGTTTGGTTAACACTACAGACTGTGCCGAGCTCTACAACTTATTGCACCTTGTGCTTACAATATTACAAAGCCATCAAAATCAAACCGTGCGACCGACTGTTATCTACAAAAACACGAGAAGCGTGAATTCATTCGGCGGTCACACGGTTTGTTACAAAAAAATATCTGATCTTATTCGTATACCTGAGCTCGACTGAAATTACATCTTAAATTTAACATGCGAATTTCAATTTTTACTTTGGTGAACGCTTCCATAAGGTAATTCTGTATTTTTCCTAAAATTTCGAGATTGCAATAAGTACCATTATTGGTATCTACTTTTACAAGATTCTTAATTATGTTAATAAGTTTTGTCATTTATCGAAATTTTATGGTATGCCTAACCTATTTTTGGAAGAGAATTTTTACTCTTTGACTTTGCTTAAAACAATTTATATGATTGTCGACTGCACGATTGTTTTTTTTTTAAGAGCTATTTGCCCAGAGGTTGAAAGTGCTTTAATATGTTGGCGAGATAAAATGTTGGAGAATATTCTTTAATGAAATCTCTCCATCTTTACGATTTGACATAAGGATTTCTAGCAGATATCGCAAAGGTGAGTCGCTGATGATCGGTAAATATGTTAATATTAGGAGCGCTATATAAGTAGTTTCTAAGACTCTTTAGTGCCTAGATTATCGCTAACATTTCACATTCATTAGTAGCATATTTCTCTCCGGCTCTACTCAGGGTTCGCGATATCATTCTGATTGGTCTTCCACCTTCAGACAATACCGCGGCAAAAGCTTGAGCTGAAGCATCGGTGTTCAAATCGAAAGGTTTACGAAAGTCCGGGTATAATAACAAGACATCTCCCGATTCTAATATATTTTATTCGGTTGAAAGCACATATTGCTTTTAAATCTAGTTGGATTTTTATGTTTTTGGATTTGTTTGTCCCAATGTTACCATTCTCTCCTCCGAGATATTTCCTTAAGGGCTTGGCTATTTGGGCGTAATTTTTTACGAAATGATGATAATAGCCGGAGAGTCCAAGAAAAGATCTCAGAGCACGGAGAGATTTTGGCATCTCATAATTTACAATGTCCTTAACATTATTGGGACATGTTTTTATACCTTCTCCGGATACAAGAACACCCAAAAATTACCTCAATTTTAAAATATGTGCACTACACTTTTTTACTGATATTCGCATGTTAGCTTGGCTGGAAAAGCTTGGCAAATGTCGTTCTAATATCCTTTAAATACTCTTTTTCAGTTTTCAAAAAAATGATTACGTCGTCAATGTAGACATGACAGTATTTTACTTTATCGCTTCTTAAAACGTCGTCAATTGCCAGTTGGAATATGCTGGGCGCATTTTTCAAGCTAAAAGGTAATCTGGAAGCCAGATTTTAAGTCTACTGTCGTGAAATGCTTGGGTTGACCTAAATTTGATAACGTGACAGAACTTTCTGGAATAGGGTATCGGTCTGAAGTAGTTTGCTTGTTTAACTTCCTGTAGTCAAACAGCAACCTAGATTGTGGAGTGACGTCTTCATTCGTTCCGTTTTTTTTCTACCACTAATATTGGCAAATTATACGGAGAATGTGATGTGCGAATGATGCCGTCATCAATAATTTTTTTTAATTTCGTTGTTCACAAACGGGGCAGACGCCATATTGTATGGTCTTGGTTTTGAATAAATTGGTTTAGAATTAAGTGTTAGTGAAACTCACACCTTATGCTCTCTGGAACCGAATGTGTATAGATTTCAAGGTTTTATCACTTGTTCACATGTACAGAATTTAATTTCCATTCCACCATTTTCGTAAATTAATAATGACCTTTTGGTGTCGTTCTTCACATTTATTTGTAATAGGAAATCGTATCCAATTATTGCATCGAATGTCTTTAATTTTGGATGAAGGAAGAAGTCGGTGATGTTTTCGTATAAATGTATTCTGCATTTATGGGTCATTATGTTGTCACCATTCAGATTTGTTACTTTCAAAGGTTTATTATTGGGGATGACTTTTAAATAAGGCATCTCTTTAAAATAGTTTTTGGCAGTCCCAGTGTCGACAAGAGTTCACATAACAATTTTATCATCGAGCTTCTTTTCAACATATGGAAGAGCCGACTTTACTCTAAAAAATGAGTTTGGTCATCGTATTCAGGGGTGTTATGGGCTTGATATTCGAGTTCGTAACGATTTTCGTTTCTTGATCAGTATTTTTGGATTACATGAAATTAATACGCTGAGTTTTTGGTAAAGGGGCTCTATAGGATATACAGTGGGCGTTTGCTTGAGTAAAGCTTGTGTAGGAAATGACACTACGTTTAAGCAAAGTGCAAGCGTTTGTGGTGATTGAGATTAAGGTTTGGGGTGAACTCGTGCAGAAAATAATGACGTTGGGTTCAAAATGGGTTGGATGGGTGTTTTGGATAACTGCTCATTAACTTGTTTTGTGTATATTTATAATAATAATAATCAATACATAATAAAAAAAAATAGATAGGATTTGAGAATTAATAAATATTAAAATAAGATTATTAAAACGTTTAAACAAAACGAACTTAATAATAGTGAAATAATTATGCAAATTAAATATAAGTTAGACATAATTAAGAAAGAAATAGACATGTAGTCGTAGCTCGTCCCTATGCACGCTGTCATATGCGGCCTTGATATCGATTTGCACTTCTTGTTTCCTTTCTGGTCGGTGGTGAACTTCCCTGGCCTGAAGCCACACTGACATGGACCTACCAGATTGTGTATAAACGGATTCAGGCGAGTACACAAAACGGCAGTTTTGTTGTTTTTGTTGGTACAGTCAAAGCGGTCTCCTTTCTTGTGGATCGGGCACACGATACTGAGATAGAACTCGTCGGGCATTCTTTCCTCCGACCATATCATACATTTGAGCTGGTGCATCCGCCCAATCACATCATCTCCAGCTGCCTTAAAGATCTCAGCCGCACCGGCAGTTTTATTAAACTTTAGTCTTGATATTGCTAACTTGACCTCGTCTAAGTCGGGAGACTGAATTCTCGTCGAACATGATCCATATTGCGTGGAACATTTTGCCTAGACAGCGGTATTTGGGTCCTCATCGCCGTTTTTGCATCTGCCATTGGTAGAACTTTCGGACATCGTTTCTGCGTGTTTATTGTGGCAGCAATATTACAATTATTATAAGTTAAAGAATCCCTTAAAGGGATTCGAAAAAAAAACGCGGACGGAGAGGCAAAGCCTCTCCCGAATTGTCTGACTATAATACACAAAGAAATCAAAAATGATCTTTATTCTATCACCTCCAAAGCAAGAATGAACTTAACTCTAACTTAAATATTAATTTACACCTATGGTCACATCCGCTGGGCAGCCTGCGCGTGCAAGGGCAGCTGTGTCAGCATTTTCTGTCACCACCTTCATTAAACCAAGTGAATAAATAAATAAATAGCTGGAAAAATAAATAAATTAATAAATAGATAAAGGCATGGATAAATAAATAAATAAATAAATGGAGGAATAAATAAATAAATGAATAATTAGATAATAAATGTACGAATAAATAAATACAGGAATAATCAATAAATAAATAAATAAATACATATATAAATAAATAAGTAGAATATATAAATAAATAAATTCTGTTGAATAAATAAATAAGTATTGAAGTATTTATTATTATTTTCAGATGATAAGCATGAGATGTCATATTTGTGATTTAGCTTTTCAATTCTAGATGTAACCATTTCTATGCTGCTATTTCATGAAGTACCTCTGTAGAGAATAACATTGGTTATGAAGTTGAAAATCATTTTCAAAACTTTGATATCTGAAGTCAGCGCAGATGACTCTTTGCACACTTGCCTCACACGGGAGGAAATCGTATCCAATTATTGCATCGAATGTCTTTAATTTGGGATGAAGGAAGAAGTCGGTGATGTTTTCGTATAAATGTATTCTGCATTTATGGGTTATTATGTTGTCACCATTCAGATTTGTTACTTTCAAAGGTTTATTATTGGGGATGACTTTTAAATAAGGCATCTCTTTAAAATAGTTTTTGGCAGTCCCAGTGTCGACAAGAGTTCACATAACAATTTTATCATCGAGCTTCTTTTCAACATATGGAAGAGCCGACTTTACTCTAAAAAATGAGTTTGGTCATCGTATTCAGGGGTGTTATGGGCTTGATATTCGAGTTCGTGACGATTTTCGTTTCTTGATCAGTATTTTTGGATTACATGAAATTAATACGCTGAGTTTTTGGTAAAGGGGCTCTATAGGATATACAGTGGGCGTTTGCTTGAGTAAAGCTTGTGTAGGAAATGACACTACGTTTAAGCAAAGTGCAAGCGTTTGTGGTGATTGAGATTAAGGTTTGGGGTGAACTCGTGCAGAAAATAATGACGTTGGGTTCAAAGTGGGTTGGATGGGTGTTTTGGATAACTGCTCATTAACTTGTTTTGTGTATATTTATAATAATAATAATCAAAACATAATCAAAAAAATAGATAGGATTTGAGAATTAATAAATATTAAAATAAGATTATTAAAACGTTTAAACAAAACGAACTTAATAATAGTGAAATAATTATGCAAATTAAATATAAGTTAGACATAATTAAGAAAGAAATAGACATGTACTCGTAGCTCGTCCCTATGCACGCTGTCATATGCGGCCTTGATATCGATTTGCATTTCTTGTTTCCTTTCTGGTCGGTGGTGAACTTCCCTGGCCTGAAGCCACACTGACATGGACCTACCAGATTGTGTATAAACGGATTCAGGCGAGTACACAAAACGGCAGTTTTGTTGTTTTTGTTGGTACAGTCAAAGCGGTCTCCTTTCTTGTGGATCGGGCACACGATACTGAGATTCAACTCGTCGGGCATTCTTTCCTCCGACCATATCATACATTTGAGCTGGTGCATCCGCCCAATCACATCATCTCCAGCTGCCTTAAAGATATCAGCCGCACCGGCAGTTTTGTTAAACTTTAGTCTTAATATTGCTAACTTGACCTCGTCTAAGTCGGGAGACTGAATTCTCGTCGAACATGATCCATATTGCGTGGAACATTTTGCCTTGACAGCGGTATTTGGGTCCTCATCGCCGTTTTTGCATCTGCCATTGGTAGAACTTTCGGACATCGTTTCTGCGTGTTTATTGTGGCAGCAATATTACAATTATTATAAGTTAAAGAATCCCTTAAAGGGATTCGTTAAAAAAACGCGGACGGAGAGGCAAAGCCTCTCCCGAATTGTCTGACTATAATACACAAAGAAATCAAAAATGATCTTTATTCTATCACCTCCAAAGCAAGAATGAACTTAACTCTAACTTAAATATTAATTTACACCTATGGTCACATCCGCTGGGCAGCCTGCGCGTGCAAGGGCAGCTGTGTCAGCATTTTCTGTCACCACCTTCATTAAACCAAGTGAATAAATAAATAAATATCTGAAAAAATAAATAAATTAATAAATAGATAAAGGCATGGATAAATAAATAAATAAATAAATAAAGGGAGGAATAAATAAATAAATGAATAAATAGATAATAAATGTACGAATAAATAAATACAGGAATAATCAATAAATAAATAAATAAATACATATATAAATAAATAAGTAGAATATATAAATAAATAAATTCTGTTGAATAAATAAATAAGTATTGAAGTATTTATTATTATTTTCAGATGATAAGCATGAGATGTCATATTTGTGATTTAGCTTTTCAATTCTAGATGTAACCATTTCTATGCTGCTATTTCATGAAGTACCTCTGTAGAGAATAACATTGGTTATGAAGTTAAAAATCATTTTCAAAACTTTGATATCTGAAGTCAGCGCAGATGACTCTTTGCACACTTGCCTCACACGGGAGATCCATAGAATATGATGGCTTGGAAAAAAGCTTCAAACATTAATAACTTGTTGTGAATGTGCAGGTGCAAATTTCTACGAATAAATGGATAAAGAACCCTTATCGTGACATTCACTTTTTAATGATTTCTTAGACATGTCGATTGAAAGTCAAGCTTTTAAAAAATAGATGCCTAGGTACTTTACACTGGACTTCCACTCAATCTGAACGCCGTTGACATGATGGTTTTTGCTAGAAAGTAAACAAGCCTTTCTTTTACGTGTAAAGAAAATAGCGTGGGTCTTCGGAACATTGAATTTAATTTTCCAGGTATTACAATATCCTTCGAAAGTATTCATAGCAGATTGCAAGTTAGTTTCAATGCTGAAACCAGTTGAATCGAATGAATAAATACAAGTATCGTCAGCATATGGGGCAATATCACAGTTAGAAAAAATCCTGGCAGATCACAGGTATATAGGCTGAAGAGGACTGGAGCAAAAACAGATCGTTGTAGAACGCCTGCGTTTATTTGTTTTTCTTCTGAAAAATGCTTATTAATAAACATATTGAAACTTCTTGTTCAAAGGAATGACTGGATGATCTTTATAAGGTATATTAGGGGATTGACATTTAATAGTTTTTGTAGCAAGCCATCATGCCAGACAGTATCACACGTTTTCTCTAAGTCCAATACTACCATACCAGTGCTATTGCCTTCTGAAAGATTTAACTTGATCTGTTTTGTGATGTGATGTACTTGGTGAACAGGGTTATGAAAGGCTCTGAAACCGAATTGCTCTTGTGGTAAAATGGCATTTTCATCAACGAAAGACATTATCCTGTTTTTAACCACTTTCTATATATAAGAGTTGTTTGCCATCTACCTCCATCAGCAGCTTCAAACAATATCCTGGACCATTAAGACCACAACCTCAGCCAAGACGTATCTTACACATAGAGAAGAACCCCACAACCCGACAAGATGTACAACAACCAGACACTTAACATCGAAGACCGTTAGAAAGAGGTAAAAGAAAATCACTTATGTTTTTCATGCCTTCGTAAAGCAATCAGTACTGCAAATTATCGCAAAAAAAGTGGTATTCATGGTTTCATCACTCCAGCCTACACGATAATTCTCGAATGAATTCCGCAGTAGCCCAGGCGTTATTAAATTGCCAAACAAACCCGTCCTTTGGACCCTTATTCGAAATAGTTTCAGTTGTGTTATTCGGACCGAATGGAAAGTTAGATGTCTACGCAATGTTTGACGAGGGTTCAGCCGTTTTAATTGTAGATGAGGACATCGCCACAAAATTAAGACTCAAAGGTCAACACACCCTGGCTCTTCAATAATATGGCCAAAATACCACTACAGAACCATCTCAATCTGTGAACCTCGATACGAAAAAGGAAAACGAACCAGTCTCCTATTGCATTAAAATGTTTGTAATATTCAAAATTTAAATTTTTCATTTCAGACATTCAACAAAATTATAAGGAAGTCAAACCACGGGTACTCCTCAGATTAGATAACTTTCGCCTAGGAATATCTTGCACAGTAGTATATTCTAGAAATAAAATGCCAATTGCCATTAAAACAAAAGTAGGTTGGTCAGTGTATGCCCCAAACAACAGCAACGAAGCAACATCTCCTGTAGCATGGATATGGAACCAAAAACCAAAAAACAATTTTTACATCAATCCACCGCCCAGAGCTTTGGAATCTGAAGACAACAAAAGAGCACTACAACAAGCACTACAGTAACTACAAAACATGTTGGTAAACGTTTTGAAACTCGATTACTCTGGAAAAATCATCAGCCTAATTTGGCAGGCAGTTTTAAAATGAGCAAAAACCGTCTACTTGGAATAGAAAATAGAATGTGCGGATGACAGATGAGCTTTTGGCAGAAGCATCAAACACTATCTGCTGCTTTCTTGATAAGCTATCGGGCTTCATTACACAATGATGGGGTAATACGTAATGAAAATGCTCAATGTCCTTTTCAACTCACTGGAGTTTCATGACATTCTTACACCCAGAAGTTTCGTACGAGTGCCTCCAGGGAGGATGTTACTTCTCAGGCTGCCACATGACAGCTTAAAGAAGTCTCATTGAACAGAGCGCTACCAGAAATGATCTATCCTAACTTGCTCTCTCGCAAAACTGGGAGATCAGATGATATTTTTATCTCTCCTGGTAGCAGAAGCTCGAAGAAGAGCTCGGCTCCTATCAATAAGTCAATTTGCTGTGTAGTAAAGTACGCCAGGTCTGCCAATTGCACATGGGAGGGTGTCTTCCAACAAGGATTGTTAATTTTGTGCGTTTGCTGATAGTCACTTATTCGTGACATGACGCTTGCTTCGATTGTTGTTTTGTACTTTACGGTGCGTAATTCAATGGTTACATTGACAGCAAATTCAGTCTTAATTTCCGTGGACCCAACACCACTAATGGGAATCTCCATTCGGTGTTGCTCAAAGCCTAACTTATGTACGAATGACTTCGTTATGAAATTAAGCTGAGAACCAGAGTCCAACAAAACACGGCAAGGTATTCGCGTACAAAAAGATGAAATGACGTTTACAATTGCTGTTGCTAAATAGATATGACGCTTAACCAACCCTACCGCAGAGCTTGCAAAAGAATTGGGTGACTCACCCAACATACGCCCCTGACTACCATCCTAGGTTGATGTAGAAGCGTATTATGACCGCTTCCACATTTTTGACATCTTCTTGATTAGTATGATTGGGCGAAGTGACCTGGCTTCAGACTTTGGCCGATCTTCGGAACAATTAAATAGCTGGTGATGCTCGAACCCTCAATTTTTCTTTCGGTTGTAGCGAGTGACGCCTTCATTCTCTCTTCTCGGCTGCTGATGGCTTCAAGGGTCTGAAGCTCGACTTGACAAACTTAGGCTGGTGACAATACCAGTTGTATTCGATTGGTTAAATAACCTGTTTACTTGCGCGGTCAAAAGTAATCACTTGTCTCATACCGTGCAACCAATGTTGTCCAGGCCGTATCATAATTTGCGTCAGTAGCCTGAAAATGTTGAATCAGACTATGCGCATCTCCAGTGAGGTTTGGCCTCAAGTAGTAGAGCTTTTGCGCCGTAGTATGCCTCAACATCTGACGATGTGATTTGATTTTCTAACTTCTGATACAAGTTATATATCTCATCCCAGTTCTGTTGCATACTCTTTATCTTGACGGTTTCAAATAGCTTGGCTTGTGGTGTACGCAATTCTATGGTACATTTACTTAGTGCTCTCCGCAGTATAGTAATTACAAGATCGAATCTTTCTCTAATTGTTAGAATACTTCCTTGGGGGCTAACATCTTCTGGATTCTTTAAAGTTTCCCTAACGATGATCTCCCTCTTCACGATTCTTGTCTTGAAGACTTACAAGCAACTCCACTTTCTTTTTTGGCCTCGCACTCAGCTGTTTCGATTCACCTTCACTCTCACCTCCAATTGCAGCGAGATCTTGATTATTACGATCATCCTTCTCTGGCTCTACTTGCATCTGTATGCGGCTTTCAATATCTTTCATGGTGCGATATGCCACCCCTTTTACTTCATGATAATAATCCTTACTGAAGTAATTCCTCGCGATATAGAAAATTCCCTCACCAACCTTTTCTTGTAGCTATGAGTAATATTCCAATCCCTTTTCTGCTACTTTTCACCACTTTCAATTTTCACTTGTATCACTTTTTTTCTATTAACACTCACAAAATTATAGTTTTACTATCTAGTGTCCCCTTACGGTCGCCTATGTTTAATAATTTTGCAAGTGCACAAGTGAATAAAACCACAAGTATTTTTTCCGGTTTTTATTTCTTGGGTGTTGACCTGTTTGATTAACACTACAGACTGCGCCGAGCTCTACAACTAATTGCACCTTGTGCTTACAATATTACAAAGCCATCAAAATCAAACCGTGCGACCGACTGCGTTGGTGTCAAATTCTGTTATCTACAAAAACACGAGAGCCGTGAATTCATTCGACGGTCACACGGTTTGTTACAAAAAAATATCTGATCTTATTCGTATACCTGAGCTCGACTGAAATTACATCTTAAATTTAACATGCGAATTTCAATTTTTACTTTGGTGAACGCTTCCATAAGGTAATTCTGTATTTTTCCTAAAATTTCGAGGTTGCAATAAGTACCATTATTGGTATCTACTTTTACAAGATTCTTAATTATGTTAATAAGTTTTGTCATTTATCGAAATTTTATGGTGTGCCTAACCTGGAAGAAAATTTTTACTCTTTGACTTTTCGTACAACCTTCAGCAATAAATATTTGATTCTTTAAACAATTTATATGATTGTCGACTGCACGATTGTTTTTTTTAAAGAGCTTTTTGCCCGGAGGTAGAAAGTGCTTTAATATGTTGGCGAGATAAAATGTTGGAGAATATTCTTTAATGAAATCTCTCCATCTTTACGATTTGACATAAGGATTTCTAGCAGATATCGCAAAGGTGAGTCGCTGATGATCGGTAAATATGTTAATGTTAGGAGCGCTATATAAGTAGTTTCTAAGACTCTTTAGTGCCTTGATTATCGCTAACATTTCACGTTCATTAGTAGCATATTTCTCTCCGGCTCTACTCAGGGTTCGCGATATCATTCTGATTGGTCTTCCACCTTCAGACAATACCGCGGCAAAAGCTTGAGATGAAGCATCGGTGTTCAAATCGAAAGGTTTACGAAAGTCCGGGTATAATAACAAGACATCTCCCGATTCTAATATATTTTATTCGGTTGAAAGCACATATTGCTTTTAAATCTAGTTGGATTTTTATGTTTTTGGATTTGTTTGTCCCAATGTTACCATTCTCTCCTCCGAGATATTTCGTTAAGGGCTTGGCTATTTGGGCGTAATTTTTTACGAAATGATGATAATAGCCGGAGAGTCCAAGAAAAGATCTCAGAGCACGGAGAGATTTCGGCATCTCATAATTTACAATGTCCTTAACATTATTGGGACAGGTTTTTATACCTTCTCAGGATACAAGAACACCCAAAAATTACCTCAATTTTAAAAAATGTGCACTACACTTTTTTACTGATGTTCGCATGTTAGCTTGGCTGGAAAAGCTTGGCAAATGTCGTTCTAATATCATTTAAATACTCTTTTTCAGTTTTCAAAAAAATGACGTCGTCAATGTAGACATGACAGTATTTTACTTTATCGCTTCTTAAAACGTCGTCAATTGCCAGTTGGAATATGCTGGGCGCATTTTTCAAGCTAAAAGGTAATCTGGAAGCCAGATTTTAAGTCTACTGTCGTGAAATGCTTGGGTTGACCTAAATTTTATAACGTGACAGAACTTTCTGGAATAGGGTATCGGTCTGAAGTAGTTTGCTTGTTTAACTTCCTGTAGTCAAACAGCAACCTAGATTGTGGAGTGACGTCTTCATTCGTTCCTTTTTTTTCTACCACTAATATTGGCAAATTATACGGAGAATGTGATGTGCGAATGATGCCGTCATCAATAATTTTTTTTAATTTCGTTGTTCATAAACGGGGCAGACGCCATATTGTATGGTCTTGGTTTTGAATAAATTGGTTTAGAATTAAGTGTTAGTGAAACTCACACCTTATGCTCTCTGGAACCGAATGTGTATAGATTTCAAGGTTTTATCACTTGTTCACATGTACAGAATTTAATTTCCATTCCACCATTTTCGTAAATTAATAATGACCTCTTGGTGTCGTTCTTCACATTTACTTGTAATAGGAAATCGTATCCAATTATTGCATCGAATGTCTTTAATTTGGGATGAAGGAAGAAGTCGGTGATGTTTTCGTACAAATGTATTCTGCATTTATGGGTTATTATGTTGTCACCATTCAGATTTGTTACTTTCAAAGGGTTATTATTGGGGATGACTTTTAAATAAGGCATCTCTTTAAAATAGTTTTTGGCAGTCCCAGTGTCGACAAGAGTTCACATAACAATTTTATCATCGAGCTTCTTTTCAACATATGGAAGAGCCGACTTTACTCTAAAAAATGAGTTTGGTCATCGTATTCAGGGGTGTTATGGGCTTGATATTCGAGTTCGTGACGATTTTCGTTTCTTGATCAGTATTTTTGGATTACATGAAATTAATACGCTGAGTTTTTGGTAAAGGGGCTCTATAGGATATACAGTGGGCTTTTGCTTGAGTAAAGCTTGTGTAGGAAATGACACTACGTTTAAGCAAAGTGCAAGCGTTTGTGGTGATTGAGATTAAGGTTTGGGGTAAACTCATGCAGAAAATAATGACGTTGGGTTCAAAGTGGGTTGGATGGGTGTTTTGGATAACTGCTCATTTACTTGTTTTGTGTATATTTATAATAATAATAATCAAAACATAGTCAAAAAAATAGATAGCATTTGAGAATTAATAAATATTAAAATAAGATTATTAAAACGTTTAAACAAAACGAACTTAATAATAGTGAAATAATTATGCAAATTAAATATAAGTTAGACATAATTAAGAAAGAAAGAGACATGTATTCGTAGCTCGTCCCTATGCACGCTGTCATATGCGGCCTTGATATCGATTTGCATTTCTTGTTTCCTTTCTGGTCGGTGGTGAACTTCCCTGGCCTGAAGCCACACTGACATGGACCTACCAGATTGTGTATAAACGGATTCAGGCGAGTACACAAAACGGCAGTTTTGTTGTTTTTGTTGGTACAGTCAAAGCGGTCTCCTTTCTTGTGGATCGGGCACACGATACTGAGATTCAACTCGTCGGGCATTCTTTCCTCCGACCATATCATACATTTGAGCTGGTGCATCCGCCCAATCACATCATCTCCAGCTGTCTTAAAGATCTCAGCCGCACCGGCAGTTTTGTTAAACTTTAGTCTTGATATTGCTAACTTGACCTCGTCTAAGTCGGGAGACTGAATTCTCGTCGAACATGATCCATATTGCCTTGTCAGCGGTATTTGGGTCCTCATCGCCGTTTTTGCATCTGCCATTGGTAGAACCTTCGGACATCATTTCTGCCGTAACACCTCTCCATCTCCTCAATCGGTTCAAGAACCACCTCCACCTACCAGTATATCTTATTTTAATTGTTTGTTTATTGTGGCAGCAATATTATAATTATTATAAGTTAAAGACGGAGAGGCAAAGCCTCTCCCGAATTGTCTATTCTATCACCTCCAAAGCAAGAATGAACTTAACTCTAACTTAAACATTAATTTACACCTATGGTCACATCCGCTGGGCAGCCTGCGCGTGCAAGGGCAGCTGTGTCAGCATTTTCTGTCACCACCTTCATTAAACCAAGTGAATAAATAAATAAATATCTGAAAAAAAAAAATTAATAAATAGATAAAGGCATGGATAAATAAATAAATAAATAAATGGAGGAATAAATAAATAAATGGAGGAATAAATAAATAAATGAATAAATAGATAATAAATGTACGAATAAATAAATACAGGAATAATCAATAAATAAATAAATAAATACATATATAAATAAATAAGTAGAATATATAAATAAATAAATTCTGTTGAATAAATAAATAAGTATTGAAGTATTTATTATTATTTTCAGATGATAAGCATGAGATGTCATATTTGTGATTTAGCTTTTCAATTCTAGATGTAACCATTTCTATGCTGCTATTTCATGAAGTACCTCTGTAGAGAATAACATTGGTTATGAAGTTAAAAATCATTTTCAAAACTTTGATATCTGAAGTCAGCGCAGATGACTCTTTGCACACTTGCCTCACACGGGAGATCCATAGAATATGATGGCTTGGAAAAAAGCTTCAAATATTAATAACTTGTTGTGAATGTGCAGGTGTAAATTTCTACGAATAAATGGATAAAGAACCCTTATCGTGACATTCACTTTTTAATGATTTCTTAGACATGTCGATTGAAAGTCAAGCTTTTAAAAAATAGATGACACTGGACTTCCACTCAATCTGAACGCCGTTGAGATGAGATGTTTTTGCTAGAAAATAAACAAGCCTTTCTTTTGCGTGTAAAGAAAATAGCGTGGGTCTTCGGAACATTGAATTTAATTTTCCAGGTATTACAATATCCTTCGAAAGTATTCATAACAGATTGCAAGTTAGTTTCAACGCTGAAACCAGTTAAATCGAATGAATAAATACAAGTATCGTCAGCATATGGGGCAATATCACAGTTAGAAAAAATCCTGGCAGATCACAGGTATATAGGCTGAAGAGGACTGGAGCAAAAACAGATCGTTGTAGAACGCCTGCGTTTATTTGTTTTTCTTCTGAAAAATGCTTATTAATAAACATATTGAAACTTCTTGTTCAAAGGAATGACTGGATGGTCTTTATAAGGTATATTAGGAGATTGACATTTAATAGTTTTTGTAGCAAGCCATCATGCCAGACAGTATCACACGTTTTCTCTATGTCCAATACTACCATACCAGTGCTATTGCCTTCTGAAAGATTTAACTTGATCTGTTTTGTGATGTGATGTACTTGGTGAACAGGGTTATGAAAGGCTCTGAAACCGAATTGCTCTTGTGGTAAAATGGCATTTTCATCAACGAAAGACATTATCCTGTTCTTGACCACTTTCTATATATAAGAGTTGTTTGCCATCTACCTCCATCAGCAGCTTCAAACAATATCCTGGACCATTAAGACCACAACCTCAGCCAAGACGTATCTTACACATAGAGAAGAACCCCACAACCCTACAAGATGTACAACAACCAGACACTTAACATCGAAGACCGTTAGAAAGAGGTAAAAGAAAATCACTTATGTTTTTCATGCCTTCGTAAAGCAAGCAGTACTGCAAATTGTCGCAAAAAAAGTGGTATTCATGGTTTCATCACTCCAGCCTACACGATAATTCTCGAATGAATTCCGCAGTAGCCCAGGCGTTAGTAAATTGCCAAACAAACCTGTCCTTTGGACCCTTATTCGAAATAGTTTCAGTTGTGTTATTCGGACCGAATGGAAAGTTAGATGTCTACGCAATGTTTGACGAGGGTTCAGCCGTTTTAATTGTAGATGAGGACATCGCCACAAAATTAAGACTCAAAGGTCAACACACCCTGGCTCTTCAATAATATGGCCAAAATACCACTACAGAACCATCTCAATCTGTGAACCTCGATACGAAAAAGGAAAACGAACCAGTCTCCTATTGCATTAAAATGTTTGTAATATTCAAAATTTAAATTTTCCATTTCAGACATTCAACAAAATTATAAGGAAGTCAAACCACGGGTACTCCTCAGATTAGATAACTTTCGCCTAGGAATATCTTGCACAGTAGTACATTCTAGAAATAAAATGCCAATTGCCATTAAAACAAAAGTAGGTTGGTCAGTGTATGCCCCAAACAACAGCAACGAAGCAACATCTCCTGTAGCATGGATATGGAACCAAAAACCAAAAAACAATTTTTACATCAATCCACCGCCCAGAGTTTCTGAATCTGAAGACAACAAAAGAGCACGCCAGATCATGGAAGTAACTACAAAACATGTTGGTAAATGTTTTGAAACTCGATTACTCTGGAAAAATCATCAGCCTAATTTGGCAGGCAGTTTTAAAATGAGCAAAAACCGTCTACTTGGAATAGAAAATAGAATGAGCGGATGACAGATGAGCTTTTGGCAGAAGCATCAAACACTATCTGCTGCTTTGTTGATAAGCTATCGGGCTTCATTACACAATGATGGGGTAATACGTAATGAAAATACTCAATGTCCTTTTCAACTCACTGGAGTTTCATGACATTCTTACTCCCAGAAGTTTCGTACGAGTGCCTCCAGGGAGGATGTTACTTCTCAGGCTGCCACATGACAGCTTAAAGAAGTCTCATTGAACAGAGCGCTACCAGAAATGATCTATCCTAACTTGCTCTCTCGCAAAACTGGGAGATCAGATGATATTTTTATCCCTCCTGGTAGCAGAAGCTCGAAGAAGAGCTCGGCTCCTATTAATAAGTCAATTTGCTGTGTAGTTGCTCAAGGCCTAACTTATGTACGAATGACTTCGTTATGAAATTAAGCTGAGAACCAGAGTCCAACAAAACACGGCAAGGTATTCGCGTACAAAAAGATGAAATGACGTTTACATTTGCTGTTGCTAAATAGATATGACGCTTAACCAACCCTACCGCAGAGCTTGCAAAAGAATTGGGTGACTCACCAAACATACGCCCCTGACTACCATCCGCATCTGATATGCTTGTTTCCCTAGGGTGTTGCTGAGTTTCAGCTGATTTTGACAGCTGCGGTTTAACTATCCTAGGTTGATGTAGAAGCGTATTATGACCGCTCCCACATTTTTGAGATCTTCTTGATTATTATGATTGGGCGAAGTGACCTGGCTTCAGACAATTTGCGCAAAGGCGCAGCTTGCGAACTAACTTTGGCCGATCTTCGGAACAATTAAATAGCTGGTGTTTACCTGAACTGCAAACAATACAGCTCGAACCCTCAACTTTTCTTTCTGTTGTAGCGAGTGACGTCTTTCTTCTCTCTTCTCGGCTGCTGATGGCTTCAAGGTTCTGAAACCTCGACGCGACAAACTTCAGGAAATCGGCAGTTGAGAGGCTGCTTGTTGGATCTTTCAGGTCCTGTTCGAACAGCATGCGACTCTCCTTGTCCAATTGTCCCAACATCAAATAAACAACGATCGGATCCCAATTCTTGATGTTGTAGTTCAGATTTCTAACGACTTGCAAGACCTCCATTGTTGTATCCACAGTTGTATTCGATTGATTAAATAACCTGTTTACTTGCGCGGTCAAAAGTAATCACTTGTCTCATACCGTGCAACCAATGTTGTCCAGGCCGTATCATAATTTGCGTCAGTAGCCTGAAAATGTTGAATCAGACTATGCGCATCTCCAGTGAGGTTTGCACTCAACGCCGGCGAAATCGCCTGGTGGCGTGGATTAGTTGCTTAAAGATGTCGTAGAATTGTCGTCATTTTAAATAACTCCCGCCAAACTTGGGCTGCTCTTTTTTCGGTAGTTTCATTGAATAGTTAATCATTTTTGTGGAATTCACTGGATCTGGTATGCTGCCTTGCTGATGTAACTGCATCACCATTATGTCTACTCGCTCTTGTAGATCGTAGTATGCCTCAACATCTGACGATGTGATTTGATTTTCTAACTTCTGATACAAGTTATATATCGCATCCCGGTTCTGTTGCATACTCTTTATCTTGACGGTTATAAATAGCTTGGCTTGTGGTGTACGCAATTCTATGGTACATTTACTTAGTGCTCTCCGCAGTATAGTAATTACAAGATCGAATCTTTCTCTAATTGTTAGAATACTTCCTTGGGGGCTAACATCTTCTGGATTCTTTAAAGTTTCCCTAACGATGATCTCCCTCTTCATGATTCTTGTCTTGAAGACTTACAAGAAGTTTCACTTTCTTTTTTGGCCTCGCACCCAGCTGTTTCGATTCACTTTCACTCTCACCTCCAATTGCACCGAGATCATGATTATTACGATCATCCTTCTCTGGCTCTACTTGAATCTGTATGCGGCTTTCAATATCTTCCATGGTGTGATATGCCACCCCTTTTACTTCATGATAATAATCCTTACTGAAGTAATTCCTCGCTATATAGAAAATTTCCTCACCAACCTTTTCTTGTAGGTATGAGTTATATTCCAATCCCAAACAAATCACCACTTCAATTTTCACTTGTATCACTTTTTTTTCTATTAACACTCACAAAATTATAGTTTTACTATCTAGTGTCCCGTTACGGTCGCCAATGTTTAATAATTTTGCAAGTGCGCAAGTGAATAAAACACAACTATTTTTTCCGGTTTTTATTTCTTGGGTGTTGACCTGTTTGATTAACACTACAGACTGCGCCGAGCTCTACAACTTATTGCACCTTGTGCTTACAATATTACAAAGCCATCAAAATCAAACCGTGCGACCGACTGTTATCTACAAAAACACGAGAAGCGTGAATTCATTCGGCGGTCACACGGTTTGTTACAAAAAAATATCTGATCTTATTCGTATACCTGAGCTCGACTGAAATTACATCTTAAATTTAATATGCGAATTTCAATTTTTACTTTGGTGAACGCTTCCATAAGGTAATTCTGTATTTTTCCTAAAATTTCGAGGTTGCAATAAGTACCATTATTGGTATCTACTTTTACAAGATTCTTAATTATGTTAATAAGTTTTGTCATTTATCGAAATTTTATGGTGTGCCTAACCTGGAAGAAAATTTTTACTCTTTGACTTTTCGTACAACCTTCAGCAATAAATATTTGATTCTTTAAACAATTTATATGATTGTCGACTGCACGATTGTTTTTTTTAAAGAGCTTTTTGCCCGGAGGTAGAAAGTGCTTTCATATGTTGGCGAGATACAATGTTGGAGAATATTCTTTAATGAAATCTCTCCATCTTTACGATTTGGCATAAGGATTTCTATCAGATATCGCAAAGGTGAGTCGCTGATGAGCGGTAAATATGTTAATGTTAGGAGCGCTATATAAGTAGTTTCTAAGACTCTTTAGTGCCTAGATTATCGCTAACATTTCACGTTCATTAGTAGCATATTTCTCTCCGGCTCTACTCAGGGTTCGCGATATCATTCTGATTGGTCTTCCACCTTCAGACAATACCGCGGCAAAAGCTTGAGCTGAAGCATCGGTGTTCAAATCGAAAGGTTTACGAAAGTCCGGGTATAATAACAAGACATCTCCCGATTCTAATATATTTTATTCGGTTGAAAGCACATATTGCTTTTAAATCTAGTTGGATTTTTATGTTTTTGGATTTGTTTGTCCCAATATTACCATTCTCTCCTCCGAGATATTTCGTTAAGGGCTTGGCTATTTGGGCGTAATTTTTTACGAAATGATGATAATAGCCGGAGAGCCCAAGAAAAGATCTCAGAGCACGGAGAGATTTTGGCATCTCATAATTTACAATGTCCTTAACATTATTGGGACATGTTTTTATACCTTCTCCGGATACAAGAACACCCAAAAATTACCTCAATTTTAAAAAATGTGCACTACACTTTTTTACTGATATTCGCATGTTAGCTTGGCTGGAAAAGCTTGGCAAATGTCGTTCTAATATCCTTTAAATACTCTTTTTCAGTTTTCAAAAAAATGATTACGTCGTCAATATAGACATGACAGTATTTTACTTTATCACTTCTTAAAACGTCGTCAATTGCCAGTTGGAATATGCTGGGCGCATTTTTCAATCTAAAAGGTAATCTGGAAGCCAGATTTTAAGTCTACTGTCGTGAAATGCTTGGGTTGACCTAAATTTGATAACGTGATAGAACTCTCTGGAATAGGGTATCGGTCTGAAGTAGTTTGCTTGTTTAACTTCCTGTAGTCAAACAGCAACCTAGATTGTGGAGTGCCGTTTTCATTCGTTCCTTTTTTTTCTACCACTAATATTGCCAAATTATACGGGGAATGTGATGTGCGAATGAAGCCGTCATCAATAATTTTTTTTAATATCGTTGTTCACAAACGGGGCAGATGCCATATTGTATGGTCTTGGTTTTGAATAAATTGGTTTAGAATTAAGTGTTCTTATGGTTGCTTTTATGTTTGTGTTAAAAGTTAAGTTTTCATATCAATCATATTTTGAAACTCACTCCTTATGCTCTCTGGAACCGAATGTGTATAGATTTCAAGGTTTTATCACTTGTAATCAAATGTAAAGAATTTAATTTTCATTACACCATTTTCGTAAATTAATAATGACCTCTTGGTGTCGTTCTTCACATTTATTTGTGATAGGAAATCGTATCCAATTATTGCATCGAATGCCTTTAATTTGGGATGAAGGAAGAAGTCGGTGATGTTTTCGTATAAATGTATTCTGCATTTATGGGTCATTATGTTGTCACCATTCAGATTTGTTACTTTCAAAGGGTTATTATTGGGGATGACTTTTAAATAAGGCATCTCTTTAAAATAGTTTTTGGCAGTCCCAGTGTCGACAAGAGTTCACATAACAATTTTATCATCGAGCTTCTTTTCAACATATGGAAGAGCCGACTTTACTCTAAAAAATGAGTTTGGTCATCGTATTCAGGGGTGTTATGGGCTTGATATTCGAGTTCGTGACGATTTTCGTTTCTTGATCAGTATTTTTGGATTACATGAAATTAATACGCTGAGTTTTTGGTAAAGGGGCTCTATAGGATATACAGTGGGCGTTTGCTTGAGTAAAGCTTGTGTAGGAAATGACACTACGTTTAAGCAAAGTGCAAGCGTTTGTGGTGATTGAGATTAAGGTTTGGGGTAAACTCGTGCAGAAAATAATGACGTTGGGTTCAAAGTGGGTTGGATGGGTGTCTTGGATAACTGCTCATTAACTTGTTTTGTGTATATTTATAATAATAATAATCAAAACATAATCAAAAAAATAGATAGGATTTGAGAATTAATAAATATTAAAATAAGATTATTAAAACGTTTAAACAAAACGAACTTAATAATAGTGAAATAATTATGCAAATTAAATATAAGTTAGACATAATTAAGAAAGAAATAGACATGTACTCGTAGCTCGTCCCTATGCACGCTGTCATATGCGGCCTTGATATCGATTTGCATTTCTTGTTTCCTTTCTGGTCGGTGGTGAACTTCCCTGGCCTGAAGCCACACTGACATGGACCTACCAGATTGTGTATAAACGGATTCAGGCGAGTACACAAAACGGCAGTTTTATTGTTTTTGTTGGCACAGTCAAAGGGGTCTCCTTTCTTGTGGATCGGGCACACGATACTGAGATTCAACTCGTCGGGCATTCTTTCCTCCGACCATATCATACATTTGAGCTGATGCATCCGCCCAATCACATCATCTCCAGCTGCCTTAAAGATCTCAGCCGCACAGGCAGTTTTGTTAAGCTTTAGTCTTGGTATTGCTAACTTGACCTCGTCTAAGTCGGGAGACTGAATTCTCGTCGAACATGATCCATATTGCGTGGAACATTTTGCCTTGACAGCGGTATTTGGGTCCTCATCGCCGTTTTTGCATCTGCCATTGGTAGAACTTTCGGACATCATTTCTGCCGTAACACCTCTCCATCTCCTCAATCGGTTCAAGGACCACCTCCACCTACCAGTATATCTTATTTTAATTGTTTGTTTATTGTGGCAGCAATATTATAATTATTATAAGTTAAAGACGGAGAGGCAAAGCCTCTCCCGAATTGTCTATTCTATCACCTCCAAAGCAAGAATGAACTTAACTCTAACTTAAACATTAATTTACACCTATGGTCACATCCGCTGGGCAGCCTGCGCGTGCAAGGGCAGCTGTGTCAGCATTTTCTGTCACCACCTTCATTAAACCAAGTGAATAAATAAATAAATATCTGAAAAAAAAAATTAATAAATAGATAAAGGCATGGATAAATAAATAAATAAATAAATGGAGGAATAAATAAATAAATGGAGGAATAAATAAATAAATGAATAAATAGATAATAAATGTACGAATAAATAAATACAGGAATAATCAATAAATAAATAAATAAATACATATATAAATAAATAAGTAGAATATATAAATAAATAAATTCTGTTGAATAAATAAATAAGTATTGAAGTATTTATTATTATTTTCAGATGATAAGCATGAGATGTCATATTTGTGATTTAGCTTTTCAATTCTAGATGTAACCATTTCTATGCTGCTATTTCATGAAGTACCTCTGTAGAGAATAACATTGGTTATGAAGTTAAAAATCATTTTCAAAACTTTGATATCTGAAGTCAGCGCAGATGACTCTTTGCACACTTGCCTCACACGGGAGATCCATAGAATATGATGGCTTGGAAAAAAGCTTCAAATATTAATAACTTGTTGTGAATGTGCAGGTGTAAATTTCTACGAATAAATGGATAAAGAACCCTTATCGTGACATTCACTTTTTAATGATTTCTTAGACATGTCGATTGAAAGTCAAGCTTTTAAAAAATAGATGACACTGGACTTCCACTCAATCTGAACGCCGTTGAGATGAGATGTTTTTGCTAGAAAATAAACAAGCCTTTCTTTTGCGTGTAAAGAAAATAGCGTGGGTCTTCGGAACATTGAATTTAATTTTCCAGGTATTACAATATCCTTCGAAAGTATTCATAACAGATTGCAAGTTAGTTTCAACGCTGAAACCAGTTAAATCGAATGAATAAATACAAGTATCGTCAGCATATGGGGCAATATCACAGTTAGAAAAAATCCTGGCAGATCACAGGTATATAGGCTGAAGAGGACTGGAGCAAAAACAGATCGTTGTAGAACGCCTGCGTTTATTTGTTTTTCTTCTGAAAAATGCTTATTAATAAACATATTGAAACTTCTTGTTCAAAGGAATGACTGGATGGTCTTTATAAGGTATATTAGGAGATTGACATTTAATAGTTTTTGTAGCAAGCCATCATGCCAGACAGTATCACACGTTTTCTCTATGTCCAATACTACCATACCAGTGCTATTGCCTTCTGAAAGATTTAACTTGATCTGTTTTGTGATGTGATGTACTTGGTGAACAGGGTTATGAAAGGCTCTGAAACCGAATTGCTCTTGTGGTAAAATGGCATTTTCATCAACGAAAGACATTATCCTGTTCTTGACCACTTTCTATATATAAGAGTTGTTTGCCATCTACCTCCATCAGCAGCTTCAAACAATATCCTGGACCATTAAGACCACAACCTCAGCCAAGACGTATCTTACACATAGAGAAGAACCCCACAACCCTACAAGATGTACAACAACCAGACACTTAACATCGAAGACCGTTAGAAAGAGGTAAAAGAAAATCACTTATGTTTTTCATGCCTTCGTAAAGCAAGCAGTACTGCAAATTGTCGCAAAAAAAGTGGTATTCATGGTTTCATCACTCCAGCCTACACGATAATTCTCGAATGAATTCCGCAGTAGCCCAGGCGTTAGTAAATTGCCAAACAAACCTGTCCTTTGGACCCTTATTCGAAATAGTTTCAGTTGTGTTATTCGGACCGAATGGAAAGTTAGATGTCTACGCAATGTTTGACGAGGGTTCAGCCGTTTTAATTGTAGATGAGGACATCGCCACAAAATTAAGACTCAAAGGTCAACACACCCTGGCTCTTCAATAATATGGCCAAAATACCACTACAGAACCATCTCAATCTGTGAACCTCGATACGAAAAAGGAAAACGAACCAGTCTCCTATTGCATTAAAATGTTTGTAATATTCAAAATTTAAATTTTCCATTTCAGACATTCAACAAAATTATAAGGAAGTCAAACCACGGGTACTCCTCAGATTAGATAACTTTCGCCTAGGAATATCTTGCACAGTAGTACATTCTAGAAATAAAATGCCAATTGCCATTAAAACAAAAGTAGGTTGGTCAGTGTATGCCCCAAACAACAGCAACGAAGCAACATCTCCTGTAGCATGGATATGGAACCAAAAACCAAAAAACAATTTTTACATCAATCCACCGCCCAGAGTTTCTGAATCTGAAGACAACAAAAGAGCACGCCAGATCATGGAAGTAACTACAAAACATGTTGGTAAATGTTTTGAAACTCGATTACTCTGGAAAAATCATCAGCCTAATTTGGCAGGCAGTTTTAAAATGAGCAAAAACCGTCTACTTGGAATAGAAAATAGAATGAGCGGATGACAGATGAGCTTTTGGCAGAAGCATCAAACACTATCTGCTGCTTTGTTGATAAGCTATCGGGCTTCATTACACAATGATGGGGTAATACGTAATGAAAATACTCAATGTCCTTTTCAACTCACTGGAGTTTCATGACATTCTTACTCCCAGAAGTTTCGTACGAGTGCCTCCAGGGAGGATGTTACTTCTCAGGCTGCCACATGACAGCTTAAAGAAGTCTCATTGAACAGAGCGCTACCAGAAATGATCTATCCTAACTTGCTCTCTCGCAAAACTGGGAGATCAGATGATATTTTTATCCCTCCTGGTAGCAGAAGCTCGAAGAAGAGCTCGGCTCCTATTAATAAGTCAATTTGCTGTGTAGTTGCTCAAGGCCTAACTTATGTACGAATGACTTCGTTATGAAATTAAGCTGAGAACCAGAGTCCAACAAAACACGGCAAGGTATTCGCGTACAAAAAGATGAAATGACGTTTACATTTGCTGTTGCTAAATAGATATGACGCTTAACCAACCCTACCGCAGAGCTTGCAAAAGAATTGGGTGACTCACCAAACATACGCCCCTGACTACCATCCGCATCTGATATGCTTGTTTCCCTAGGGTGTTGCTGAGTTTCAGCTGATTTTGACAGCTGCGGTTTAACTATCCTAGGTTGATGTAGAAGCGTATTATGACCGCTCCCACATTTTTGAGATCTTCTTGATTATTATGATTGGGCGAAGTGACCTGGCTTCAGACAATTTGCGCAAAGGCGCAGCTTGCGAACTAACTTTGGCCGATCTTCGGAACAATTAAATAGCTGGTGTTTACCTGAACTGCAAACAATACAGCTCGAACCCTCAACTTTTCTTTCTGTTGTAGCGAGTGACGTCTTTCTTCTCTCTTCTCGGCTGCTGATGGCTTCAAGGTTCTGAAACCTCGACGCGACAAACTTCAGGAAATCGGCAGTTGAGAGGCTGCTTGTTGGATCTTTCAGGTCCTGTTCGAACAGCATGCGACTCTCCTTGTCCAATTGTCCCAACATCAAATAAACAACGATCGGATCCCAATTCTTGATGTTGTAGTTCAGATTTCTAACGACTTGCAAGACCTCCATTGTTGTATCCACAGTTGTATTCGATTGATTAAATAACCTGTTTACTTGCGCGGTCAAAAGTAATCACTTGTCTCATACCGTGCAACCAATGTTGTCCAGGCCGTATCATAATTTGCGTCAGTAGCCTGAAAATGTTGAATCAGACTATGCGCATCTCCAGTGAGGTTTGCACTCAACGCCGGCGAAATCGCCTGGTGGCGTGGATTAGTTGCTTAAAGATGTCGTAGAATTGTCGTCATTTTAAATAACTCCCGCCAAACTTGGGCTGCTCTTTTTTCGGTAGTTTCATTGAATAGTTAATCATTTTTGTGGAATTCACTGGATCTGGTATGCTGCCTTGCTGATGTAACTGCATCACCATTATGTCTACTCGCTCTTGTAGATCGTAGTATGCCTCAACATCTGACGATGTGATTTGATTTTCTAACTTCTGATACAAGTTATATATCGCATCCCGGTTCTGTTGCATACTCTTTATCTTGACGGTTATAAATAGCTTGGCTTGTGGTGTACGCAATTCTATGGTACATTTACTTAGTGCTCTCCGCAGTATAGTAATTACAAGATCGAATCTTTCTCTAATTGTTAGAATACTTCCTTGGGGGCTAACATCTTCTGGATTCTTTAAAGTTTCCCTAACGATGATCTCAATACAAATATGAAATGCTGAAAAATGTAATAACGGGATACGCCAGAAAACTTCGACAGTGGGAAATCGTGGACCCGTAAACGTAATTTGGTATCTGAAACATTTTCCTGTACAAACTTAACATAAATCCGAAACGCTAAGAATTATTTTCGATGATGCAGCTATATTTGATGTAACCAGTGTCAACTCAGCTCTCCGAACAAGCAAAACTTTTAATGAGCATATATCCCAAATTTGTATTCCGGAAAACGACCAACACGCTCAAAAGTTTTTGTGGAGAAATGGAAATGCCGACGAAGAAATCGGTCATTATGTCATGGTGTCAATGATCTTCGGAAATTGTACTCTCCATGGAGCGCTGAGTTCATTAAGAACAAAAATGCAGAATACTTTGAACAACAATATCCCGACGCCGCCACAGCAATCAAAAATAAACATTATGTCGATAACTTTGTTGCAAGTTGTTCAACCGAAGACGAAGCCATCAAAATTTGTAAATATGTTATAACGGTCAATTAAGAAGCCAGTTTCGAACTTTACATCAAATTCATCCTAGAGTGAACTATGAGTCAACTATGAACGAAAGAACATCAGAATGTCTTAATGAAGTAAACATGGATCTTCAAGCAACGTCCGAAAAAATACTTGGAACACCACTACTGATGGCTTCGAATTCAGAAAAAAAAGACGCGTATTCCAAAAGACAAGTACCAAAAGACGTCTTAGATAGCAGTCGACCACCAAAAAAAATAAAGCTTCTAGGAATTGTCCTGGCAGTTTTCGACGGATTTTCTATTACATTTAAAAATTTTAGTGAAACACGGATAAGCGGCATAGGCTGGGATGATCCACGTACTACCAACATAAGTAAGAAATGGCAAGCATAGTGAAAGGAGTTCCAACAGAGTAGAATGTTTCAAATCAAACATTCTTATTCATTACACCTGTTTCAAGCAAGGAAAATTGAGCTACACATATCAATGGATGCAAGCTAAGCTAAGTATGCTGCTGTAGGTTACTTCAGAGTAACTCATTCGCAAGGAATTGACCTTGTTTTCGCTGGCGGTAAGACACACGGAAGTGGTGCATATATCAGTAAAATCATAGTGCAAAATCATGACATGCAAGTTTACAATACCATCTTCTGGACGGATTCAAAAACACTTTTATGCGGGATTAATTCAGAAATAAAAAATTAAAAGCATTTGTGGGGCATCGTATTGCAGAAATTTTGTCAATATCACAACCATCCCAATGGCGATGGACGCCCACAGATATGAAAAGTGCAGATATGGCCAATTGTGCAAAAGGTTCACAAAAATTTAAGATGGACAAAATGTGACTTTCTGGTCCTGATTTGCTTACACAATTAGAAGAAAAATGGCCAGAGGATATTAATCCGCTTGCGAGGGAGGCAGAAGTCGAAGAAATACAATCTTGTTTATTACTGCAATCACAGAAATGTAATTATTCTCAAATAATACATTTTAATTGATTTTCATCTTATTTGACGCTTAAGAGAACTATGGCGTGCCATCTGTGCCAACTGTTTCAATGTAAAGGAAATAGTTCTTCAGAATCAGAGATCAAAATCCACAGCTTCTTGAGCTTATCTTAAATCAAGAATATTGAAAATTGTATATGCAAAATGGTAAGACACAGCCAATAACACGATGGGATCGCTTGTCTAAAAGCTTCGAGGAATATACCCAAAAAACCGTTCGATTTATACCCTCACACCTTTCCCAGATGAACAAGGTCTTCTTAGAGATCTAAGTCGTATTAAAGCAGCCAGTTATATACCAAGTGATATTATTTACATTGTCCGTCATATTGCCACAAACATATATATATAGCTTCCAGTCTCGTAATGCAATATTACCACAGGAAATTGTATCATCAGAATTCAGCAGTTATCCTAAGCGAAATCCGACGATCCGTTGGTTTCCGCATGCCAAGACCCTTCTGAACACCGTACAAGGTGCCTGCGAAAATATGGGGCGTAATTTTTACTTGCCTACTTCATAATTTGCTTACGCAATTTCATCAATTAGGGTTCTCCTATCAAAATCAGAAGCGATGGTGGTACAAATATCATCGGTGCACAATGTGAACTTAAGGAGCAAGTGCATTTGTTTGACATTGATCGTATTCGAGATGAACCTACCGCCCAAAATATCGAGTGGGTATTCAATTGTCCATCGAATCCAAGTGCAGGAGGTGGCTGGGAACGAATTATAAGAATAACAAAACGCTTGTTTAGCAAAATCATACAAGAAGATACACCTAGAGTCGAAACATTAAGAAGAGTTCACGCCCTCTTACAGATATACATATAACCATGGAAGATGACGAACCGTTATCGCCAAACCATTTCCTCTTAGTATGTCTGAACTCAACACAAACGTCACAACCGGTGAATGAAAAGGTACAATGTCTCAAAAAACAATGGAGGATAGCACAGCAAATTAAAGACCGTCCGTAGAAACGGTGGATCTCAATTCCTGAAGCGATCCAAATGACACGATAATGTCGGCATACATATAAATGACTTTGTAATTATCAGGAGTCAATAGCATAAAGGACTAAGTATGGACAAATCTGTTTTGCCAAAGTCAAAACATCTAACGGAACCGTTTGTCGACCAGTCTCGAGACTCGCTGTACTTAAAGTTGATGGTGAATCGAGGGAGGATTCACGGTGTAAGGAGTCTTAAGGAAAGAAAAGGGAGAGAAAAACAAATTGTACCTGAAAGCCAGTTGACTGGCTAGACGGCAGTTTAATTTCACCAGTCAAGAGGAACTGTTCTCCGTTCCAGAAACGAAAACAACATAGAGCAAAGTCAACTAGTATCATAAAATAAGAATAAATTGAAAAACTTAAATAAACTTATAATATTCACCTAAATAAATACAAAAATATTTTAAGAGTTGTTATTTGTTAGTCGCCGTCAATTACAGTGAGATAAAAAGAAGACAATTTTATTATCTCAACAAGTTACGGAATAAACAAGACCTACATTAACATCAAAGAGTAGTATAGATTATTCAGTCGCAAATATGAACAAACTAATCGTCAAGAACAACGTTCATAACAAAATTGCGGATCATGCAAGTGTCGATATATTAATAAATTGGACAAACATTTAAAAAAATGTCGACCAAGCTAATGAAGCAGTCTACAAATACAAGAAAGACCAATTTACACGACAACTCATGCAGTTTGACACATTATACGATACAAGGGAGAGCTTGTGAGGAAGAAGCAAACAATTATATCCCTTTTCGTAGATTTTAACCATTTGACGAAGATATACACAATGTAAACATTATATGAATATGGAATACAAGGCAAGGAATTGGAATGGTTCAGTTCGTTTTTAGCCAATAGAAAACAACGGACTAAAGTAAAAAGGAAGCATTTCAGATAACTGACATATTGTATATAATAAGCTCCTGTAAGTTTCTCGTGTACGGCGATGACACATTAATGCACGTTGAGGGAAACACGGCAGAAGAATGTAACAGAAAAATAAGAAGCGATATAGATAAGATAGTAAAATGGTTAAAATGAACAAACAAAAACTTAATGAGAATAACCCAAAATTAATGGAGATACATCTAAAGTGAAACAAACTTAGTGATAAACAACCACCGAATCGAAAAAGTGGACAAGATTAAATACTTAGGAATGATTATAGACGAACAGTTAAAGAATTAAATACAAAAAAGAGAAAGTAAACTTTACATATATATGTAAAAAAAAGTAAAAATTGGGATTTAAACAAAAAATAAGACAACAAATGGATATGGATATGTATACAACAGTATAAAATATATATATACATATGCATGTTGTAGTGTGTATATGACCTTGGATATAGAGAGGTTACAGACATTGCAAAGTACAGCGGTGAGGTGCATACTTAGATGCAATCGATACACATCAATAACGCTTATGTAAGAAACAAAGTCTGGAATATAACACGCAATTGACAGTTTTCAATATAAAGCCTGGGGACGCATCTGAGTATCTAACAAGTGAAGTAAAATGTGTAAGCGACGAGCAACCCCACGAGATAAGGAACGCGAATGATCTCAGAGTACGAAATCAAACATTATAATTTGCCAGGATACGATAATATATAAAGTCTTTAATTTGTTCAATAAACTGCCAAATGAAATTGAGAATGAACAGAATTTTAGAGTATTTAAAAGTAAATGATTAAATTTTGTAAAACTAAATACAGTCGAATTTCGATAACTCGAATAAAATTGGTTGGTAATAGCGCCAAGACTGAAAATTACAATTAGTTTGACTTCGATAACTCCAACTTCGATTACTCGAATATCTTGATAACTCGAACAGATTATGTGTCGTCAAAAAGTTCAATAAGTCGAGTTCTGAAGAGAAATTCCCGAATTCGGTGTATTCCCACATCCACTTTATAAGGAATCGCTTTCGGGGCACTGGGTTTGTATGCTTCTTTGAACTAGTATAAACGAAAACTTGCTTTTGGTGAATATTCTCATCGAGGGGAAGCGGACGAAATTTCTATAATTTTCAGATCTGAACTCACAAACAAAATAAATGGGGAGAATTTTAACTGCAAATTTGAAGCTTGAAAAAACACCAGAAATATGCAATGATGATTTTCTGCTGGTAGCTTATTTTTATTCTATGTTTCTATGTTTGACATATTACAATATGTGTATATGAAGTAACAATTCAAATTTTGCAAACATACGATTAACATTTGAGAGTACTTAGTGCCATTTATATTTAGTTAAAAAAATAGAGTTAATGTCACATCATTTAGATAAATTCAATGTGATAATTCAGTATGGGGATTAGCCAATGAAGTGCAACAGAATTTCGATTTCACAGTGGCCAATATCCAAAAACCCAGAACTTAACTTTAGACGAAAATTGATTCAATGTTCTGATGGTTCGGATATCTACGGGAGGTGAGTTGAATAATTTGAAAGAAACAATAGAATAAAAACTTCTATAACAAGTCTCTGCTCCGAGTGTCACTAGACTGATGGACTGATGAATGTGACTCCGAACACATAAAATGTGGCAACTGCAATTTAACACACAAATCTAACAATCTTAATTGTGTGACTTTTCAAAACTTTTTGGGAATGTTCCAATATCCAAAAACGCAGAACTTAACTTTAGACGAAAATTGATTCAACGTTCTGATGGTTCGGATATCTACGGGAGGTGAGTTGAATAATTTGAAAGAAACAATAGAATAAAAACTTCTATAACAAGTGGTACGAAGAGATGGAATGGTTACTTGGGAGCTAGTAGTGCTACGTAGGTTATGATTTTCGTTGAGTGAACTCTGTAAGTAGCCACATCCAAAAAAAATATCCTCAAGACTTTATAAAAGCGCATGTGTCCGACTGGCAGGAAGAGAACCATATTTATCAAACAACGTACTTTTGCAAAACTGATAATTGTTTAATTTTATTTAAGTGCGTCCCACCCCAGTAGGTATACCATATTGTAGTCTTGAGTGGAATATTCCAATGTAGATATTTTTTAAGGTACTTGAAGAATAGTACTTGCTTAGCTTATAAAAAGATCTCAAGGTGGTTATTAAATATTGTTTCAAAACGGAAACGTGATCATTCCGTGAGGCTTTGGTCTAAGATGACTCCTAGATACTTATAACTCCTTACTATTTCAAGTGAGAAGCAATCGGTATTGCAGCACGTACTTTCATTGTATTGAATGTTACACCCACAATTAAGGAAGCTAAACTTACGGCAACTAGCTACGTGAAACACAATACCAACCTCTGGAGTTTCCATTCCAACTATGTTGTGCAGGATAAGCTTAGTTTTGCTGCTTACTATTAATTTATGAAGCGCGAACCAGAGCCTTAACAGATGGACTTCATGGTTTATGTCTGCAAAAAGGTTAAACAAGTTGTTAGAGCTATTCGCAAACGCGAGGTCATCAGCGAAAGCTACAATTTTAACTACAAAGGGAAGGCCGAAAATTGAGTTGACATAAGCTAAGAACAATACTGGTCGCAGAACGGCTTGTTGGGGAACGCCGAGGTTGAGAACTTTTGATCCACCAAAGCTTGCAAAATTGTTACTTACAAGTGTCCGACAGATGATCTTGTCGATATATCTAGATGTCAACCGACGCCTACAATGGTTTAAATTCCATTGCAGATTTTTTTTAAAACCTAAATAAAAAATCCCCCCTTCAGTAATGTGTTATTTATTATATACAATATACAATTATGCTCCTCATTGTTTTATATATTATATCGCCAAGAAATAAATATTTATAGTAATTTTGTATTTTACTTGGTAACTCAAAGTCTTGATAACTCGAGTGTTTGTTTTTTTTCAAAATTCGGCATCACCGCAAACGTCAAACGTTCACTTAAGCATCATCTGGGGCATCAGATGCGCAAACCTCAAACATTTTAGCATCATTAAATTTTCTGATGCCTTGTTGGTAGGCAATGCGGAAATTGAAAACAGATGTATGGTAAGGGAGAAAAAAAATTGTCACATGAAGACTCTTTGCGCTCTCTGCTCCGAGTGTGACTAGACTGATGAATGTGACTCCGAACACATAAAATGTGGCAACTGCAATTTAACACACAAATCTACCAATCTTAATTGTGTGACTTTTCAAAACTTTTTGGGAATGACCAAATAGCTTTCAGCCAAAAACAAAAACCAACGTGTTAAAAACATACATAAAACATTCGAAGCAAAGGTCATGGATTTTCCCTCGCTTCCATCACACTTCAAAGCAATAGCAAGAGATGGACGCGCAGCTTTAAGCACCGCAAAACATCAAATATATGATCCAACAAGCTACCAACAACAACAGTGGCTAAGACCCTTTTTTCGTTAGAAGATTTTAACACACTCACTGCAGAGATTTTACTCAGAAAATGCACCACAATTAATAACATCACTCAATTGGCAATTGAGTTCTGTGTCATCCTCCGACGAGTGCACTTGTTTCCGTCCTTGCATTACGCGAGTGCAATATCTAAAAAAATAAAACCCCGTGTTTTCTCCACCCACAGAAGCTCCGCGAGTGTACGGAAAAAATAATAAAATAAAAAAAAGTGCAAGTGCAAGTGCTAGTGAAAAGTGTTTCGGTGTCGAGTGCGTCCGGTCCGCTACCTCCCGCCTCTTTCCCTCACAATCCACTGTTGCGCATTCTCGATCGCAACTCCCCTGAAAATTCTGCAGTATTTTTTGCAGATTAATTTACTTTAAGTGTTCGCGTTTCTACGTACTTATAAAACGTGGGTTCGAAAACGGATTCAAAATTAACGTACGACTCGGGTGGATGTTCGATTCAAAGTGAAAGTTTTATTTGCGGTTTCTTAGGTGGGTTAACATGAACTGGGAAGATTCAAAATTAAATATGGCCGCTTTGGCGCGAAATTCAAATGTTATAGCATTTGGCCTTAACTAATTCACAATTAATTTTTGTTTTGTTCTTTATTAATTCACAATCTAGTCGTTGCATACTGGTCGTTGCATACTGGTCGTTGCATACTGGTCGTTGCATACTGGTGCAATAATGTGTGATGCGATCGATTGCACACACTGCATTGGCTTAACTTGCATTTAGATACTGTGTGTCCGTTACGAAGGCAGTTTATGCAAATTGGGACACTTTAAGCAAATTCAAATCTTTGCACCACCGATAACGCGGAAAACGACTGACATGCTGTGATAAAATGGTCATTGGATTTACAGAACAAACACTTTATTCTATTTTGTTGTTGTTGTGTGTTTGAACACGAAAGCGATGATCTTTGATTTTTCCGGCGATTCAGATCTTTTCTGCTGCCTGGATTTGCAGGTTGCCTGTCATTTGATTTGCATCTTGACGATGAAGACTCTTCGGCAGCTATGTGCTGATATCTTTTATTGAGTGCTTCTTCACAGTCACTCCAAAGAGGAAATGTGCTATAATCTAGCTGTTCTTCCCACTTCGACCTCGTGATTAAGTCAACTTTCGACATAACCAAATGAATAATGATAGCATTGGTAATGTTTTTCTAGTCACCCAAAGACAAAAGCGAATCATAAATCGCAGAAACTGTGTCTATCGTATTGCGTAAAGCAGTTGCAGAAGGTTTCGCTATTTCAGGCAACTCAAAAAGTGTAGATACGCTGTCGAAAAATATTAGACAATTATTGTCATACACTTTTTACAAGCTCGCTAGCGTTTTTGGATAGTTTTGCTCGGTGATTTGGAACGCTTTAACCGTTCCTAACGCCTCACCGGACAAACACCATATATGAGATGATTTCTCAATATCTGGAATATTCTGATCGCTATCCACTAGATTTTCAAATAGGCTGATAAAGTTTTTATACTCAGCGTATTTGCCACTAAATTTGGGAGAGACATTTTTGGTAGTCCTGAGTGATGAAGCCCAGAAAAGGAGTATTCAGCCATACTGGATTTACGCCCCTAATTTAACATACTCATTATTAATGACTTTGTACACACACAAATGTCTTCCAATTCCCCGCGGAACGTGTCACCGTGATCAGCAAGCTCTATGTCTGATTGACAAACCATTGCTTGATCAATGTATGAATTAAGTAAATCCAATCTGCACTCTAATTCGATTGGATTCTGTGACATCGTCTTTTTAACTAATGCTGACTTCACACGAGAAATATTCACCACGATTATTCACCTCCGATGCTTGCGTTTTTTCTAGAGAGTCATTTTTGCTCGGAGATACTTGTCTCTTTGGTGCCATTTTTAAACCGCTTTGATATGATACGTGGAATTAGTTTATCCACGGGCTAATTGCATTATTTGTTAATTAATTTATCATTTGTGCTAAAATACAACAATACCTTGCTTTACTTTAGCAACTGGTTTCTATCGTAATTAAATTTCTTGAAAATGTACTTTAGTACCGTGTTTACTTTTTTATTCGCTGAATTCACTCTTAAGCTAAAAAAGTTTGCACAAATTATTTTGCGCACTGAAAGCACCCAATGACAATGACAAAAATGTCAACAAATCAACTTTGAAATGACCAAACGTCAAGAGGAAATATAAGCAATGTTAATGTAAACAAACACTTCCCTTGAGAAATTAAATTTGTCGCTAGGGAATTTTAGTTTAATACCGATCAATTATCGATTTATCGAACCTGATTTAATCGCTGGTGATGAGGGCACAAACTTTGGCAGTTGAATTCGGAATAACTGATGAACTAATGTGGTGGCAACCAAACGAGCAATTAATCGTCTTATGAACTGCGAAATATTATTTGTAAACTATTTATTAGTTTCAAATATTTGAATTTAATGAAATGTGTTTATTATTTTAAGACACAATAAATTTTGATTTATATTAGCCGAATAGCCGAATCGCACGCACTAATTTTTTTTTTCGCACTCTTATATACTATTTATGTGTACATATATATTAATGTTCAGTTGATGCTACTGACAAAAATTGAAGGTGTATTTTGAAGTACTTGTGTGAATTATGTATGTGCTAATTTCAACACATTTTTACAAGCAATATTGCTTCTAATACGGAATACACTTTCAACTTTTGTTTGGTACCTCTTTCTCGGCGAATTCCCTTTTGCACTGTTGGCAATTGCAGTTGGAGTGCATTTCCAATTGTCCCTCGAAATTGCTGAACCTGGCTTTTTTTTCCGCGCGCGATTACCCGACGCCGAACGCTTTGTATGTTCTTATTGCACACTTTTTTTTTTATAACGCACTAATTCACAATTATTTTTGTTTTGTTCTTTATTAATTCACAATCTACTTTTTTTTATTTTTCTTTATGTTTATTTATGATGTTAACTTTACATCCCGTTTAATTTCATCTTTGCCAATGAGAGCGAGTTAAATGTACACAATTCTATTTGGCTTCGACATTCAGGCCAAACAACACCCGAAGGAAGGTAGGTCGATATCTTTACTGAGGCAATAATCTGACCCAGTTAGTAAATGAGCCCACACGAATACCTGACATTACAGATCATTCCGCCAACAACCAGGACCTGTTTCCCACCTCTCGTCCTGATAAATATTTGTTTGACATACGGTCACCTCTAGGGTCGTCGGACCACGGTGTCGTATCAGTAAATATCTCGTTATCAGTACACACAGTTAGAGAACGAATTCCTAAATGAACAGTATGCCTGTACAAGAAAGCCAATTGGAACGAACTTAACAACTTCTTTAGGAATTTTAACTGGTCACTTTGCTTCTTCGATTGTGACGTGGATGCAGCTGCTGATATGATCACAAACATTCTTCTGCTGGGCATGAGAACCTTCATTCCTCACAGAGTGAAGAGTATCATGCCCAAAGAAAACGCATGGTATGACTCGAGCTGTAGAGAAGCTATCAGGATGATAGAGTTGAATTTCCGGACATACAAACCCAACCCTATTGAGGAAAATCGGAACAAGTTTAAGCGGACCAGAAATGATTGCAATGCAACTATGAGACGTGTGATATTCTCTTATCAGAAAAAAATGAGGCAAGAAGTGCTACAATGTCCCAAGGGTAGCAAAAACTTTTGGTCATTTGTAAGAAACATAAAGAATTCCGCCTCGTCTTCAATTCCCACGCTCATTTATAATGACATTCCAGCTGTCAGCTCCTTAGACAAAGCTAATCTGCTTGCGACTCATTTTGCAGCCAGTTCAAGACTTGATTTCACCATGGGACAAATCCACTTCCGCACTCGTACAGTTGTAAGAGTACTGAAAGATCTCCACATACACAAATCCGCTGGCCCGTTCCAACTATATTTCTGAAGAGGTGTTCTTCTGCGCTGGAAAACCACTGCGTTAGCTTTTTCATCTATCCTACTCTATAGGTCTCTTTCCGATCAGATGGAAAACAGCATTTGTCCAGTCTATCCCTAAAAAGGGCGAATCTTCGTCACCCATCTGGTAGCGATCCATAGCAACGTCCCTTCTTTCTAAGGTCATGGAAACGCTGATAAATCGTCAGCTTATGAAATATCTTGAATCGCGGTAGCTTCTTAATGACCGACAATATGGTTTCCGCAGCGACAGGTCCACTGGTGATCTGATAGCTTATCTCACCGAAAAGTGGAAACAATCTTTGCACAATTCAGGCGAAAGCAATATCGATGCGCTTGATATTTCTAAAGCATTTGGCAGAGTTTGGCATCAAGCTCTCTTGTTGAAAATGCGTGCCTATGGTATCGATGAATCTCTTCTTCTATGGATTAGAAATTACCTTTCGAACCGTTCAATCCAAGTTGTTTTGGATGGGTTCAAGTCTGATATCCACCAAATTAATGCTGGTGTTCCCCAAGGCTCAGTTCTGTCTCCGACACTCTTTCTCATTTTAATAAATGATCTCTTGTCTGCTACTTCTAATCCAATCCATTCCTTCGCTGATGACAGCACCCTTAGCTTTTCATATTAGTTCCTAGACTCACGACTCCGGCCCTCGGCCTTAGAATTTGAACGGCAGCGTATGTTAAGCACGTTGAATTCCGATCTTGACAGCATAATTAACTGGGCAAAGAACAATAGAGTGGAATTCAATGCTTCGAAAACTCAATGCTGTCTGCTGTCACTCAAGCGAACCCTTGATAATCAGCCATTATCCATGAATGGCGCTTGTGTCGATGAAACCGGAAAACTTTCCATTCTTGGTAAGTGTATCAACACAACACTTAGTTGGGGCGATCACATATTTGAGGTCGCCAAAAATGCTGCGAAATGTTTAGGTTTTCTTAATCGATGCAAGAAATATTTCACCCCTTCTGATTTGGCTTTAATTTATAAGGCGTACCTCCACCCCAAGCTTGAGTATAACGCTCATATCTGGTCTGGTGCCCCCAGGACCACACTGCACCTACTTGATAGAATCCAAAAGCGAGCGAAAAAACTTATAGAAGACAACAATATCGCAGAGTCATTAGACTCGCTCGAACATCGATGTACCGTCTCTTCTTTGTCCGTGTTTTATCGTTATTTCAACAAACGATGCTCAAGTGAGCTAGCCAACTGCATTCCTCCTCTCCATGAATTCACCCGCAATACTCGTCTCGCCAGGAATGGCCATCAGTATACCCTTAAGCCTACTTTCGGACGCACAGTTAAATTCAGAGACTCAAACTAATATTTCCCACAGACTACAACCCGCAGATATTTAAGACTAATGTACACAGGTACCTCCTCTCCCTTTCTCCCTCTATACCTTCGGCCCGTGCTGTGTCTTGACCCCGGACACATAAGGGTATTAGCAATCCCTTGAGCACGCGCAAATTATATAAAAAAAAGTATAATAGCAATTCAAGGGCTGATTCGCTCATTTGGAAAAGGATCGTGAGCGTAAGCAGAGTGTTTAAGAAAAAAAGAAGAAAACTGCAAATTTCAGAGGAAAGTGTTTTTAGTAAAAGTGAATCGCTTAATTAGATTTATAATCCAATATAAATAAAAAAGTGATAATCCTCTACGCATGTAAACTAGTTAGAATTTTGGTGTAGCTAAAAAAGAAAAAAAATAGCGGTGTTACAGCTATTCTAATTCTATTGATCGGAAAAAAACATATATTATCGATTATTCAAGCGTTGACATACTTAAACCTAAAAAGCGGTATGTTATAAAGTGCTATGTGCGAACCTGTGTTTGTACATTGTCTTAAACAAAACGTAATTTTTCTTTGTTAGGCGTTCCAACTCCGCTCCGGATATTTGAGCACATACATAGCGACCATAAGCACATGGTCAAAGAAAAACTATATACCCAACTAATCTGGATTTTTGCAAGAAATGCAATGAGGATAATCTTCACAGGCAATTCGTGATATAAAATAAACCTACCTATATACTTATAAATACTTTCTTTATCTGACATTTACAGACATTATTCAATTCTTTTAAATTACTCATCTTTCTAAATTACTCAATAATTCAATTCTAAATTGCTACTTGGGCTACTAAAATTCATATTCACACTTTTTGTTATTGGATTAATGTTATAATTTTATTCTTCAGTTCAATGTTGTTTACATATTAATATCCAAGCGTACAAACGACAAGAAAAGCCATTTGAAGTCAAGCTTTTTGTCTCATAGTAATTCAATTATCTATATATATATATATATATATATATATATATATATATATATATATATAACTATATACAACTATATATTTTATTAAGCGAAAATAGGTTTAGGGGAATTCACAACATATTCTTCTGGGCATTGATTTTTGGCAGAAAGTAGATTTTTTTGTGTCGTTCCGTTAGGCAAACCATTTTCGTAAAGAATAGGGCTATTAGTTATAGGGAGTGTTCGTTTTTAATTTCAAAAATTAAGTTAAAACACGCGATTCCGAGGATTTCTGCTCTAATGCTTTGGAGAATATATATATATATATATATAGTCCTTTAGGGGTATCAAACCTTGTTGCCCTAACAATATATAGCGTTTTCATATATATATATTTTTCCGTTTCTTTTATTTTTATAAAATCAAATCATTCAGAACAGATCCACGCAACTTTTTTTTCGTATCCCTTTATCCATTTTATTTCCTTCGATCACATAATTTTTTGTATAGTTTGGTGACACAGAGCATGACCCCACACCGGACTTAAGCAGCCGTCGATTTAAAGTGCTCACCACACTCTGTATGTGGGAACTTTTGAATCTCAACCCAGACCGAACATAACATATCATCGTCATCCAATGTTCCAAGGAGCCACTTGAAAGACTTACATATAAGATTGACGAGGCCCCATTTATACCTGGGGTAAAATGGTTTAAAGCATATTTCGGATATGGGATATTTCATTTTTAAGAGGTTTTTGTGCACACTTTCGACGGATGATTAGAAATAATGCTAAATTGAATAAGGGTAATTAGGATTTCTTGTGGATCTATTAAAAACTAGTACTAGCAGGACGAGGTATAACACATCATTTGTAAATTTTAAATGGCCTTTAATATTAGATTCATGAACATTACCTAAGGAGTATTTAATAAACTTTTTTTTATGCTTAACACTAACATAATTTCTATAGAAACCTTCTTGTCGAGTTTATATGGTATTACTTGCGGTTTTTGTTATATTTTGTTATCGCGTTTCTTTTGTTTATTTTGTGAACTACTACGTCCTTATCAATTATATTGCTTTCTAATTCGAGTGGTGTAGCTTTAATATATGAATGGAAGGAAGAATTATACAATTCGACAGCCTTTGCCATTTGTTCTTTAATTGATATCTTATTCTCCATATTCAAAACCCGTGTTCGTTCTGTAAGGATATTATGGTGATGTAAGGTATACGATCTGCACTACAAGTGTGGCTATATTTTTTTGAGTCTACGTTATTGAATTCATGTCGCATATAATTAAAAATAAAAAAAAAATGTGTATACATATATATATGTTACATCATAGATTGCTTGTGCGTCTCCACAAAAAGATCTTGACATCAAATTCAATTGGAAATGAAGAAGATCAAATAACTATAAGCAAATGGAATCGAACAAAGAATCGAACCAAGAATTAAGTGCAGTGTAAGTACTTTTATAAAATGAAATTAATTGGTTGGCGACGCCAACAGTTAGTTATTAATCTGCTTTTACAAGCCGAAGACTTCCCCCCGCCAGTGGTAAGGGGTCTAAGGTTCTAATAAAGATAAATTCAAAAACAAAACGTAGTGATGTAGCTTACCAAATTCAACCACAATACGGCCTCTGTTCCAATCCGGAATTTAATTTTCTGTGGTTAAAACTCTATGTCCGTAAGCATTTAATCCACTACTGCTTTATTTATAGAAGTCCAAGCTTGGATAGCAATTCAACTTTTAATGAATTTGATGCGCTATCCGATTCCATCTCAAGAATTGTATCCCTGTATCCTCGCACTGAAATTGCCATTGCGGGCGATTTCAATGTACACAATTCTAATTGGGTTCGGCATCCAGGCCAGACAACACCCGAAGGAAGGTACCTCGAAATCTTTGCTGAGGTAAACAATCTGACCCAGCTAGTAAATGAGCCCACACGAATACCCGACATTGAAGATCATTCCGCCAACACCCTGGACCTGTTTCTCACCTCTCATCCTGATAAATATTCTGTTGACATACTGTCGCCTCTAGGCTCGTCGGACCATTGTGTTTTATCAGCAAAATTCTCGTTATCACCACACATAGTTAGAGAACAAATTCCTAAAAGAACAGTTTGGCTGTACGAGAAAGCCAACTGGAACAAACTTTGCTTCCTCGATATTGACGTGGATGGCGCTGCTGATATGATCACAAATATTCTTCTGCTGGGCATGAGATCATCATTCCCCCTATACTTCTGAATAGGTGTTCTTCTGTGCTGACAAAACAACTGCGTAAGCTTTTTCATCTATCCTACTCTTAAGGTCTCTTTCCGAGCAGATGGAAAACAGCATTTGTCCAGCCAGTCCCTAAAAAGGGCGAATCTTCGTCACCCACCTCGTACCGACCCATAGCACTTACGTCCCTTCCTTCTAAGGTCATGGAAACGCTGATAAATCGTTAGCTTATGAAATATCTTGAATCGCGGAAGCTTCTTAATGAACGACAATATAGTTTCCGCAGCGACAGGTCCACTGGTGATTTGATAGCTTATCTCACCGAAAAGTGAAACCAATCTTTGCACAATTCAGGCGAAAGCAAGATCGTTGCGCTTGAATATTTTTAAAGCATTTGACAGAGTTTGGCATCAAGCTCTCTTGTCGAAAATGCGTGCCTATGGTATCGATGAGTCTCTTCTTCTATGGATTAGATGGGTTCAAGTCTGATATCCACCAAATTAATGCTGGTGTTCCCCAAGGCTCAGTTCTGTCTCCGACACTCTTTCTCATTTTTATAAATGATCTCTTGTCTGCTACTTCTAATCCAATCCATTCCTTCGCTGATGACAGCACCATCAGCTTTTCATATTCTTTCCAAGATTCACGACCCCACCCTTCGGCTGTAGAATTGACACGGCAGCTTATGTTTATCACATTGAATTCCGATCTTGACAGCATAATTAACTAGGGAAAAATCCATAGGGTGGAAGTCAATGCTTCAAAAACTCAGTGCTGTCTGCTGTCACTCAAGCGAACCCTTGATAATCAGCCATTATCCATGAATGGCGCTTGTGTCGATGAAACCGGAAAGCTTTCCATCCTTGGTTTGTGTATCAACACAACACTTAGTGGGAACGATCACATATGCATGAAGAAGGAAACTTTCCTAAAACCTGGTACTGATACTCAAAGGCAATAAGCCCCCGGGAGAACCGTCAGGGTATCGACCAATCTGCCATACGGCAGGCTAATCGGAGTGGCGGAGAAGCGGTTCGGTTTTAGAAAATCGTGCTCTACCATCGACGCCATCAAAGAGGTGGTAGACACAACAAGCGAAGCGATAATGAGTTCAAGATGGAGGGGCGGTACAAAAAAATATTGTGCCGTTGTTACGGTGGACATCAAAAACGGGTTTAAGTCAGAATCATGAGAGCAATTTAATATCGCGCCTTGAATAGGATGAGCACACCAAGGTACTTGAGGAAGATAATCGTCAGCTATTTTACCTACAGGAAACTTAGATACCAGACTGACCACGAATTCTCGGCAGGCGTTCCACAGGATTCAGTCCTAAGACCCCTCCTGTGGAACTACGCCGGAGTACTGAGACTAACGCTGCCACATGGAGTCAAGGTCATCAGTTTTGTCGACGACATCGCGTTCGTGACAGTGGCAAGGCACATCCACGAGGTGGTAGCGGCCACAAACGAAGCGATCGCTAGGATCAAGGATTGGATGGAATCCGCCGACTTAGAACTAGCTGACCATAAGACTGAGGCTGTCTTTAAACGAAAGACTGTGGAATATGCAAACTTCCGGGTTGGTTCCCAGATAATTTGATCGAAGGATACTCTTAAATAGCTATGGGAAATGCTCGACAACCGGCTGCACTGTAGCAAAAGGAGCAAGGATGCAGGCAGCGCTCGCCGGAAAGCTGCCAAACATTAGAGGACCTGTATATGCGAGAAGGATCCTGCTTTCCACAGTGGTAAGCTCAATCCTGGTCCCGATCGACATTCTCGCCACCGAAATGCAAAGGATCTACCTACGGAGAACTGCAAATCACGCAGAGACTAGCGCAAGAGGTCTGAAGAATGAGAAAGGGCAACATCAATGGCACTGTGGCAAGGCAGTTAGGACACCACAACCAAAGGTAGATTGGTCTATAAATTGATACCCAGAATAGTAGCCTGGACAACGAGAGCTCAAGGAAACTGCAACTAGCACCTCACGCAGTTCCTGTCAGGCCATGGGGATTACCGGAAATACCTCCACAGATTCGGTCACCGCATCTCACCCACTGATGACAATATTCCATTGCAGACGCTTTGCCGTGGCTAGAGGAAGTCTACCAACTCCCGAGCTTCTAGTTAACCATATGTCGGAGTCAGCTGACAAATGGCTGGTACCCTGTTCCTTTATTACAAGTGTGCAGATCAAGCTAAGAAGGCTCGAAAGGGAAAGGAAAGCCGAATTGGCAAATATATCACAAAGCGTTATATGCTAACCAGCCCCGCGAAGTAATGCCTAACGGCAGTCTCGCGGGGAGAGCGTTAGAAGTGTGCAGACGTGTGGTTTAAGACGTAGGCGCGAGGAAAAAGGAGAATAATATCCCGTGAATCGTTCATGCTGGTATCACGGGTTACCGTTATCTTGAAGAAGATTCCCCATCCATTGGCGCAAACCATAAAGAAAAAGTATAGATTATTAATAAGAGCAAAACCCAAATTATTTATATATTCATTTATTCTTTTATTTATTTATTTATATCATTCATATATTTACTTACTTATTTATGTGTGTAGATTTTTACTTATTTAATATAAATGTTTAATTATGTGATAGTATCTTTTTATTACTTTGCTTAACATTTTTTAAATCAAGTTGTAGATTCCAGTGATACGTCTTAAATGAAGCTTTTTAGTAGCTTTTTATTCAAATTACACATCTGATCTATTCATTAAGAACTTATATTAATATTTTATTAGTAAGATAATATAACCGATTCTCTGTAAACAAGCATCATATAAACAAATATTGTAAAATTGCTGGCACATTAAATAACCTAGATATTCAACGATTTTTTTTAGTAATGCCATCTCTGACTAAATAGACGTTTTCCAAATTCGTTAAAGTGAGCAAAATACAAAGTGGCAATCTGCTAAATGAACAATGAAACGTGCGAAATCCTAAAGTTCCAATAAACGCACTTAATCTTTCTTTCTAATAAATAAAGAAATAAAAAATAAAGAAAATGATATAAGTGAATAAATAAAAAACCGCTTGCTTTGAATTTCTCACAGGCTATCAAACCAGCAAACATGTCGGCGCCGAATCCCAGAAAAGTGCTGCCTTCTACACCTTCTCAATCATCTTCTGCGCAAAAACACCCGAGCAGTGATAACTTACCCGTCACTGTAAAGATCCTAGAAGAAAAATTCTCAAAGCAGTTTCACTCTCTACGGCAGAACTTTTTATGCCTAGAATGAATTACTTCTGCAGGTTGAGGAAATTACTGACTACTGGAGACAAGAACTCGATGCGGTCAACAAAACCATCGCCAACATAGTTGATGCATTGATCGACTTGGAGATAACTCGAACGCAACTTCTCAGCACCATCGCGAGGAAATTGCAGCTATGCAAAAGCAATGCAACCTGCTTCAGAAGAAGGGGCTCTCTTGTGACACCATGCTCTTGGGTATACCGATTCAGCCTGAGGAGAAGGTTGCTTGTTCATTTGGAGATTGTCTATTTAACCGACTCTGTCACACTATTAATTGCAAGCCGCCTCTCTTAATGAACATTTTCGTATCAGAAGCAGAAATAATGAGACGGAACCACCATCAAATGTTATAAAATTCAGCAACTTACTAGAGAGAAATGCGGTATTGAAGTCAGGTGTAATCTACCGGAAACAAAATGCAACCGACCTTTGTCTGCGCGACCTGGGCATTGAATCGATCAACAGCTGTTACCTCAAAGAGAGCTTAACAAAGAAAACACACTTTCTCGTAAGCCGCACTCTTGGTCGCGGAAGAAAAAATCAACTGTTTGCTTTGCACACAAGTTATGGAGACGTTGGAGATGCTTATGTTAGAAAAATGTTTCTCATTGAGAGCCCAGCTGATGTTGCTGGTACCGCTTCGACAAATACATGAAATTCTTATTCAAATTCTTGCTATTATTCATACTCATTATCTCTTCTCCTACCTATATTAAATTTCCTCCCCCCACCATCACCCTCGCAAGGACTGTAATTTTTCTCTCCCGCTCTTGATCTTACACTATGGACATCTCAAGTTTTTCCTCCAGTGAAATGTATAGCATGATTTAAAAATCAACGTACACTATGAAAAATAATTTTCGCAGCGATTAAATGGACTCAGGGTTTGTTATCTTAATGCACATATTTTAAATGACACTAAATTAGACTATTTAAAATACTCGTTCTCAACTTCATGTATTGATGTTATGTGTGTAAATGAAACATGGTTCAACTTCAACTGTATAGGAATGATAGAATCACTGCGGTGTAGCAATTTACTTTTAGTCGAAAATTATGTTTAGAACCAGTGTTGTTAAATTCATTGCTGTTGAAATAAGTGACCGTAATACTTGTTGGTCTGAGTATAGTAAATGACACCTACCCCACACGCTTTGTCCCAGATACTACCCCCTCTTTCTGACCAAATATATTTTGATACCTCTGACCATGACCTTATCTTCCTGTCGTACAATACGAATTTATCTAAAGGTTCTGCTACTGTCTATCACTTATAAGGACTTTAATTCTGTTGACATTAATGCCCTTCAACTACATACAGCATCCACCTAATGGAGTGCCGACAGAAGGCTTTTCCCAATGACAAGGTTGATTCCTTTCAATCGATCCTAGCTCTACTGTTTAATCTACATGTACTGACAACAACGGTAAGATTATAAAACCAAAACTACCCATCTCCAAACTATCTCATCTCCATGATAATGATCTCGATTCCATCCGCATATCACCGCAGTTCGAAAGTTCGATGCAAAGTCTAGAAGGTTTTAAAGTGGTGTGCGAAGACGATGTTTCTAAATTCACCATAGCTGCCAAGTCTGACGCCATCGGGGAGGATGGTCTATCAATACGGTTCATCAAAATTATATTACCTCAGATTGTTGGCCATCTCACTCATGTTATAAGCGTTTGCATTACCACATCAACTTCTCCTATGTCTTGGAAAATTGCAAGGTTTCTTCTTAACTGCTAAAATTCTCTTTCTGACTACCGACCAATTAGCATACTACCTTGTTTATCAAAAATTATTGAAAAAGTTTTAGAGAAGCAAATTCTGCACTATGTAGCTACTAATAAATTGTTCTGTCAAAAATCTTAGAGTAAATAAAAGTTGCTCTTGAGCTATGATAAACCTAATTGACGAAATGAGGCAGGATTATGACAAGGGCTATGTAAGTCTTCTCTGTCTGCATGACTTTTCCAAATCTTTCAATAAGATCGCAGCATCTTAAAATGGAAGCTAAATAACTTGTTTGGTTTCAGTGACTGTCAAACTTATAGGCAGCTATTTATCTGGAATATTTCCTCTAGCGGCAAGTCTTTTTCTCTAAAAGCCTTAGTTCAAATAGTTCCTCAATGGTCAATGCTTGGGCCATTATTATCCTGCATGTTCATCAATGATCTCCGATCAGTCTGCACGTACACATCTGTGCATCTTTATGCTGACAACGTTCAACTTCACTTAGGGAAGTCATTTAACCAGTTCTCTGAGCTGGGTGTTCTTGTTAATGAATATCTTTCCCGAATACATGACTGGTCAGTCACTAATTGACTGCTTCTAAGCCCAGTAAAATCTCAAGTAATACTTATATTTAAAAGAAAATTTAACTTGAATATCCTACCAGATGTATGTTTAAGCAATAATAAAATTACTGCTGTTGAGCATTGCACTAGCCTTGGTATTGTCATTGATCGTGCTCTCATCAGGCTACAGTCAATAGTCATTGACGGATGTTTACGCAAATTACGGTTATCAGCTCATTTTACTCCGGTGGACACTAGACGCAAGCTGGTACTGACATTAATAGTATCTATCATTATGTACGCTGATGTTGTCTACAGCGCCCTTAACTCACTGTCCCAACCTCAGCTGCATGTAGCATTTAACGATTCGGTGCGCTACGCATATCATCATCATTACAAGGAATTGTTTATTCCTACATAAAATCATAAACAATAAATGTCCGTCATACGTGTTTAACGAACTCGTCTTTAATCGTTATAGAAAAAATGTAAGTACCGTTCCTTTCCGTCACCAATTTTTGAACTCAAGCTATTTATTTTTCATTTATGCTTTAAAACTATTGAATTCACTACCACTGCGGATCAAACTCATTTTTAACCGTGATATTTTTAAAAGTGCAGTTCTTTCACATTTCTTTTCTTTAACAGAACATCCTTAATCCCTGCTTTGTTCCCTTCAATCTCTACCTCTTAAGTTATTTATTCATTATTCATCCCAAATATTTAATAAATAAATTTAATGAAAATAAATGAATGAACGAAATAGGAAATTTATATAAATCATATATGTGATGAATTGAGCTTACTTTAAGCTTTTAATAGAAAATTTTTAATTTTGACATGTTATGAATAATGATTTCGCTCAAGTTCACGAGAGGCTGGCACAATTTGAGAAATACACTGAGAAATCGACTGAAGTTAAGCCTTGGGTTGAAAAGTGGAAACAAAATGTTATTAATTAAATAAAATTTCAACTTGGAAAATTTTTCATGCAGATAAATTGCATAAAGAAGTTTTGACATTTGACCATTGATGAATACATTAAAAACATAATTGCACATGTTACATTATACATAGGACATACCACATATACATAGCCATCATTGTGATATCAGCTTTTCTCTCAAAAACTAGCCCCAATGCACCATCAGCTTGAAGATTTTCGTAAACAAACCCCCAGTTTTCTTGTTGACCTAATAATGAATTTGTTCAAAAACCTTATTTTTCAAAGTGTATTATATTTTTTACTTGTATCTACTTCAACTGTACAATTATATAACCAGCATAAATGAAATAAGAACTGGGCGTCAATTCCATCGTATAATATAGTATTCTCTTTCCCATATGCAACATCCACGACATTGGGGTTTGTATCCTGTGGTAAGAAATTTAAAAATATTATATGAAGCGTGCATAATCTGAATTTTCGTACATTTTTTACAATAGCGAAGGGTTCATATGAAAATGTCGCTGATATTATTTCTCGACCCATTAAATCTTTTACCTTATCTGGATACAAGTACGTATTTAATTCAAAGCCTTTTCTTTTTGGATAGTATGTGTCAAGGTATATAAGTTCTTCGGGGTGAGATTTTCGGCTACCCACAAATTTTGTTGTCCACAGTTTATATGTCGTTTCATTCATAATCTCCACAAATAACATATTGGGTAGATCTATAGTAATTCATGATATTAACGCAAGTAGTACATTGTAAGAGTGTAAAATATGATTTGATACTATATAAAAATATTGGTACGTATAATATGATAAATATAACTTCATTTCTACTCTAATACTCTACCTTTAAAAAACCAGCTATTCAAAGCAGATGTATTTAATTCGCCATTATTATATACAAACAGAAATTTGTTTTGCAGGGATCTCCAAGTTGACTGAATAATTGATTTTGAGAATGAACTTGAGAAAGAAATTACTTCCTTTCCAAAGGCAATAAAGCTCTGTGGTGAAAAAAAAGAACTTATTACACATTAAATAATAAATATTGTTACGTTTTACAAAAATATGTCTATGTAAAACTAAACAGACTGTCAACAAAAATAAAATTCGATCACTGGAATGAAACAAAAAGTTCACCAATATGTACACACACAATTTATTTACAAAAACCTTAAAGACCACTATTGATTTACACAAACCTTATAAAACTCTTTACTGTTTTTCAGCTTCAACCGGTTTACACTTTGAACACTCTATGTAAAATTCTCTAACTGAACTGTTTTGCCTCGGCCGCCCTCCCGATATTTATATTTCTCAACATTCCTTTATAATGTATAGTCTGACCCATACTGTACTGTCTTGGAATTTGGTGTACCGCACTCGAAAAGAAAACCTAACCTCTGGACAGAGTGCAGGAGATGGCAGGCGTATGTATCAGGGAAGCACCTAGGACAACCTCCTAGAAGGTCTAAACATGCTCCTTAACCTATCACCGATAGAACTAGCTTGTACCACGATAGGAGTCGGTCTGGAAACAGTTGATGTTCATTGACGCATCAAGTATGGTTCTACACCCAAAGATACAGACCTTGCGATACCTATTATCCATCTTTGAGAAGAACTTCACAACCAGCCTACCCTAAGATCTTAATGGGAATATGAAAACCAGACACTGAATGGTCCACTCCGAATCTTTATAGATCGAGCGATGTTGGCTACATGTAGTGTGAGTGCTGGAATATTTTCAATTACCGAAACACTGTAGCGTCTTTCAGGCTGAAACTATAGCGATTTTTCTCTCTAATGCATGCATTTGTTTTTAAATGTTGTATCCTTAAATGCTAAAATCAAGCTCTGGAGGATAGTGATCCACCCTCCATCCAAATCGATAAAGCTAGAAACACTTGCTCAAATGAATCGTAGATGGACAACTGGGGGACACAGGATGCCTCAATACCAAACAACCTGATAAAATTTAGCAGGCCGAATATTCTCTTTACCGTTTTTACAGGGCATCAAGAGAAAAATGATCTAACTGAAATAGTTCTTAAGCTGAGTAAGCCCGAGATTGGGAATGATGATATTCTCACGATCCTTTCAGACTCCCACCGGAAACCAAAATGTAATCAACTCCACTAGGCCGCTTTCCCAACCCCCTCTCATATATGCCGCTCAAAATGACACCCTCCCTCAACCCTTGGCCCGTATCAAAGTGTTATTTGACCTATGCTGAGGATCGTCTACAAATACAAATAGTCGTATCATACCAGGGTCCCAATCTGGAGAAACGGTTCACAATTCACCCCAACAATTGTAGCAGCCCAATCGGTGGCAACCAAACCCGGAACAAGACTGCAAATACCTAGGGAAGATAAAGTAATGGCTTTCACAGACAAACGCAGTCCAAAGACCCACTGCAAGGGACAATGACACAACAAAACGTCCCATCTATCCATTTCAAAACACCAAGATCTTACACAGACCCCGTTGTGTTGCACAAAATGTGCTTCACAAACCGAGTCAAAAACCCTCAGACAGCTGGTCTCAAAACAGAAAACTTCTTCTGAGTGGGCCACTGACGTCGTTTGACTAAGGCACATTAATAAATATGACGTCTAAATCTTTTAAAAGGACCAGATCACTGTAAGAAACATCCATACCCTGGTCCTAAGAACGCAAAAAACCTCGTTTTCTGCTTCGACCTCAACATCAAAAGAGGCGAAGCAGTATAATGACAGGATTATCGCCTAAATAGGGGGGAGGAAGGACCGCAGGATAACATCCCGATGGAGAAGTGTAGGAAGCTTCAAGCAAGACACGCCATCACTTTGGTTGGCCTTCTGGACGCCTATCCAGGCAAACCGCCCACTACACCTGCTGAATTAAGCGATACCCAACATCGGAAAATGACGCCCAGAAGTCCTGTTAGTGGATCAGATTCCTAACAGGCCAGAAGCACGAATCCGCCTACCCATCGAACAGAAGATCCCACATCCATCATGCATGTTGTTCGTGGTCAATGTAACCATGCCCATTGACAAACAAATCATCGGACCAACCACGCATGTTTTTCGTGATCAATATTTAAGACATGAGCAAGCCAAGATAGTAAAACACGTTATGGGAGACACAAAGAGATGATGGAATGAAATTCGATGATAAGAAATAAAATAAGGAACATTAATTAAAAAAAAAAAATCAATTATTATTAAAAAGAGCATAAAACCAACCAAAATTGTCATTTAAATAAACTGTAAAATAAATCGAAAATTATTTTTCAATAAAAACAAAAAATAAGCATTTGTGTTCTGACTAAATAAGAACTATTATTAGCGCAGTCGCTAGGTCAGTAATACACTAAGACCAAAAGTGGTGAATTTCTATTCTTTGATTACAAGCCTAAAACTAAAGAACTAGAAAAGTGTAAAAAACAAAACAAAAATAATTTAATTCAAGTGGCAGAGAAAAACCCATTACGGAGAAAAGATGTGAGAGTGTTAAGATAAAAGGTAAATACATGTCGCATCAGGTAATTGTTGTAGTTCCATATTGGTGACTACGTAGGGTGGTAGGGTGAACTGCCATAATTCGAGTGCCAAAGGTCCAAGAGCTAAATCCCTGCTTTTTAGACAATAACGGTATTTTAACAGAAAAAATCTGTCATGTGTTTTCTTTGTATCGTATAATTCATTTTCAGGTAATTCGTCCTTATTTGATAAGGATAATTCAAAATATTCAGTAGTGATAATTTGACTAAGAAGGTAAGTTATTTTCTTTAAGTTTAAGTTACCTAATTAAGGCTTAATAAAACAATAATAATGTATATTTTATTATATAAATAAAAATAGTTTTTTTTAAACTATATTGGGGGCTCGTTACTATCAAAAAAAAAGAAGAAATCCATTAACGAGCAGCTTCTTGATCTCGTTTAGGTTCTTTTTTTAGGGAAGGGCAAGCTCAAATTGATAAAAATTCTCTAACAAACCAACTTAATCACTTGTTTTGTTATCCCTTTTGAATTAAAACACTTTCCGTTTTCCATTTTGTCTCCTTATTAAACCGACCGATTCGCTTCTTTTCACAGACTGTGCTTAATAGTAACTTATCCTACTCTGACCTAACCGGCAATCCTCTCTTTGTGGTATATGTACGTGTGTTCCTAACCTCTAATTCTGCTCATTTCTTTCATTTGATATAACTCTACTACAGGTATAGGATTCCTTACAACGAAATGTATTACATCACAATTTTATAAAATCTTAATACTAGCTACATCCATTAAATCAGATGAACTAATATTTGTAGATTGCTTATTAAGTTTTTGTTTATGTTCACTATCGTCTAGAATCATAGGTTTGTTAAATTTAATTTCGCAAGTGTTATGGACATTATTAAACTTTTTATTTCTGTAATCATCATTCTATTTCTTGCCAATATGATTTCATAAATATGATAAGTATCAATACGATCCTGCACGGAATTAAACAAATTTTCGTTTACAGCGTCCTTTAGTTTATTAATATTTTCCTGCGCATTTGTATTGATTAATATTTGCCCATCGTTTCATTGTACGAGTTAAGCTTGAATGAATTTAATTTTTCAAAATCATCCAAATCGGGTGTCCCAGCTACAATGTTCATAGCAGTGCCCAGAATGTTCGCGTGCTATGATGTCCACGTATTAAGTTAAGGAATGTCTTTAAGTTCTGGACATCTATTTTTAAAATGTTCTGCATTTCTGCTTTTGGAAAATGATCAAGAATATTGAGAACTTCATCTCTTCTTATTGAATACTCAGTCAGGTTCGTTGTATACGCAAGGTAACCATAATCCTGCCAGAGAATATCCCACCCATCCGCGATTAGGATATGAGTGGAATGAGTGTAGTCTACCATTCTTGCGGATACCAGTGCAATAAATGTTAGCAAAATTCCCATAAGATTTATTGTCTTCATTATAAAAATATAGAAAGAAGATATTTAGTCCTATTCTAGTCTGTTTTACCTTAAGTTGCCCCTGTTGACCACCCTCCCTATAATGAGAACTGTTGAGCCTAAATCTGCTTCCATCGTTTCTTCGGCATATAATAATGTAAGCTTATTTCTAAGTCTCCTATTGGACCATTAGTCTCTGAATTAAGTGATGCAATCAGTTATATTTAGAATCGAATATGTACAACGTATTGAACAACGAGAAATTTTGAAATTTTTTCAAGGTATGTTAGAAAATACTTTTTTTTCGTAGGACATGTGTCAATGTACAAGATTCGCCTGCGTTTGTATGAATTGGCCTTTCTTCAATCAATTGCATTTTGGGGTGCCGATCATACTCGATTGTGCTTTCCGTAGCCAGAAAAGACGTATCGTCTGCGAACGTAGCTACTATTGTGCCCTCAGTTGGTATGTCCCGGGTATATAATGTTGAGCGATATTGCACGAGGAATAAAAATGATCCCTTTTCTCAATTGACTCAATCATCACCATAAACTACCCTCTTGAGTGAAAGAGAGGGTGGATAACGATCGGGTGAATCAGAGAGGACATGCATGAGCAATCGTCTTTGGATCGCGAAAGAGTACGGTCGTTGGCTTACCCGTGGTAGATATATTATCAACCTAATATTTCAGAAGTGGGATATAAACGGTCATGTTTATTTAAAAGTATATTATCCTTCATTTCCTATACCATTTAATAAAAGAAAATCGTGGTTAGACAAAAAAAAATAACAAACACAATCAGGGTTCCGTCGGGTCGCGCTGTGTACTGTGTGAGTGTGATATAATAATAATAAAAAAAAATAAATCAACAGGCCATCGTAAAATTTTGGTTCGTTTTGGTGGCTATCTATAGCGGTCGTGTTTGTTAAACATATAATCCTTTAAGCATTGGGTCTGGTGGTGGATCGTGTGTGATTCCGTTGTGCAAACGAAACAAATAGTAGTTAATCCCTTATAATTTGAGGGTAAGTACATACGCACTATCTTAATTTAATAAAATCTGCAATGAACTGTCAATCGAAGCGAAAGAGGAAGATTATGACCGAAGAATCCAATCTACCAGAACTTCTTGCGGAGGTAAAAAAAAGCTAAAAGAAGAGAATGCCCGATTAAGAGGAGTCAATGGTCGGGTGGATGAGGTTATTGAAGTGAGGAGTGATACTTCGATTGCTGCCCTGTATGGTCAAATTGATCTTCTAGTTGCTCTACTCAACAAATTTAGAGATGGCGTGGCCCTCGACATGTCTGAGTTGGGACTATCAAAGACGAGCGAAATGACTATTGAACTGAAAACCGACGAAGTTGTTCGCTATAAACCTTATAGGGTTCCATTCAGCTAGCTGGAAGAGCTCCAAGGGACTATCAATAAATTAAAAAAAAAATGTATATAAGAATTTATGTCGATTACATGCTCCTGTCCGCAACTAGTGTCGAAGAAGGCTTGATCACTTTGGAGAAGTTCATGACTTCTCTTCGGAGCAGCAGCCTCACATTGCACATAAAGTAAAGTGAATTTTTTCGGAGTACCATAACATTTCTTGGATAAGTACCCGTGGAATACGTCCAGGAAAGAAGAATTTAGTGGCAATTCACGATTCTCCGACTCCACTGAATCTGACTGAAGCAAGACGATTTCTGGGCTTAACAGGATTTTGCCGAAGATTTATACATAGTTACGCAATCATTGCAAGACCACTACATCATCTCGCTAAAAAGGAAGTTGACTTCGTATGGGGCAAGGAGCTGGAAAAAGCTTTCAATGAGCTAAAGCGCAAACTCTGCTTCGAGCCAGTTCTAACGATATACAAACCCAAAGCAGAGCACGAACTTCACACAGGTACTTCGAAGGACGGTCTAGCAGGAATTCTGATTAAACTGGATGATGATGGCGGTAAACATGCAATCGCTTATTTCAGCCGGGCAACAACAAATACAGAATCAAAGGCTCATAGCTACGAACTGGAGGCACTGGCAATGGTCGAAAGCCTGGAGGGGTTCAAATATTATCTCCTAATCAAGAGATTCACTATTTACACTGAGCTATTGGTGAGTACTCTCAATTTCTGACTAGCCGCTGTGTGACTGCTAGCTGTAATGGGGGGGAAAACTAGAAGAAGAGAGTCTTGATGAGTACTCTCAGTTACTGACTAGATGCTGTGTGATCGCTAGCTGTAATTGGGGTGGAAAACTGGAAGAAGAGAGTCTTGGTGAGTACTCTCAGTTACTGAATAGATGCTGTGTGATCGCTAGTTGTAATTGGGGGGAACTGGAAGAAGAGAGTCTTGGCGAGTACTCTCAGTTACTGACTAGATGCTGTGTGATCGCTAGCTGTAATTGGGGGGAAAACTGGAAGAAGAGAGTCTTAGTGAGTACTCTCAGTTACTGACTAGATGCTGTGTGATCGCTAGCTGTAATTGGGAGGAAAACCGGAAGAAGAGAGCCTTTAGTGAGTACTCTCCGTTACTGACTAGATGCTGTGTGATCGCTAGCTGTAATTGGGGGGGAAACTGGAAGAAGACAGTCTTGGTGAGTACTCTCAGTTACCGACTAGATGCTGGAACTGGAAACTTGGGGGATTCAAACCGTGAGATGGAAACCGGGTACTCTTCTGAGTTCCGCGGTGTGAGAAGAATATGAAAAACATAAATAAATAAATAAAAAAAATAAAAATAAATACATAAAATAAAAAGAATTTGTCGGGGCGACAAAAACGTCGGATGGCCGAATGTTGAGTGAAATTGCACGAGGAATAAAAATGATCCGTTTTCTCAATTGACTCAATCATCAACATAAACTACCCTCTTGAGTGAAAGAGAGGGTGGATAACGATCGGGTGAATCAGAGAGGACATGCATGAGCAATCGTCTTTGGATCGCGAAAGAGTACGGTCGTTGGCTTACCCGTGGTAGATATATTATCAACCTAATAATAATAAAAACAGAGTTTGGCCAAAGACACTCCCTCGCGGGACCCCTGCGGCAATGTAAAAAATAATCCGAGTATTCCGTGATTAACTCTAAATATTCTATTCTTGAGGTAGGATTGTAAGATGCAATATAGATTTTTCGGAAATATCGTACAAAGTTTATATTTTAAGCCGTCATGCTTAACATTGTCAAAGTCCTGGGATTGGAAGGAAAACGCTGGAGCAAACCTTTTTTTCCTCTAGTGCTTTTTTTATTTCATTGGTTATTCTAAATACTTGGTCAATTGTGGAGTGACTCTTCCTGAATCCAAATTGATGATCGGGGATAAGGCGTCTTTTTTCTATTAGTGCTTGTATTCGTTTCAGTAGAAGTTTCTCGAATACAACGAAGCGTTTACTAAATTCTGGAGCTTAATAATCGCTTTACTTGGTAATTCCGTGCGGGTTTGTCAGGTAATGAAATCATAGCCAGGTGCTTTGTTATTTTTCAAATTTTTTATTGCCTGGCAGAGCCCAGTTAATTACAAACGTTTTATTCTGAAGTTATCGGATCTCGGAAGCATATCGGTTGGATCAATTATCAACATTCGTCCATCAAACGGATCGACTTTTGGGTTGCATAATGCACCTGCAACGTGGCAGCGGGCAGTCGTTCACAGCCCATTGAACTGAACAGTGTAAAACAGAGCTCGCGAGTGATTCGGCTTTCATTAAGAAAATAGCAATAAACGCATACGTGAAGTACAGCAAGTGCCACGATTTTGTTAAAGCAGTCGTCAGCCGAAAGGGTAGGATCCGTGCTGTAAGGTAATCTGCTCCATGGCCTTAGTACGGCCAATTATGGTGTATGGTTGTCCATTGTGGTTCCACGTGAGTCCTTCCCAGATGGGAAAGATGAGGCTGTTCGAGAGGCAGTGTCTTAGGAGCTGTGTCCATCTGTCTGAGTCTGAGTACAAGAAGTACTATCCTAACGAGGTCCTGTACAACGAGGCAAATGTGAACAGGGTAGATCATTTTATTATTAAGCTGATCAGAAGGCACACTGCACGAGCTATGACCTCTTCCAAAAGTCTGATCTTTGGGGCTTATTACCCCTATAGTATGTGTCATGAAAGGGAGCCCCTTAACGGCTTTATTCCTCCCGAAGCATTCCACTATAGACACAATTGGCCTTATCTGAAATAAAGTGGAACAGTATATCAAGCTTAAAGAGTGTCTTAAGGTCTCGGAGATGGAGTTTTTCTCCTTCACCCGAAAAGGCGAAAAACACCAGTCTCGGAGAAGGTCTTCCAACTGCTCAAGGAGAAAGTGTGCGACGGTGTCGAGTTCGTCGGGGTCAAGCCCTTCTCCACCGTTAAGGCACGGAGAGAAGGGCGGAAATTGCCCCTTTACATAGTTCAGCTGTCAAGAGTCATCTCAAGTGCGTACTCTGCGGGAACACGGGGCACACCTTAAACTATTGGGGTTGTCGTAAGTTCCAGTAGCGCAAAGCAAAGGCGGTTCTGCAGAAGCAGCCCCAGTGAAAAATTCCCTCGGGGTAGCCATACCCGTCACCCCTCAAGAGACCTACGCCCAAGTGGCGTCCGGTCAGAGGAGTACCGAAAATCAACAACTACCGAAGGTAGTGACGTAACCTTCAGTGTCAAAAGCACACGATCCAACGCTTTGGAAATCCGCCATTGAAAGCCGTATGGATAAAAAAAAACCAACCACGTCAACCGTTTTAATGGCTGCGCAGAGCTTATTGTAAGTAATGCTTGCATTGAATGCAATTCATTTTGGTCGGGGCCTTTTAATGCCCGACATGGATATTGGGGGACATAGTTTCCAATCTCAGAGAAGACCAACTTTATAGCTGGTTTGCACAGTGTCTGAGAGATCTCGTCTTATCCCAGAAGCGGCTCGTATCTAGATCTCCTGCTGTTAGACGCAAGACTGCAGCTGACAGACAAAAACGCATAAGCTGTAAACTGTTTGAACACATTCGTGTATATCAGTGACCACTGTCAGTCGTTCACAGACCGCCGAGCAGTGCAGTGAGAGTTCGCGAGTGTTTCGACTTTGTACAAACAGTAAAGCGATAGTAGTACTAGTGAAGTAGTGCAGGTGCCGCATATTATTTTAACAAGCAAGCGGCCGAGTTGGTAGAGGCAGTGCTCTTCAGTCGTTCACAGACCTTCACCAAGTGCAGACGTGTCGACTAAGTGCGAAAGTAGTAAGACGTTAAGTGCGGAAATTATCACCGTATCAATCGGTAGCTCCGCGGTAGAGTGAACACCACCCCGATATTGTTTTCTATATTCACTGCAGATCTTATAGGTTCCATGCCGCACTTAATTGCGTACGCCGACGACCTAGTTGCGTACAGATCAGGCCCGAAGGTCGAGGTAATAAACATCTTGTTGCAGCATGACTTCGAGAAAATCCAGAGATTTTGCGACGACTGGTAGTTGCTTATCAACTTCCAGAAGTGCGAAACTAGTCTTTTCCGGACCCCGTTGGACAGGGCATCGCGGGATACGCGCCAAAACTGGCGTAAGTTCAGCATAGTTGACCCGCATGGTCGGCCGTTAGCTGTAAAAAGTGTAGTTAGATATCTAGGCATTTGGCTGGATCAATATCTGTATTTTGACAAACATATAGATATTGCTCTGACGAAAGCCAGAAAAGCCTTTGCTGCGGCAAGAAGGTTGTTTTTCAGCAGCCAACTTGATACCAGAGTGAAGGTAATCTGCTACATGGTTCTAGTACGGCCCATTATGTTGTACGGTTGTCCATTGTGGTTCAACGTGAGTCCTTCCCAGATGGAAAAGATGAGGGTGTTCGAGAGGCAGTGTCTTAGGAGCTGTCTCCGTCTGTACAAGAAGTCTGAGTACAAGAAGTACTACCCTAACGAGGTCTTGTACAACGAGGCAAACGTGAATAGGGTAGATAATTTTATTATTAAACTAATCAGAAGGCACACTGCACGAGCTATGACCTCGTCCAACAGTCTGATCTTTGGGGCTTACTACCCCAATAGTATGTACCATGAAAGGGTGCGCCTTAACGGCTTTATTCCTCCCGAAGCATTCCTCTATCTAGACACAATTGGCCTAATACAGGATCCACAAGGATGTCCTATCATCTTCCATGTCGTACGCCGAACAGTGGATAGGCTTAGTTAAGCTAGCTTTAAGTAATTTTGTCTAGCAAGTAAGAAATATAAAACTGAAGTAAATAAAATTGCGTTAAAAAAAAAAAAAAAAAAAAAAAAAAAAAAAAAAAACAGTGGATGGGCGACTTCAATACGAACCGGATGTCGTTCGCACCCAGGAGGATCTCCTCCGGTTCAGTAGAGCGATCCCCGCTCGAGATAGGAAAGAGTCTGCCAAAGAACGGCAATTTTACTGGTGGTTACACCAAAACCAACCTCCGCCACCGCTAGCATTTTCACAGGATCAGGTAGTTGACCATAATGGCCAGCTTACATAGTTTTTAAGGTAGCTTTAAGAGAAAAAAAAAATATAAAACAAAAAACCAAAAAAAAAAATAATAAAACATAAAATCCAAAAAAAAAAAAAAGAAATATATACATGAAACAAAAACAAAAAAAAAGGTGCATCACGGCGTATAAATTATATATGTTATGCATATACACAACATATACGCCCTGGTGCACGTGTCCGTACTGTTACGGACATAGTTAAGATAGTATTAAGTTTTATGCTAGGCTAAGTTAGAATTAGGAAGTTTAAGTAGATAGGCTTAGCCAAGTTTTTCACAAGTTTTCTTGGCAAATAAAAAAGTAATAAAAGATTGTCGTAAAGACTAAAAGAAAAACGTAGATTAAGCCGAAAGGCACATTTAGAAAGTAGATCAGATTAGCTTAGAGTACCCGCATAGGGTCAGTAGGTTAGTATTAAGAACATTTGTAATTCTTAAGATAGTTAAGCTAGTTTTAAGTAATTTTGTCTAGCAAGTAAGGAAATAGAATAAATTGAATAAAATTATATTAAAAAAAAAAAAAGAGGCAGTGCTCGTCACGCTGCAGATGCCCGGTTCGCCCCCATCGGGGACAGAACAAAAACTTTTTTTTTCGGAATCCAGACCCAAACGCCTTTATAAATAATTGAGTGCAGGGAAATGGATTCAAACGAGCGGTCCGCGCTCTCACAAGCGGACAATGAACTGGAACTACTACCAAGAGGAGGAGAAAGAAGACGTCTCCCAAAAGCGGAAAACGCCGCAATACAAATGTGTCGACCGAAATGATGGAGGGGGGAGAACGCAACGAAGCAGCAACGCTTTGCACAACAGCAGCCGAGTCCGAAGAGGAAGAAGCTGTGCAATATGTGTCCGATGGAGGGGAAGGGCTGTTCGCTGTGAGCAGCAACAGCTTCGATTCGCTGGACACCGATACTGAAGACGAAGTTGAGCGTGTGCTTCGTCTCAAAGAAACGCAAATCGATGACATGCAGAAGAAAATCCAGCGGCTCCTCATCGAAATCAGAGAGTTGAAAGCGTGTACCATCGAGAAGAGAAAGCAAACACAGCAACATCAACACGTGCCAAAGAAGCAGCAGCACAAAAATAAGCTTCAGTTAAGCAAGCAACAGCAAAAACAACCTGCAGCGGAGCAACAACAGCGACTAGCAGCCAGCTACGCAACAGCAACAGCAGGCAGCAACCCAGTAAATGCCAGAAGCACAGCCAAAACAGCTGCCAGCAACAAAACAACAACAGGGACCAGCAATTCAACAGCGTCCAGCAACACAACAGCGACAGCAGTCAACAAATCAACAGCAGCAGAATCAGAAGAAAGAAAAGGTGTTCCCAATAAATGTGTACACGGCACACATTGAACGAACCGCTAACGTGTGTAGGGAGGCCATAGGTGAAGGTAAATATTATATTAGTAAGAACAAAGGTGCTGATAAATATGCAATCCACTGCAAGACAGTGGATGACTATAATGAATTAATAGAATATTTAAAGATGAAAGATTAAGAAAGAACCCCAAAAGGCGAAAAGCGCCAGTCCCGCCTGTTGAGGACCGCCTTTCCGCTCGAAGCGGAGAAGATCTTTCAAATGCTCAAAGAACAAGTGTGCGACGGAATTGATCGTCGGGGTCTAGCCCTTCTCCACAGTAAAGGCAAGGAGAGAGGGGCGGAAATTACCCCTGTATATAGTTCAATTCACACCCGGTAGCAAACTAGACAATCTAAAGAGAAAAATTCTTTTAGGTGGCTGGGAATGCAAATGGGACAGTATACGAAGGCGCGATGGTATTGCACAATGCTTTCGCTGCCAAAGGTTCGGGCACGCCGCGTCGAACTGCCACATGCAGCCTCGATGCGTTAAGTGCGGTGAGGACCACAGTGCGGCAAATTGTTCTTTGGTGCAAGAGGGAGCAGCTGACAAGTGTCAGCTCAAGTGCGTACTCTGTGGGAACGCGGGGCACCCCGCAAACTATCGGGGTTGCCCTAAGTTCCAGGAACGCAAAGCAAAAGCGCTTCTGCAGAAGCAGCCCCAGTGAAAAATCCACTCGGGGCAGCCATACCCGTAACTCCTCAAATGACGTTCGCCCAAATGGTGGCCGGTCAGGGGATTACGGAAAAGCAGCAACTACCGAAGGTAGTGCCGCAACCTTCAGTGCCAAGAGCACACGATCCAACGCCGGATTGGAAATCCTCCATTGAAACGCGTATGGATCGGTTAGAGGAGCGGGTAGACCAAATCTTGGCGCTCCTGCAGAGCCAACCACGTCAACCGTTTTAATGGCTGCGCAGACGAACGAGTCTATTTACAAGATCCTTGCAGTGAATGCAAATTCATTGATAGGGGTCCCTCGAAAAAACGAGCTCTATAAACGTTTGGATGACCAAAGCCAAGAGCTGATGCTGATTAGCGAAACCAAGGTAACTCGGGGACTGGACTGGGGCACAGTAATTATAATGTTGTTAAAAGAGACCGGCCCAATTCCAGTGGTGGAGGCGGTGTTGTGATCCTTATAAAAAATAACACTAAACACAAGGTAGTGTATAGTAGTGAAGTACGAAGGTTTCAAGAGCTGGAGGCCTGCATCGTGTGCATTTCGGTCCGCAGTGGAAGGAGGTTGTATGCGGTGTCGGTCTACTCCTCTGGCAACCCTAGGTGTCTGAGGCTGGACTCGGAGGAAAACTATTTCATTTTGGCCGGGGACTTAAATGCCCGGCATGGATATTGGGGTAACATGGTTTCCAATCACAGGGGGGACCAGCTATATAGCTGGTTTTGCTTGCACAATGTCGAGTATAGACTCGATTTGAAAGCAACAGAGATCTCATCGTTCCCCAGAACAGGGACGCATCTGGATCTCCTTCTGTTAGACGCAAGACTGCAGCTGACAGACACAAACGCATAGACGGTAAACTGTTTGAACACTTTCGTGTATCTCAGTGACCATTGCGGACTCAGTGCCGAAATTATGATCCCCAACGATATTGCGGAAGTAGGAGAGTTTGTTCAAACGTACCCCTACAACTACAGTAGAGCACGATGGACACGCTTCTACAGACGACGACGTACTCCACCAACGAAAAAGCAGACTCCTGTCAAGATTAAAAACCTTGTACAGGCGGTATACTGACAGACGAGACGAGGAGATTAGGACACTGAAATCGCTCATCAAAAATATTCAAACCTTAATTGTCCAGAATTACAGACTTTCTGTTAATTCGTACTGGAATGATAAGATAAATCGGGCTGTAAGATCTAACAATCCGAGCATGTTCCCGCAAATTACTAAATTCTTCCGTAGTAAATATAGCGATCTTCCGTGTCTTAAGCTTCCCAGAACGACGGACAATGAACGCATACTGACGACAGCAGGTATTGACACAGACAACGCCGTACACGACGATAACTTCTTTGTGGTCAAAGATCCGCAAGAAAAAATGGAGGTACTAAGCGCGGTCTTCCAAGAAGTGTACAAAGTGAATGAAAGCGTTCGCCCGAACCACGATTTCGATAACCGCGTACTGGCTAGCAACTCTCAACTTCGAGAAGACATGCAACAATGGCGATCTGAGAACACTTGTCGTGTTCAATGATGATAACATGGCAGACAATGCCATCGCCGTCGAAGGGGTTCATCCCCCGTTCATATCGAAGACAGAACTCCAAGCGGTCTTCGAATCATTAAAGAAGAAAAAGTCTATGGGAATCGACGGGATCTCCAACATTGTGCTAAGAGACCTCCCCCTGTAAGTGGTTAATATGTACACAATCCTGTTTAACAATGCTTTGAATAATGCACATTATCCAGAGCATTGGAAAACTGCGATTGTGCTACCCATATCACTCATCTACCACATCGCCAGATCAACTGTGGATGGGCGACTCAACCACGACCGTTCCGTCGCACAACGAGCTAAGGATGGTCTCCTCCGGTTCAGTACGGCGGTCTCAAGACGGGATGTTCGGGATGTTGCTAGGCAGCACCAAAATTTCTGGTGGCTGGGGAGCGAGGGAACCTCGCGTCGAACCCTTTAGATCCGGGGTAAAAAGGTAATAGCGTATCCCCGAATGGGAGAGTAGTCGGTCTCTGTCTTGCAGTGGTGTGGATGTCATGTTTTATGTAGGTCTATCTTGCTGCATGCTATGGCCGACTTACACATATTAGGGTAGTTTTTAGGTAGTTGTAAGCTGAATAAAAAAAAAAAAAAGAGAGAGAGGTATACACTTATGTACACTTGTCTTTACTTTTGTGTATGCATTGTATATACACATTAAATATATGTATATGTTTATATGTGTATATGTTTATATGTGTATATGTTAATGCAAGCTTAGCATAAGGTAGTGTAAGTTATTTTTAAGGTAGTGTGTAAGTTAGTATATAAGCTTTTAATAAAACAGTTCTGTTATTAAGTTTTTTGATACATTTTCTTAATTTAAAATTGTCATCCAATATCTAATGCTTAGTGTTAATAGATAGTTTGTTAGTTTAGGTCTTAAGACATAGAATAAGTATAAGTTTAGCTTAGAGTGCCCGCCGAGGGCCAGTAAGTTACATTTAGCATTATTGTTCGTCTAACTAGTTTTAAGCATTTTTGTCTAGTATTTAAGTATATCATGAATTCGCAAATAAAAATTAATTAAAAAAAAAATCAGTGATCACTGCAGACTCAGTGCCGAAATAAAGATCCCCAACGATATTGCGGAATGAGAAGAGTTTATTAAAACGTACCTCTACAATTACAGTAGGGCTCCATGGACACTCTTCTCCATACATACGACAAGAGCACTCTCTTCGAAAGCGCCCCACATACAGTCCAATAGAAACTTGTCAAACGAAAACATTGAAATGTATCTAATTCAATTGGACGAGACAATCAAACGAAAGGTGTACAGTACGATACCGATAACGATCTTCCGTGTCTTAAGTTTCACAGAACGACGGACAATGAAGAAATACTGACAACAGCAGGTATTGATATAGATAACGCTGTACTCGATGATAACTCGTTCATATCGAAGACAGAACTCCAAGCGGTCTTCGAATCATTAAGGAGGAAAAAGTCAGTTGGAGTCGACGGGATCTCCAACATTGTGGTAAGACACCTCACCCTAGAAGTGGTTAATGTGTACACAATCCTGCTTAACAATGCTCTGAATAACGAGCATTATCCGGAGCATTGGAAAACTGGGATTGTGCAACCCAGGAAAATATACTTCGAATCCTTCTCATTCAGTCTCATTCCGAACATCAGCAAGGTATTGGTGAAAATGATCAATAGAGCTTTGATCGGCTGGATTGATTACAAACATATTATTCCGAATAACCAATTCGGTTTCAAAGCGGGACATCACACTATTCATGCCGCGTCAAAACTTGTGTCGGATATCCAATGGAATAAGAGCCAGAAACAATGTACGGGTGCCTGCTTGATTGACATGGTGAAGGCCTTTGACACTGTAACCACTGCTGTACCTACTGTGTAACATGCTTACCGGTAAACGGTTCGTTGGCAAGAAGGGCAACGTCACCTCCACAGGTATATTTTAGATAAAAAATGGTCTCCAACAGGGTGCCGTTAATTCGCCGATCTTGTTCAATAATTACTTTAGCGATCTGATAAGTTCTCTTACTCACGTAATTGCGTATGCCGATGACTTGATCGTGTACATCAGGCAAAAAGATCGAAAAAATCACTACTCTCACGCATGGTGACTTCGACTCATTCATGAGAAGTTGCGTTGACGGAAGTTGAGTATCAACTTCCGTAAGTCGGAAACCAATCTGTTTAGGAAGCCGTTGTATAGGGCCTCAGCTGATACGAAAAAGAATTGGCGAAGGTTCTTAATCATTGGACGACATGGGGAACCACAATCCAGAATACCACGAAAGGGACGGCACAATGGCTTCGTCCCCCAGAAGCCTTTGTCCATTTAGAAAAGAGCGGACTGTTACAGAATGTAAATGCGGTACCGCTCATCTTCCACATAGTCCGTTCAACTGTGGATGGACGACTCAACCACGACCGATCCGTCGCAAAACGATCTGAGGAGGGTCTCCTCCGGTTCAGTACGGCGGTAAAAAGAAGAGATGTTCGGGATGTTGCAATGCAACATCGAAGATCAGACCGTTGGAAGAGGACATAGCTCGTGCAGTGTGCCTTCTGACCAGTTCAATAATAATATTATCTACTCTATTCACGTTTGCCTCGTTGTACAGGACCTCGTTAGGATAGTACTTCTTGTACTCAAACTCGGGTATGCGATACAGACGGAGACAGCTCCTAAGACACTGCCTCTCGAACACCCTCATCTTTTCCATCTGGGAAGGACTCACGTTCAACCACAATGGACAACCGTACACCATAATGGCCGTACTAGGGCCATGTAGCAGATCACCTTCACTCTGGTATCAAGATGGCTGCTGAAAAACAACCTTCTTGCCGCAGCAAGGGCTTTTCTGGCTTTCGTCAGAGCAATATCTATGTTTGTCAAAATACAGATATTGATCCAGCCAAATGCCTGGATATCTAACTACACTTTTTACAGCTAACGGGTCAACTATGCCGAACTTACGCCAGTTTTGGCGCGTATCCCGTGTTGCCCTGTCAAACGGGGTCCGGGAAAGACTAGCTTCGCACTTCTGGAAGTTGATAACCAACTTCCAGTCGACGCAAAATCGCTGAATTTTCTCGAAGTCACGCTGCAACAAGATGTTTATTACCTCGACCTTCGGACCTGATCTGTACGCAACTAGGTCGTCGGCGTACGCAATTAAGTGCGGCATGGAACCTATAAGATCTGCAGTGAACATTGAAAACAGGATCGGGGAACCGATGGCCCCCTTTTGCAGACCGTTTTGAATGTTAAATACCGTAGTGGAAGTTGCGTCACCATTTTTCACAACGAACTTTCTACCTGTTATCATGTCATAGACCATGTATAGCAATGGTTTACTTATGCCAAGACTGACCAGCTTGAGGAAGAGGCCCTCCACCCAAACGGTGTCGAACGCCTTCTCCAAGTCAATCAGGCAGGCACCCGATCACTGATTTTTGTTTTTATTCCATTGTATGTCGGACATCAGTCTTGACGCGGCATTAATGGTATCATACCCCGCTCGGAATCCGAACTGGTTGTCCGGTATGATTTTCTTTTCATCAGACCATTGCTTCAGAACTCGAATGAATATCTTTCGAAAAACCTTGCTTATGCAGGGAAGAAGACTGATCGATCGAAGATTTGTCGGAATGGACTTATCTTTGTCCCGTTTAGGGATCGGTTGAACAACAGCTGTTTTCAGTGCGTGGGATGAAGTGCATTACTCAGCGCATTATTGAACAAGGTTGTGTAAATTTGGACCGCTTCGGGGGGAAGATGGCGAAGCACAATGTTCGGTATTCCATCGATTCCAACTGACTTTTTCTTCTTCAGCGAGTGGAAGATACCCTGAAGATCTTGTTGAGAAATCAAGATATGATTCCCATTCTCGACGGCACCATGTGCCATATTCCCGTCATTGAACCAAGATCTCATTGCGGAGATAGAAGTGGTTTAGCAAGGCTCTGTTCTCCAGATCGTGATTCGGTCTACTAACCTCGTTGACCGTATACACTCTCTGGAAGACTGCACCAATGGCTGTAACCTTCTCTTGGCGATCTTCGACCGCAAAGAAGTTATTGTCTAACACTGCCTCATCTGGATCGATACCAACTGAAGTCAGTAAGTGTTCGTTATCTGTCGTCCTGGGAAGTCTTACGATTTCGATGTCATTTTGATCTTTCCTCCGAAATATTTTATTTACTTGCGGGAACATACCGGGGTTGTTGGATCGTACAGCCCGGCTTGTGTTGCCCCAGTGCAAGCTTATAGCCAAGCTATAGTTTATATGTATACATTGGAGGTTCTTGATCTTTGACTTCAATGCTCTGATTTCCGCGTTTTAGGAATCTGTAAACTGCCTGTGCAATTGAAAGCTGTATGGATCAAAAAAAATTCTGGCGCTCCTGCAGAACCAACCACGTCAACCGTTTTAATGGCTACGCAGAGCTTATTGTAAGTAATCCTTGCATTGAATGCAATTCATTTTGGTCAGGGCCTTTAATGCCCGACAGAGAGAAGACCAACTTTATAGCTGGTTTGCACAGTGTCTGATAGATCTCGTCTTATCCCAGAAGCGGCTCGTATCTAGATCTCCTGCTGTTAGACGCAAGACTGCAGCAGACAGACAAAAACGCATAAAATGTAAACTGTTTGAACACATTCGTGTATATAAGTGACCACTGCGGACTCAGTGCCGAAATAAAGATCCCCAACGATATTGCGGAATGAGAAGAGTTGTGTACAGTACGATGCCGATAACGATCTTCCGTGTCTTAAGTTTCACAGAACGACGTACAATGAATTAATACTGACAACAGCAGGTACTGGTATAGATAACGCTGAACTCGACGATAACTCGTTCATATCTAAGACAGAACTCCAAGCGGTCTTCGAATCATTAAGGAGGAAAAAGTCAGTTGGAGTCGACGGGATCTCCAACATTGTGGTAAGACACCTCCCCCTAGAAGTGGTTAATGTGTACACAATCCTGTTTAACAATGCTCTGAATAACGCGCATTATCCGGAGTATTGGAAAACTGGGATTGTGCAACCCAGGAAAATATTCTTCGAATCCTTCTCATTCAGTCTCATTCCGAACATCAGCAAGGTATTGGTGAAAATGATCAATAGAGCTTTGATCGACTGGATTGAGTACAAACATATTATTCCGAATAACCAATTCGGTTTCAAAGCGGGGCATGACACTATTCATGTCGCGTCGAAACTTGTGTCGGATATCCACTGGAATAAGAGCCAGGTACAATGTACGGGTGCCTGCTTGATTGACATGGTGAAGGCCTTTGACACCGTGTGGTTAGAAGGTCTTTTCTACAAGCTCAATCTGCTAGGTATAAGCAAACTACTGCTGTACCTACTGTGTAACATGTTACACCGGTAGTAGACGGTTCGTTGACAAGAATGGCAACGTGACCTCCACTGGTATATTTGAGGTAAAAAATGGTATAAAACAGGGTGCCGTGAATTCGCCGATCCTATTCAACATTTACTTGAGCTATCTGATAAGTTCTGTTTCTCACGCAATTGCGTATGCCGATGACTTGATCGTGTACAGATCAGGTTAAAAAATCGAGGAAATCATTGCTCTCACGCAGCTGATTATGAACTTCCGGAAGTCGGAAACCATTCTGTTCAGGATCCCTTTGTATAAGACCTCGGCGGATACGAAAAAGAATTGGCGAACGTTCTCAATCGTTGGAAGACACGGGGAACCACTGGCGCAAAAGACTGTAGTCAGATACCTGGGGATCTGGCTAGATCAATGTCTGTATTCTAACAAACATGTAGATGCTGCTCTGGCCAGAGCCCGAGGCGCTTTTGCCATTAGAAAGGGACTTTTTTATAACATCCAACTCGATGCGAGGGTGAAGGTTATTTGCTACATGGCCCTCATCTGGCGAATGCTCACCTGTGGGTGTCCCGTGTGGTTCATCGAGCTTACTGGAAAATATTCGGTTGTTTGAGAGGTACGACATAATTTGTCTTAGGGCTTACTTTCGCCTTCTTAGAACTCCAAAGTCCCAGTACATAAAATTCTATTCCAATGAGGTCTTTTACAACAGGGCAAGCCTGATAAGAGTGGACAATTTCCTGGTGAAGTTGATCCAAGGTCATACTGCCAAAGCGATGAACTCGGTCAATAACCTGATTTATGGGGCTTACTACCCCAATCCATTATACCCCGAAATGGTACGACATAAAAGCTTCGTCCCCCAGAAGCATTTCTCCATCTAGATAAGTACAGTCTGATACAAGACATATATGCGGTGCCTCCGGTTCAGTACGGTTGTATCCAGGCGGGACATTCGGCATGGCAGAACCGAAAGTTCTGGTAGCTGGGAAGCGAACTCCCTCGATCCTTTAGAAAGGTTAGCTCAGACCCCCGCATGGGAAGCCGTTGGTTCCATGACTTGCAGTGTATTGAATGTAAATATTTATATTTATTATGATGCACTTAGTATAGGGTATTATTTTTTAAATTTGAATATGCTGTAAATAAAAAATATAAGAAAATATAATATATATATATATATGTATACAGTGGACTCTCCCTAAGTCGAAACTCTCTCTAACTAACTTTGTCGACATATTTTACATACATTTCCTCAATTTTCCTTACAAAAACCTCGCTCTAAGTCTAACTCCTCCTACCTCGAACAAATTACGTCATCCCGTGACAATTCGACTTAGGGGCAGTCCACTGTATATATAAAATATTATTTTTTTTTTTAGTGGCACAAATTTTACAATTAGTTGTACAGAGATTTGGTTTACATCACCTTACTACTAAAATATTCATATAATCTTTAAATAATTTATCACAGAAGTGTTGGATTTTAGTCTGAAGGAAAAGCCACTTAAAAAACCTTCATGGCAAAAAAAAAATTCTAATTCCGTTGGAGGGAAGAGAGAAGTGGTTAGTCTTGATTTCAAATTTCTGACTAGAATGTTTTAGAAAACACAAAAAAGATTGACAATAAATAAATATGTTAATATAAAGAAATAAATAATAAACAAATAAATAAATAATTAAGTATATAAATAAATAAATAAATAAATAAGTTAATAAATAAATAAATAAATAAATAAATAAATAAATAAATAAATAAATAAATAAATAAATAAATAAATAAATAAATAAATAAATAAATAAATAAATAAATAAATAAATAAATAAATAAATAAATAAATAAATAAATAAATAAATAAATAAATAAATAAATAAATAAATAAATAGAGAAATAAATAAATAAGTAAATAAATAAATATGTTAATATATTAAACAAGTCAATATACAGATAGATAATAAACAGGTAAGTATTGCACTCATCCTGCAGCTAAGTTTGAAATCAAGTCGTTTCCGGATGATAAAAGGGATTGATTATATTGGAGAAAAAGTTTTTCAACTCTAGCTGTGACCATTTCGATCTTGGCTATCTTATGAAGTTCCGTAGTCGAGAAAAACCAAGGGAGATTTAGAATCATTTTAAGGAGCTTATTTTGCGTTATTTGGAGTCTCCGCAGATGACTTTTGGCGCACTTACCCCAGACAGGAGACCCATAGAACATGATCGGTTGGAAAATAGACTTAAAAATCAATATTTTGTTTTCATTGCTTAGTTTAGAATTCCTGCAAATGAATGGATAGAGAATCTTTATCGTTACGTTTATCTTTTTGATAATTTCTTGAATATGAAGACTAAAAGTTAACCTTTCATCTAAATGTACCCCAAGATATTTTCCACTCGGTTTCCACTCGATCGGAAAACCATTAAGTTGAAGGCTATTGCTTGGAAGTAAGCAAGCTTTTCTTTTTCGAGTGAAAAAGATTGCTTGCGTTTTCGAAGCGTTAATGCTAATTTTCCAATCATGACAATATTGAAGGACAGTATTTATCCCAGATTGCAGATTGGTTTCAATTATGGAACCAGTTGCATCAGAGGAGTAAATACATGTATCATCTGCATATAAAGCAATATTGCAATTATTAAGATTTGGAAAATCAGAGGTGTATATATTATATAGAACAGGCTAGGACAGAGCCTTGTGGGACACCAGCGCTAATTATTTTGTTCTCCGAGAGGCTTTGATTTACGGACACTTTGAAAGTATGGAGAGATAGAAACGACTGAACGATTTTAATAAGATACAGTGGAAGGTTATAATTCAACAGCTTGTGTATCAAACCATCATGCCAGACGGTATCGAATGCTTTCTCAGCGTCCAAGATCAACATGCCAGTGCTTTTCCCTTCTGAAAGATTGATTCTGATGTCATTTGTTATACGATGCACTTGATGAGTAGTGCTTTGACGAGCCCTAAATCCAAATTGTTCTTTAGGTAAGATTCCGTTTTCATCAATGAAAGAAACAACCCTATTCTTTATGATCTTTTCTAAGCATTTGCTTAGAGAGCTGAGCAAACTAATAGGTCTGTAACTACCAGGTAGATTCGCACTTTTTCCGGGTTTTAAAATGGGCACTAGCTTGGCGGCTTTCCATCTATTAGGGAAATATCCCAAGTTATTGAAGATGTCTTGCAAATGTTTGAGGGCAGATACGGGTAGATTTTTAAGGAATACATTTTTAATACCATCAAAACCGGATGACTTCCTTGCCTTTAAATTATGTATTATGCCTTTTAGCTCACTTAGGGGTATAGGATTGGGATTGCTCACAAGTGGGTGTGAACTGACGAAATTGACTGACTGTTGGACTGAGTGTCTAACATGCATGGTTGGGATAATGTTACTAGCAATTGAGTGATTATTCAAAAAACTATTTGCTAGAGCGTTAGCTTTATCACATGAAAGACAGAGTTGTCACACTTAAGAGGAGGAATATAAGTGTTTTTTTTCGTTATTTTGATAATGTTCCAAAATGGTTTGGAACCGTTATCTAACGATAGAAGTCTATCGTTCCAAGATTGGTTTCTATAGTTTGCAATTGCAAATTTCAGCAGAGCATTCATTTTCTTGTATTCCGTGAGATAGAATTCATTTTTTGTACGTCTCCATCTAGATCTGCAGGTGTTTCTTAACTTGATTATGTCAAGGATGAACTGCGGAAGGGTATTTGCCTCATGTCTGTATACCGTCTTCTTTGGAACCGACTGTTCAACGCTTGCAATAACGGCGGAAGTGAAGGTGTCTATATTTTTATCAATTTGAGGTTGACTAATGTTTGGCTCAAATGCGTTTTCAAGTTTTTCTCGAATTAGTCGTCTGAATAAGTTCCAGTTAGCATTTTTGAAGTCAAAAAATTGGTTTGTACATGATATTGGAGAAATAATGACACCACATTTTACCGGTAAGTGGTCGGAACTAAGCTCGTTAATGGTAATTGGGGGAGTGAAAAGATCAGGGATATTAGTGAGAAAAAGATCTAAAGTTGAAGGATTTCTATTCCTGCTCGATGGGACATAAGAAGGATTGGGAGGGTGGAGTATTTCAAAAGGATGTCTTGAGTTAAGTTTTGCAAGAATATTACCCCATTCATTGGCCCTAAGACAATCCCAAGACCTATGTCTGCAGTTGAAATCACCACCGATTAGAAATAGATCATTAGTATTAACTAACTTTAGCAGATCGTTGCGGAAATGTATGCGTTTTTGAGGAGTGGGTGCTCTTCCCGGAAAATAGACACTAAATATTTTTAGTGAGAGACCATTTTCAAAACTTCGATATCAATTGATTCTATTACATTAGTACTTGTAAAAGGGAGTACTTTATGTCGTATTGAACGTTTTATGAACACGGCAACACCGCCACCACTTCTCTCTTCTCTGTCCAAACGATAACATTTATATACAGAGTTGGATAGACGATCAGCTGAATTCAGCCATGTTTCTGACACTAGTGCTATATCAATGCTATGGTTACTTAGGAATGTAAAAAATTCAATTTGTTTACATCGAATGCTTCTAGCATTCCAACATATAATATTTAAGCTACATAAATTCATTTAGATTTGTTATACAGGTATTTAACAGCAAGTTGAGCGATCGTATTAAACTGTTCTGCCTTAGAAGTACAATTATTAAGCAAAGTAATCATTTCTGCAGTGAGTGCGTTTATCTCTTCTAGCGAAAAAAGCTCTTCGTTACTCTTCATACCGGTGTTGTTGGTGGGCTTGGTCCATAGATTTGGTGATGTGCTTGAAGCTTTCGGTCCATTAACTGATGCATTTCGATGTGATGGGAGTGAGGGGAAGTCCATAACATTGTTCACAAAAGATGGTTGTGTCTGCCTTGCACGTTGAATATTGTTCTTGGACGATAGTTTTTCTCTCATGTCAAGAAAGCTTTTGCGGCTAACACATGTCAGATCAGTTGATTTATGTGTTCCATTGCAGTTGGCACACTTAATGGTTTTGGAGGTGCATTCATTTGTTTTGTGGTATTCGGAACAATTTGCACAATGGGTCTTAATGTGGCAGTTTTTCTCCCCGTGTCCATACATTTGGCAATTGTAACACTGCGTGACTCGGTTGAATTGCCTTCTAGCGAAATCCCATTTGACTTGAGTTTTGAATATGGATTTAAAATGTTTTTTTAGCTCTCCAAGTCTTATGGATCCTGTTTCGAGAAACACTAAGTAGAACACATCGACGAATCGTTCATAATGTTTTTTAATATTTTAATGTGAGTGCACTTTAAACCTAGTGACACCAGTTCTGTTTTAAGATCTTCGGTAGCAAATTCGTCTAGGCCATACAAAATCACTTTAAATGACCTTGACGTTGGTAGGTCATGCGTGAAGAATTCGAATTTTTTTTTGTTTTAAGAGTGGCGCATAGTCTCTGATGAGAATCGACACTCTCACAGTTAATTTTAATACCAATGCTCATTTTTTTTTAGGCAATAGTTATCAATACGAGTTTCACGAAGTAGAGCATGTACTTCATTAGCACTTTTTTTGAGAACACATACCGAAGGAACTTTTTCTTTTTTGCTATGTGTGGCGCGACTTAACACTTCATCACATTCAATGTCCGATATATCAGTGTCCGGGTGGGTTTGTAAGGGGTGGAAGAAATTTTCGCTGGGATTATTATTACTAGAACCCATTTTGCGAAATTTGGTGTTGGAAGACATAACGTCTTCAGCAACAGGTGACCGGTCGCGTTTAGGAATTTTGATAATTCTATTGGGAACGAGCGCTTAAGGGAGAAAGTCTTTCTCTGTCAAAGCTCCGATCAGAACTCATATAAAATATTAAGTTTTACAATTTTTTATTAATAGTAAGTAGTTCTTTTTAAATTTCCATTTATATTTTACTCCGTTAGGTTAGGCCGAAAGACATAGATTTATATAGTTTTAGAAGATCGTCCTAGGAAAACTATGAAAATTTGTTAAGGCCAAACATGTGGTAGTTTGTGATCGGGAGTTAGAGTGGAAGGAAGTAGAAGGGAAATCAGATAGGCCCCGTATGGGAGTGAATAAAACGTTAGCGAAAGTAGGGGCCAGGTACTTTTTGGGTATGTCAGGCAGTCATTTGGTGACGAGAGCAGGAGTTTTAGACCCCGGGCAGATGATCGGCGTGGATCTGGTAGGACTACTCACGAGGGCTACCAGTAGATATACGTATATCCTGACAGTAGTGGATTGCTTCACAAGGTTTCCGCTACTATTTCCATTGAGGACAGCAACGGCGAAGGCGGTTTGTAAAAAGCTGGAGGACAGCGTTTTCCTTGTGTTTGGAGTCAATTGTGTGCGAGAATGGATCTCAGTTCCGGGGGCGGAGCTCAGGTGGCTGACCAAGGTCGCTTGTTGTATCCGTACAGCACATCATGGCGTATTGGGGGTTACCCCATACTATGCAAATTTCGGACGGAATATGTCAACGACCGGCTCAAGACCGATAAGCGCTGGAGAAACAAGCCGACAAGTGGAAGAACCGCAAGATTCCAAAAACGACTATCGGTCGACATAGGAATCGGGAACATAAGCACGGGCGACGAGAACAACACAGTGAATATGATAGAGCTCAGAGACCGATCTGAGTGCTTAGGGAAGATATAGGGAAGAAGCTATCAGTAGCAATACAATAACTTCCGAACTATACAACCTTAGGCGACGACACATACATAGAATTCTTACCAAACGAGCTCGTATGGAGGAAGAACATGGTGTTGTCAGAGGCAGCGTATTATTACGCTGCGAAACTAGCGCCCAAATACGTAAAGTCTCCCGTGGACTTATGTTCTCCAAGATGAGAGCCCGGGATATTCTCCCTTCTCCCACGTCATAGTACCTCAACTCCCCAAAAATATGCAACAAGAACCGCCAGCAATGCTCACGCGTAGAATGATGCCGTGAATAAAAGTAAAAATGACGTAGTAAATGTGCAATAATTTACAAAAACACATAACAAAATAAATTACCACAAAATAACAAACGATATTAATGTATATCAGCAGCAAGACAGCAACACATTACGTAAATAACTAACAAATAATAATCAACTATCTAGCGATCCCAAGCCAGAACATAATAGATGGGGCACTGGACGCGATTCCCCGAAGTGCCATCGCTAATTCAGGAGAAAACTGCACGCGTGTTGGTGAGCGGAGAGGGTCACCCGGATCGTTGTTGAACCCGCGGATGTATTGGCGAAAGCGGAGGAGAAATGGTATACCGAAAATGATGTATCAATGCGTGCCGTTGCCGGCTCACGAATTACGTACAATAAAACACCATTGTGTTCTTTGGAGGTGGTCTTAAGACTGACTTTTATTATTTTTGAAAATATAAAATTACAATTCACTTATGACCTACATACGTATATGTATCGGCTAACTCGGTTCGTTGCCTTTGTTGTTGCATCAGAAAACGAGTTCATGCTCTCCAATAATGCAATCGATATCATATTGGAGTTCATACACTCCGATATTTTGCTTCAGCACAATAATTTAAATTCACCGGTGTGCTGACATATAATTTGCTTAGGTGATATTGGCAGCAGCGATATGGTTGTGGAGTAAGGGTATGGAATTCTACCCCTCTTGATAAAGGATTCTCCTGAATTCTTATTCTTATAAATAAGTACACTTAGACTTTTTTCTTTGTTACATTTGCTTACAATAGCAATCGTTTATTCAATCGTATTCATATTCAATGTTTTGTTTAAAGTTTATCAATATTGAAAGGATCACAATTAGTTTGGTTTCCATTTACAGTTGTATATACTTGATTGACAATATTAATCTTTTGCTCCTTTTTTCTATAATTTTCTGCCTATCACGACAATAAATTCTAGATCAGAAACTATTTCCATGTGTGTTTCAGTGGGAATCGGAATTAAAAGTTTCTTATCGGTACTAAGCATTTCAACTGGTAACTTGATTCCAAAAATTATATTATTTCCTTGGAAAACAGCAACTCCTGTACGAATATTTAAAAGTTTCTTTAAATCCATGTCATGCCTTATAATTTCTTCATTGGTTCAGTGGTGGAAATAAAAGGTTTCAGCTTGGAGTCGTTAGGATATACCTTCGAATCGGTTAAGTCTTTCTAATATTTTCTGTCTATCTAGTCATTATACGTTTTTATTCAAAAGTACTGTTGTTGAAATTAGTCTTTATTCTAACCTGCTGGTTTACTGTTGTGATAAACTCGTGATTATTCCTGTCTACGGTTGAAAAATGATCCTCTATCGTTTGTCTATCACCATCATCTAGTGTACCAAACAGCCTTTTAAATGTTTTACCGACCTATCGTTTGTCTATCACCATCATCTAGTCTACCAAACAGCTATTTGAATGTTTTACCGACGATATAAAGTAGACCGCTCTTATACCTATGAGGAATAATGCTCAGAATTTTTTGTTGATATTTTCAATTTCTCCCGTTAAGAGATTTTTCTATATTTATCTCTATTCTAGTCTGTATTTGTATCTATTTCGTTTATTGTTGAGTTGAATATGTTGAGGAGATCGGGTATTTCGGTGGGTTGAATAATATGTAGTATTATATCATATCTGTTAACGATTTCTTACTAACACATATTTACTTCAGCGTATCCTAAACTTGAATGAATTCTTTCAATTCGTAGAGTCTGATACGATTTCGATATTAGGGTGAGTAACAACAAGTGAAGAAATATTACCTGAAAACTTAAGAGGTAGTTTAATGTTAGATGTGTGAATGTTATTGAGGTTTTGCTTTCCTAAATTTGGGTTTCTTTGTGTCTGACACTTTTGTAGTTTTTAATAAATCCTATACTTCTGATTTCCTGATATGTTTCTCGTGTTCTATTGGCTTTCTCTACTGCTCTTACTTTTGCGTCCTGTAATCTCTTGTAAACTAAGTTATGATCTACTCGAAAGTTTTGTACTTCTGCTGGTGTGCATTTTATGGCACTGTGGAATGTATTATTGTAAAACATTATAGCTCTGCTCATTTGCACTGTAATTAGATTTTTCTCCTCTATGTTTACATTTCTTATTTGTTCTGTAATGGTATTATTTAATCTTTCTGCGTCACTATTCATACCTCAATACCTTCTTCTTCTAGAAAGTTTCGAATTTCCATTGTTGAATTCATTATCAAATAAGAATTTGCTTATTTTACCTTTTATGGATAAGAACAGTTGGATATTTCCTACAATGGTTCTATTATTTCAATACAAATGAACATTAAAAAGGAATGTTTTGAGTTAACATATGTGTTAACTTGGAAAATTTCATTGATGGTTTTTGGAGTTTCGGTTACATGAAATTGAAATGAAATTTCGCTTTGATGTGGGTTGCGATCGGATGTTCCCCCAGTGCAAATATAACAGTTGTTTAGAATTGTGTGTATGTGTTCTGTAGTCTTGGGGTTGAATATTTTTGATTTTAATGCTTCATATGTAGCGATTATTCCGCAATGGCCAGTTTTATTCTTGTGAAAAAGAGCAATCTGCTTTTTTAATTCATCGATATTTTCTACATCTACTGCTTGTTTAGAGCATTTGACAAATTTAACATGTGATTTGCCAGAAAATACTTCTACTTCAACAAATATTTTCTGGAATTTATTGTAATTATGGTCATTAAGATACGAACATATTTCTACCTTTTCTTTTTGTATTTTCCATAAACGATATTTTATGACGTTATTTTCTTTAATACCTCTTTTGGATATATATGTTTGTTTTTTTCACAAACGTATTGGGGAAACCTACTGGTAAGGTTGCCGTTTGTGGATTATTACTAAAACTACTCCGTTACAGCCAAAACGTTACTGCCTCTCGAAAACGGGGAGAGGTGGCTGAAAGCGTCGCCTCGTCGTCGTGGGAACATCGAAATTCACTTTTCACACAGTCAGTGTGAAACCCGATGTGCACACGACATAAAAATGCAAGCGATGCATTCGTCTGCCGAATCACTCACGTAAAGTATTTTATGAATACAATTACGTAGACGACACTTTACACCACATTTTCCTCCCCCTTTTTGAAAAGCGAGCATTTTTTATTAAGATCAGTTAAAAACTTATGCTAGTTACAATATTAATTTCTGTTTTGTTTTTTTTCATTCAACAGTTCTTATTTATTTATTTAAAACACAGAGTAACACAAATTTATAAAATTAACACATTGCATGTATTAAGATTAATGTGATATTTGAAGAGTACAATTTCTTGCGATACATTTTCCAAAACTATGTTATCTACTAAATATAATGATTTCGACAATATCAGCAGAATAAAATTGATACATAATATGTAAACAAAATTGTGTACTATATATATATATATGGGTTATGGCCGAATGCATGCACGGAACTACACTAAAGCCTTTTTTTATTATTATTATTTGAGAGATTAAGATTAGACTGGTAGGAATATATACATACGTAACGAAACATTAGGGGAATAGAGTGCGAACTAAACAAAAGTAGGCTGACAGACTAAGTTCAACAAATACCAGAAGCAAACAAAGCATGCGAATAAGCTAAGTGAACTCTTCGAGCGAGTCTACGCCCTGGTACGGCATTCTTATTTTTTTCCTTTTAAGTGCCTGAGGTAAACGATTACAAATACGAGGATGGTGGCAGCTAATAAGTAATTTATGGTATAGTGGAGATAATCGTGGTTGTTTGCGGTATTAGCAATATTTTTGGATTCTTCACGAACCATGTCAATTTCGGCTCTTAGCTTGATAAAATCTGTTTGCTTTATCTCAAAATTTTGAGGTGGTGCACTTATTTTTGGCACCTTATGATCCAAATCACAAGCACTTATGTTAATACTAGGAACTAAAACTCTTCTATTGTGTTATTGTACCCGAAATATCCTTTTATTAACATTGTTGGTAGCTTAAATGTGCAGGACGACTTGAATGTTAACCCACAATGAATGTTGCAAATGAGGTGCCCTGATATAATATTTGTCACGGAGAAAATCCACGAGTTAGGAATTTAACCTACTTTAACCTACACTCATGTAACTTGCTAGTTTTATGATTTAGCAAAGAGACTTCGCAGTTGCTCTTGTTTGAATGCTCACTAAAAATAGGAAACTGGTTCAAGCAGAAATATTGTCCTAGTGAAAAGGTTTTACAAAGATTGAGCTCATATTCTGATATCGGAAAGAATTTGTCTCGGGCCAGAAAAATCGCTTAATAAGGCGAAGATGTTTCGATCAAATAACTGGAATTATTATAGATGATGGATGACGAATTTAGTACGAAGATTTGATAATCTTCAAGTTCTATCAAAAGCAATTGCATTTCCAGAACTGTAATTCCCTCCATCAACCGACACTTAACGGTAGCCATTCTGTAAGAATCCATTGCTGGACTCTTAGGCAACCGTAGAGTACCGGGAATATGGCTTCTAATGAATAACAGGAGTCTCTGTTAAGTGTAAGTTGTTTCGGAGTTATTATTTGAGGGCTTACTTTAGCATGCTTAAGATCAAGCAGGACATCTAACAAATTTATCTGTAATCTTATAAAGTTTGTCAACATAAGAATTAAGTACGAACGCTGCCAAATCTTGCCTTTGCTCATTTTCTTTAAATGAGACTTTAATCGATTCTTCTGATACAGTTAGGTACGCATACAAAACCTTAAATCGATTTTTTATCTGTGAAGTAGTTCGATTCAAAATGTTAGCTGTGGAACGGGAAATAGAAGTCTGTTTCTTGAGTAACTCTGACAAATGATTCTCGTTATCCTTTACCTAAAATAATTGATCTTCAATATGTTTATCATAATCGCTATCTAAAATTCCAAACAACCCATGTGCCAAGCTACCTACAATGTCCAAAGGCAATCTTCTTGCCCTGGTTCTACCGTATTTCTCGCATTTAAATTAAATAATAGGATATTATTTTCTTCTATGACGTCAAGTCGATGATGAATCGCTTCAACAGTTGGCATACAATTCCGCTGATGGAAAACTTCATTCGCACAAAATTCTTCCAGACGCTTAAAATATTTCATTTCTGTCATCTCAAGCCAATATGTTTTTAAATTATAGTAGATGTAAATACTCCAATGACTGTTGATAATTTGGACTTCTCCGATGTTGTCAAAATATATTCTTGCTGCACATTCCACTTTTTCTATGCTGACTCGATCAGATACTTGCGCACCAAGTAATGAAACGCTAGCAAAACTAGGAGTACACAACGATTGTAATACATCGTGTAACGATTGTTGAAGCCTTGTTTATCATCAGAAACTGAAAGAAATGAAACAACAAGGGAATTAGATTCTGAAAGATTTTGTCAAACACTTTCAAAATATGGTTTCAGTCTATTTTTGTGTACTTTTTCTGGTTTTGAACCTCCCAAAATCGTCGTATTAACATCGTTGTGAATCTGCTTTACTTCAAGAGGGCCCGCGTAAGTTAATTATTCGAACACGACCTCTTCTTTTGGAGGCTAAAGAACAAGTGATGCTCCGTTCATTGAAAATATATTTCTACCTTACATCTAGCATACAATTACCTTAAATGTAACTTAACCCTATGTGCTGCCCAGACGCTGCATCAGGATTACTTCCACGTTCGGTTCGCACACCGGTCTTGACTTCATTCTGCTGACGCTATGTCGGTGCGCTACCGTGAGAACATTTAGTTTCCACAGAACCGAACGTATTTGGGGCACTCGTGTTAACTGCCCCCACCTTAAATATGAACGTCCGCGTTCATAATATTTTCAAAAGATTGTTTTAGCTTATTTCGATCAACTAATTGTAATTTAATGCATAGTATTATTATTATGACAATAATAAGGGCAGCAGATATCCCGTACCACAGCCAGTTATTGGTTTGATTGAAGCTTTTAAGTTTATAGCGGAGTTATAAAAAATTAAACGCTACAATAGACTGCATTCAACGCTGAACACACTGCATTGGGTCAGTTGTCAACACCACCATCATCATCATCACAGCCGTCACCTCCGTACGGTACCGGTTGGGCTCAAAGCTTTATTTTCCCAGCCGAGACGTCACCAGGAGCAGCAGCGGGCAGTAATAATTAATAGAAGTTCAACCCCAAAAAGTTACCTAATTCGTATACTGAACCAAAGGGCTGTTTATAAAGTGTTATTTAATAAAGCGTATTATTATAGGATATCGAACAAACAGTTGTTCCTTATCGTTTTACATTGGTGACCCCGAGTGGAAGAAGTTTTAGTAAGGTTAACTCGGAAGATTTTTTTTTCGCACACACTGCGGACTACATTTATCGTCCAACACGTGACCACTTCATCCAAAAACTTCCAAATCATCCTCAATATTTTGATCGGATTCAAACAGATATCCTGCGGAAGACAAAATTTCGCATCACTTCTCCGGACATTTTTTTAAGATTTTCGTCATACGGAATTTATGAATATACATGCCGAACGAAACGGAAAACCTTTTAAGAACATCACAAACAACTGATGCTCCAATTGCAGTCTCTGGGCTTTCTGTGGCCGCTCGACTGCCTCAGTTCTGGCGCGAGAGACTATCTCTCTGGTTTCCTTAACTAGAGGCTATCCTTTTGGTTTCTAAGCCGAACGATGACACAAAATTCCGATCTGTTATTGCCAATCTCGATCGGAGGGAACTCGAACAGATTTCGGACATCCTTCTTAATATCCCGGCTACCAACAAATACACGAAGGTTAAGGAAAGGCTGATAAAATTGTATGAAGAAAATGAGGAACAACGAATGCAACGCCTCATAGAAGGTCTTGACCTTGGCGACGCATAGCCCTCTCAGCTCCTTCGGCGCTTCCGCAACCTCTCCGGATCTTCAGGCACACCAGACACCGTCATCAAGGATATGTGGTAATATCGCTTGCCTTCGCACGTGAGGGCGATACTATCATCCGTCACAGGTGACCTCAACACCCTAGCTGAAGTAGTTGATAAAATCATGAGTCACTCTCCATCACCAACGCATATTGCTGCGCTCCCACCCCAAACTCCAACATCAAATTCGTGTAACGAGAAAATGGAAGCCATTCTTCAGAGGTTAGCCGCAATAGAAAAGCTGCTCAGAGATCAAGCGAAAACTCCCCACCATCCAACGGCAAGCGGTCGTCCAAAGTCAGAAAACAGTCGACGCAACACCATCGGACATTGTTGGTTCCATCAACGATACGGTGCGCGAGCAGAAAAGTGAAGCGGAGCTTCTATATCAACTTTGCCCGTCAAAAATATAGAAAAGTTACGACCAGATCTCACCACGCTGCTAGCTGTCAACGGCACTAAAATAAGCACTTTTGGCACGACGACGCTTGCCTTGGATTTCGGTATGGGACGCAATTTCCGTTGGACTTTCATCCGCGCTGCAATCCCGCACTCAATATTGGGAGCAGATTTTTTGTGTTTCTTCCGCCTCCTGGTCGATGTTCATGGCCGCCGACTCGTCGATCAATGCACCAACTCCAGAACACCGCATTGTCTCACATCGCCTGATGAGGTCTCGTTAAATGCCCTCAATCACGACGCTGTTTACACCCAACATGCTCCAGCGTTACCCAAGCATAACTCGTCCACTCGGCGCACTTCGAACACCACAGCATTCAGTGCGCCATCACTTGGAAACACATGGCCCACCGGCTTACTGCCGCGCAAGACCAATTACACCGAAATATTTCAAGATGGCTAAAGCCGAATTCCAACGTACGGTCAGTGATGGCATCGACCGTCAAGAAGTCCGTGCGCCAGTCCCCTTCACATCGTCGCAAAGAAGGACGGCACAATTCGACCCTGCGGCGACTACAGACGCCTCAACGCTGTAATGTTACCCGACGTATCCTCTGCCACGCCTCACGGATTTCCAACTCATACTACCAGGTACATCCATTTTCACCCGCCTCGACCTGGCTCGTGCGTATTATCAAATCACGATGGCAACCGAGGACATACCGAAAACCGCAATTATAACCCCTTTCGGGTTATGTGAGTTCGGGAGAATGACCTTTGGCCTACGCAACGCCGCTCAAACACAACAGCGCTTCGTCGAGTCCATATTTGGTGATTTAGACTTCGTTTTCACCTATATAGACGACATGCTAATAGCTTCAAATACACAAGAGGAGCTCCTGAAGCACCTGGAGGAAGTCTTTAAGAGGCTAGACGAAAACGGCATCACCCGGAACCGAGAGAAATGTGAATTCGGAAAACAAACAACCATTTTTCTGGGGTAACAAGTGAACTCCACGGGCATTCGACCACCGCAAGATTCCGTCAAATCGATGACAGAATTCCAGAAGCCAACAACCGTCACGGAACTTCGACGATTTCTGGGCGCTCTTAACTTCTTCAGGCTGAGCATGCCGCATGCTGCATCCGACCAAGTACCGCTCTGCAAAATAATAGAAACAATAGAGTACTTCCGACGTTTCATCGAGGGACGGCCTTGTGCTATCTTCACCGACCACAAGCCGCTGACGTTCGCCATTCGCAACCCGCCATCAATATCAGAGACGCCTCAGCGACAAAGGTATTTGGAGTACATTTCGCAATTCTGCACCGACATTCGCCTTGTAAACAGATCAGAGAACGCTGTAGCAGATGCACTCTCCCGGATTGCAGCTATTGACAATCCAATAAGCGTGGATTATAATGCAATAGCCATGGCGCAAGAAACAGATCCGGAACTGGAAAAGTTGAAATCAGTAAGGCAGAAGCTACATTTCGCTAATTTTGTTCTACCTGGTTCCGATACAGAAGTGTCCTGCGAAACAACTACAGGAAGGGCTTGCCCGTACATCCGCCTAATCGTTTTCGAAACCAACCCGCCCATGGGAACTTTCGCAGCAGCTAATAGACTGGAACACGTCCATATCGACATCGACGGCCCATTGCCAACCTGCAACGGATTTAGCTACCTGCTCACGTGCATCGGTCGAGCAACGTGCTGGCCAGAAGCTATTCCACTTGCTGACATCACTGCCACTTCGGTTGCCGATGCGTTCTTGCTCAACTGGGTGGTACGGTTTGGTTGTCCGCTGCGTTTGACAACAGATCAAGGTCGTCAGTTTGAATCTGCCTTATTCCATAGATTTTCCTCGGTTGCGAACGTATTAATACTACGGCTTACCATCCTCAGGCCAACGGGGTGGTGGAACGTTGGCACCGCTCATTAAAAGCAGCACTTACCGCTCACACCTCTCGAAGTTGGGTAACCGCATTTCCTGCTGTCCTGCTGGGACTTCGCTCAATGGTTAACAAGTCCGGCACCACACCTGCACAGCTGATGTTTGGGATCGAACTACGTTTGCCAGGAGATTTCTTCGAAGGATCCAGCGCTTCAAGTGAAGCAGTGAGCTTCGTACGGGACTTGAGGGAAACTCTGTAACGACTCGCACCAACGTACTCCAACCATAATCCGAAGCCTATTTTCATACATTCAGCGCCACTTACAGCCTGCGTATTCGGGGCCTTATGCAGTTCTCGAACGCCAGCCTAATGCTTTCAAGGTTGCACTTCCAAACAAGCAAGTTTTCATTTCATTGCAGCGGCTCAAACCAGCTTATACAATGGCTAGCTCCGAAGATAAGCCAACTTCGGCCACGGCGGCACCCTCACCCAAGGAATTTCCATCACCATTGAAGAACTTATGGGTAACAACGAGGTCGGGAAGGACTATAAAACCATTGCTCCTAGAAAGGGGGAGCCATGTAGCGGAGTTATAAGAACCGCTACAATAAACTGCAGACATACGTCTCTCTAAATGTAAAACGAGGCAATTTTCAGTATACAGGCCACCAAAGTTAAATGTTGAAAATTTCATTCGTGAGCTTAATGAACATTTTGATATAATCGAAGCAAGACGGAATTTAATAGTTATGGGCGATGTAAACATAAATTTAAAAGACAAGACTAATGCAGATGTGTGCGAATATATGTCGATGATAGCTGCAAGAGGTCTCAACAATTGCGTACTCTCTCACACTTGTGCTGATTTGACAAGAAACTCAAAAACATTAATTGATCACTGCTTGGTAAGAGCAGAAAATGTTGAAATCAATTCTGCGGTGATCGAAGTATGTATCTCAGACCACTATGCCTTGTATTTTGGACTGAAAGCTGATGCAGTTATAAGCAAATCCAGTAAAGAGCGACACGTACTAACTCAATTAGTAGCACGAAAAATACAAGATTTCAACTGGGACGAGTTAAATTCGCACACAGATGCAAATGAATTATATCAGCACTTCAGGGAAGTGCTTAATAATATAGTGACATCGTCAACAGTTACGAGGAAGAAAAGAAACACTGAGCACAGTTGGGCCACCGCAGAGCTGAAATGCGAATGCAAAGAATGTGATAGATTATACAGAAGGTACAAAAACAACAGACAGAATGCGGATTATCACAATGAGTATAAACTATACAGAAACGAGCTTAACAAAAAATAAAACGGATAAGATCAAACTTCTACAAACAGAAATTCCAAGAGAGTAAAAACAACCCAAAAGATACCTGGAAGATTGTAAATGCATTACTTGGAAGAAGATCGAACAATATAGACATTATAAAAAAGAATTTTGCGCATGAAGAAAATTTTAATGACCTAGCGAACAAATTCGCAAAAATTGGAAATTTGTAATACAGTTCATTAGTGCAATCAAACAACATTCCGTGGCAGTTCGAACAGTGTACAAAACTCTTTATATGTACAATATGTAACCGAGGTTAAGAATATACTTCATTCGCTTAAGTGCAAAAAGTCAGGCGGAATAGACGAGATAAGGTCAATCGATCTAAGAATAAGTGCAGAGTACATTTCGCCAGTGATAACGAAGCTTATAAATATGAGTTTCGACCGAGCAACAATTCCGCACATTCTGAAAACGTCAATAGTACGGCCAATATACAAAAGCGGAAAGAAGAACCAAATTGTGAACTACAAGGTTATGGAGGAAGTATTGGCAGCGAGGCTATACGAATATGTGGACAAATTTAAAAGCCTGAATTACAATCAATTTGGTTTTCGTAAAAACAAGAGTATCAACCATCTGCTGGCAAATTTGCGAATAAAATAAACCAAAGCCTGGATAAAAGTGGTTTCTATTCATTGATTTTAAAAAAGCCTTCGATACATTAAGCCACAAACAATTACTGAGGCAGTTAGAAAAGATTGGGGTTCGGGGCAGTACACTATCATGGTTTGAAAGCTACTTAAGAGACCGAAAATTTAAAGTTAAGATTGGCGAATTCTTAAGTGAAGACGAAGATGTTGTATATGGTGTACCACAGGGATCAAAACTGGGCCCACTCCTATTTATTATCTACGCCAATGATCTGATGTCAGTGTTGAAGTACAGTACAGGATACGCATACGCGGACGATACAGCGATTGTAATTAGCCACAGGAACGTAAATGAAGCTGCAAGCTTACTACAAATAGAATTCAATGGAATCACAGCTTGATGTCACGACCATGGACTAATTATTGACGCACTGAAGACAAAGGTAATTCATATTCGTCGGCCGCATATCCCAAAACCTAAACTCAAAATAAAAATGCATGACATGGAATGTCTTCACAGGAATGGGTGTAACGTAAGAGATAATGATAGATGCAACGGATATATCGACAATGTGTCAACATACAAGTACCTTGGACTCACCGTTGATTACAACTTTAAATGGAGTTACCACATAAGAGAATTAAAACAAAAATTGTATCGATCCGCTCACGCACTCCACCATCTTAACAACGTCTGCACACCTGAAGTTCTTAGACAATGCTTTGGCTTAGTCGAATCACATCTGAGATATGGCGTATTAGCGTGGGGAAGAACGTCGCAAATGCAATCCCTACAAAGAACACATGTGCGACTGCAAGAATTAGTGCACAACCCCAGACTCAACCCTGGAGACCAAAACTTTCTGAATATTTAACAGATCTACAATTTAGAAATGCTTGCACACTTCTACAACGACGATGCATACAGAACTCTGACGCAACAAGCAGTAAATACCAGAAGAAGACAACAGCAGGTCTATGAAGTCCCGAGGTATTGGAACGAGTACGGCAGAAGGACGCTTAATGTTGCAGTTCCATCAGTGCTTAACGAACTTCCAAGAGAATTTCGCAACCTAACAAAATCTGAAATTTTAAGAAAAACTAAAGAAATCTACTTATCTTCCAGTGTGTGTGTGTGTTTTCATTTTTATAGCGTAAATTATTGTTTTTTATATTGTATAATTTTTTAAAGTAAATTCAAATAATAGAGAAATTTAACGTTTAAACTTAACTTAACTTAACCAGTCTTCTGCAGACAAGCCCTTAAGGCTTTGCAGATAAGTATCTATGTGAACAATGTAATAATGAATATAATAAAAATTGAATTGAATTGAAAAAATTGAATTTCAACGCTGAACACACAGGGCTGTTTATTAAGTGTTATTTAATAAAGCGTATTATTATAGGATATCGAATAAACAGTTGTTCCTTATCGTTTTACAAGTTCTTCGTTTTCTTAGATATTTTTTATAAATAGTTTATGAAGAAACGGCAACGATAACTTTTCGTTAAATTTAGTTTCTCTCAAAGAAGTTCTCTTTGGTGCTGGTAGTTGAGTTATGTCGGATGGTTGGGATGTAGAATACTTTTTTCCCATTAATGGTGACATTGCTTTTAAATGTAACAAGAAATCTTCCATTAAGAGACACTTGATGATTATTTTCCGTCACATTATTTTCTTCGCCGTGCACTACTATTACGCCTTCTCTTATAGTCTAAATGTTGTCGATATGAAATGCTGATGTGGTCGGACAGTTAGCTGTATGATGATTTTAAAGTTGAATCCCACATTTATCTTCTGAATCTATAATGCAACTAGCAAACCCGGTGAACTCCGTTTCGCCACCAGATGGCTTCGTTTTTGTAACATTTCGTTTGAGGATTAAAAGATGAAGAAAAAATTATTTTTTTTTATATTTGAAAAGGAAAAATTTTATTTCATTTCACAACAGTAATGAATTTATTTCGATTACATAAATGAAGTGTAATTTAATTGAACTTCTCTAAGTAAAAAATGAAAGTGAATCCAAAGTAAATACTGAATCGAAGCGTTATACGTGTCCGCAAATAATCCGTTTCATTGAAGTACTCTTTGGTAAACCACATTTTTTGTTTTTTGGTCTGACGTTAACACAAACAAAGCGGATGGTTTCCCAACTCATGAACACGCAACGTATAGCTGCCCATGTGGCCTTGTGACTTGTTAATTGTCATTGCGAATCATTGGTAATCGAGGAATACCTACATTTTCACCTGCGTACTTTCCGTTAATAATCGTTGCCTCAATCAAATTCGGCATAAGTCTTTTCACCGCAAGTCGAGTACCGTTGCAAAGTCGCCGTGGATTCAAATTACGCAATATCATAATAACTGAACCAACTTTGAGTTGCAAGTTATGTGGTGGAAATCCTGGTAACTCCAGAGAGTTCAAAAACTCCGTTGGATAATTTACTACATCATCGGGATTTGTTATGGAATTAACGGATTTGTATGTCACCAAATCGCCAGCTATTTTTGATTGAATGGTGAAATTCAGTGCGTGTACATCATTATTATTTGCGGCGAGAATTGCTCGTTGACTTAAACATGCATAATTCTGATAATTCTCACTAATGTTTGGGAAAACATTTTCAATAAGAGCTAATTGAGAGTCTACAAATCGGCAAGAGTCGTTAGTAAGAGTAATTAATCCAGTTGTTGCATCAACTGGGACTTTTCCATTTCCAGCAGCTAACAATTGTTTTGAAAATTGTGCAGCACTTTGATCATTTTGAAGTTGAACTCTCATATTAGTGGTTAGCGATAATGTTTTTACGTTGTTCCACAAAGGTGATGCTTTCAGGCAAGCATTCAATTCATCTGCTGGCACTGGAATTACTGGCAACGTCTGCCTGAAATCGCCTGCCAACAATATCATCAAGCCGCCAAAGATGTTGTTATTTCGCCGAAGATCCTTCTTATGTGCCATTGTGCACTCATCCCAAACAATGAGCTTGCATTGCATCAACAATTTTCCCATTGCACTGGATCTGGAAATATTGCATGTTGTAGTATCAATCGTGTTTAAATTGAGTGGCAACTTATGCGCAGAATTTGCATTATGATCGCCATCTAGAAAAGTCGCAGCAATTCCAGATGATGCTAACGCATCAAAGCTATGTCACATCTTGATCGAATAGTGGCCAAAATCAATGAAATGACAAATGTTTTCCCTGTTCCTCCAGGTGCGTCCAGAAAGAAATAGTGTTCATTCAGCAACGGCACATTATTTCGAACGAATTTCTGCAATGTATCAACATTGAATTGCAGCTCTCGATTTAATTCTTGGTTGAATGCATAGTGCATCGATCGATTTGGCGCAATCATTCCTACTTCAATCAGTAGCTTGTTTGCAATAGTCAAGCATTGATCCTCAATCAGAATCAATCCTTCATTGTAGATTTCATCGGTTATTTGCATGTCGGGATTATTCGTTCGAATGCGCAAGCGATGCAAGATATCTTCACATATGTCGTCTTTGTATTTTTTTCCATAACTGAATTGGTTGTGAAGGGAAACATGTGGTGATGATAATTGCGAACAGCGTTCGTATTTGGTACGCATTTGATGAAACAACTGAATCCGCAAGTGTTAAATCCCAATGAGAATCGTTGTCCAGCAAACCCAATAGTTGACCCGATATGTCTTGCATTGGTTGCCAATCACAGTTTTCAAATGCGCAAATGATTTTGGTCCACGTAGATTTACCAACAACAGTCGCAAATAAAAACATTCATCATTTCTAAGATGAACAGTATATATTCGACCTAGCGCATTAGTGGAAAACACTTGTGGCCAATCTGGAACTGGAGTTCCTTGTTTGCGACGTTGTAATTTCTTTGTTTTGCTTTCTTGTTAAGCTTTCCTCCTTCGCATTTTTGAGTTGGTATTTTTATTAGATAAGGAATAAGTGAGGGGCTGATGATCGGTATAAATGATAACTTTTTTTTATCCGTACAGGAAGTTAGGCAAAGAGCCCAACGCCCAAATGATCGCAAGCATTTCTTTTTCATTTGCTGCGTAAGATTCTTCTGTTTTGTTAAGGCTCCTTGAAAGAAATATTGTCGGTTTCTTAACTTGAGCTAACACTGCTCCTGGAGCAAAATCGGATGCATCTGTTGTGAGCTCGAATTCTTTATCGAAATGTGGGTAAGTGAGCATGACATCGTTAGAAATAAGTGTATTTTTTAATTTATCGAACGCTTGCATAGCTGATGAGTCGAGCTTAATAGGTGTTAATTTAGAGTGAGTCTTTGAAATACGTCCTCCCTCCCCTCTTAAGAGGCATGTCAGGGGCTTTGTCAGCTTGGCATATTCGCATATGAATCTCCTGTAATAGCCTGACAAGCCAAGAAAAAAGTGTTTTGGGAGTAGGGAAATGAGCATTTTCTTTAACTTTACTTGGATTTGTTTTAATTCCAGAATTACTGACTACAAATCCAAAAAATTCGAATTCACTCTAAATAAACTCACACTTATCCATCTGAATTTTTACGTTTACCTTATCCAATATTTCGAATATCAAATTAAGATCAATCTCATGTTGTTCCTCTGTTCTGCTAAAGATGATAATATCATCTCTATAAATATAACATCTGACACCGATGTGTTGTCTTAAAATATCATCTATAGCACGTTGAAATATCGGTGCGTTTCGAAGTCCAAATGGAAGACGAGTAAACTCGTACTTACCATTATTGACTGAGAACGCCGTTTTTTCTATGTCAGCTTCTCGAAGAGGGATTTGGTGAAACCCGCTCTTAAGTTCTAATATGGTGTAGTATTTGCATTTTCCGAGGTTATAAAGTACATCATTTATATCAGGTCTAGGGTATCGGTCAGGAATAGTTACTAGACTTATCTTCCTGTAGTCTACTACGAGACGATATTTTCATCTAGTTTTTTTCCGACGATATAATGATTGGAGAGTTGTATGGTGACTTCGATGGGCGTGTAATTCCGTTTTTTAACAAATCGCTGAGTTGTTCATCAACTTCATTTTTTAATGCTCTTGGATAGGGATAGGGTTTGGAGTAAACAGGGTTATCATTATTCTCCTTTCACAGAGGTAAAGAATGTTGAATTTTTATCTGGTTCACTGAATAATTTAGGAAATTTTTTTAGACTTTCTTTAATTTTTTTATCCTGAAGGGAATTTAGATGAGATGCTCTAATGTCTAGACTCTTGACCAATTGTGCTTTTAATTGTTTCAGAGGGAAACTAATTTTGTCTTTAATGATGAAATAATTTCTATCCGTGTGAATAACGGCTTCCAGATCTTTCAATATGTCATTTCCAATAATGCCATCAAAAGTATCAAGTCCTTCCAAGATGAAAAACTTTATTTTTCCAGCTTTGGATCCCAGGATTTCTAGGTTTGTATGGTGAGTAACTCTCATCTTACCACTTACTGAATTGGCAAAAAATAGGTTTTGATTTGGGACTGGTTTATGGATATAACGGGATTTGATATAATTTTTGTTAGATCCGGTGTCTAACATGAATTTGAGTTGTTTTCCGCTCTTCGTATGAAATTCATAGTAGGGAAGCGAAGAGCTTCCTAGTCTAAAAAAATAAGGTCTTTGAATTCGTCACAAATTTCCAAATTTTCATCATCCTCCGGCTGGATGTAATCTATTATTGTCTGATCGATTTCACTATTTTGTCTATCTCTTCTTCTTTCCGATTCATGTTTGTATGGAAGATTCTTTGCGTTTTATTTGGAATATGCACTTGTTGTGAAGTGTGTTGACGTTTTGTAGGTTGTTGTTGGGGAAATATATTTGGGCGATTTTGATAATTTATATTTCTAGATTTTATGGTCGAAGCATCCATTGGCTCCACCCTTTTTTTTTGTGGACTGGTAATTTTGTCGTTGAAATAATTGTAGTTGATAAGGAGGTATTGGTTTTGGATGGGTATAAAATGGGTTCTGTCTTTGCCTAGGATTTACATTGGTTTGGGAAAATTGGTCTAATTGTGGGTAAAAAGGTTGATTATAATTTCGTGGTTGATTTGGGTTGATATTTCTTCTAGGTGGAGTGGTGGTGGCTCATGATTAATTGACCTTCTATTCATGTCCTAGTTGTGTATTGCATAATTAGCTCGAAAATTTTGATTTTCCAGTTTTAAGCATAGATGTAGCGCTTGTGGGAGATCTGCGGGCTCGCGGATTCGTAATAATCTGGACAAATCTCCTTTCAAGCCTCGCACAAGAGTACACAAGGGACTTATCTGCATTGCAGAAACCTTGTTTTATATTAACGACAAATGAGTATATACAGACTGATAGAAGCTTTGTATAGAGTCATCCCCTTGGATCAAGGATGTCATTTGATATTCAAGGGCCCCTAGGTCCCTCTCGTCGGCGTAGTGTAAGGTTAAACAACGGAATATTGCCTCCCAATTCAGGGGAGTGTTGTATGATTGAAGCGCGATGTCTGCGTTACCGGTTATTTTATTTCTAATAGTACTCAAAACTCCGAAGTATTTTGGCGATCCTTTTATTGGTTCATACATTTTGAGGATTCTCTCCACACTTTTCCTTCACGAACCTCCTGGAATACCAGAAAATTCCCTATGTGATCTTACTACATCGGCGATGATGACACCAATACCGCTGTCAGGCAGAATGTTCCACTCATTATGGACGATAATCGACGAGAATTCCGTCCCCCCCGACTCAGACGAGGTCAAGATAGCATTATCAAGACTGAAGTCTAACAAAGCTGCAGGTGCGGACGGACTGTCCGCTGAAATCTTTAAGGCAGCTGGAGATGATCTAGTTGGGCGTATGCACCAGCTCATCTGTAAGATATGGTCGGAGGACAGCATGCCTGATTAGTGGAATCTCAATATCGTTTGCCCGATCCTCAAGAAAGGAGACCCCTTCGACTGCGCCAACTATAGAGGGATAAGTCTCCTGAACATCGCATAAGATCTTCTCTGCCGTTTTGTGTACCTGTCTGCAGCCGTTTATAAATAACCTGATAGGTCCATATCAGTGTAGCTTCAGGCCAGGGAAGTCCACCACCGACCAGATTTTCACACTATGGCAGATCCTGGAAAAGACCCAAGAAATGCAAATCGACACCCACCACCTTTTTGTCGATTTCAAGCCCGCATATGACAGCGTGCATAGGGACGAGCTATACAACGCCATGTCTAGTTTTGACATTCCTGCCAAACTCGTCAGGTTGTGCAGAATGACGGTGGAGAATTCTCGCTGCTCCATCAAGGTCGGTAACGAACCCACCGAGACCTTCAATGTCAAAAAAGGATTTAGACAAGGCGACGCGCTGTCAAGTGATTTCTTTAACACCATCCTGGAGAAGGTCGTGCAAGACTCACACGCCAACACTAGAGGCACGATCTTCCAGAAGTCCGTACAACTGCTGGCATGCGCGGATGACATGGACGTGATTGGCAAAACACAGCGAGCCGTCAATGAGGCGTTTGCTGGCATTGAGGCGGAGGCGGCTAAAACGGGTCTAGCGGTGAATGAGGGCAAAACGAAGTATATGCTGTCATCAAGAAAAGACACACAACATCGTCTTGGACAGAACGTCACAATAGGCAGCTATAACTTCGGGGTAGTCAAGGACTTCGTCTACCTCGGCTCCGCAGTAAACAGTACAAACAACATCAGTAACGAGATCAAACGCATAGTAACTCTTGCCAACCGCTGTTTCTATGGGCTCAATAGGCAATTGAGTAGTAGAGCCATCTGTCGCAGGACCAAGCTGACATTATACAAGACCTTGATCATCCCAGTCCTGCTGTACGGCGCGGAGGCATCGACAATCTCAAGCGGATGAGGAAGTCCTTGGTATTTTCGAGAGAAAAGCTCTGCGTGCGATCTTTGGTTCTGTTTGAGTTGACGGTTTCTGGAGGAGAAGATTCAACCACGAACTGTACGGGCTGTACAGCGACATGAGTCTAGTCAGGCGTCTTCGGATCCAACGCCTAAGATGGCTAGGTCATGTAGAGCGTATGGATAACTCAGCTCCGGCCCGGAGAGTCTACGACTCCGAACCAGTGGGACAACGCAATAGAGGACCCCCACGGAACCGATGGCGCACCCAGGTGGAGAAGGACCTCAACCAACTTGGCGTGCGACACTGGAGACAGCTAGCCAAAGACCGTGCTAGCTGGAGAGGCTTGTTGGTTGAGGCCCAGGTCCACCCCGGACTGTAGCGCCAAATAAAGAAGAAGAAGATCTTACTACATCTGGTTTTTTATCTAATTCTATTAAATTGTTTATATTGATAATGCTAAATTATTGATCAGTGGCATTTATCCAATCAGAGTTTGGATTTACTATTGAGTGAACTATCTGTCAACCTTCCTTGAAGGAAACGCGAAACAATGGTAGTTATTAAAGATTCTAATTCAGGGGAAGTATTTGGTGTGGTATTGGGATTTAGGACAGGGGGTCGAAGAACATTTTCATTCGTCATTTTGTTAACTTGTACAATTTAGTATTTCTTTATAAAAGAAAGGGATTATTGTAATTCTTCATTACCTTTTTTTGTTTTTTAATTTTATTTGTTTGTTTTGTTTTTGAATTTGATTATAATTTTTTTCTTCTAAATAAAATCTTATTATACATATATGGGTTTGTGGACCATTTTCAGATTTCCATCCGTTGATCTTGGCGTCGTCCGTTTTTTCGCTGTTCCCCACGATGACTCCGGTCCCTTGGTCACACTGTTGATGGAGCTGCTTGTTGAATTGTTAGTTCAGCCAAACAGCACGAAGTACGAGCACTGTCACTAGTTTTATTTTTAACAGTTTTTGAGCTGCTGGTTGGATTCTTAGGACAGCCAGGCAACACGATTCTTTTTTTTCTTACTGCTTGTTGGATTCCTAGGTCAGCCAAACAGCACGATTCACTGTCACTAGTTTTTTTCTATTTTTTTTTCTTTTATGGAGCTGTTTGTTGGATTACTGTACTTGCATCATTAGCATGTGTTGGTTCTTTCACTTATTCTTATGCTCACAGTCAAAGTATCTGTCCATGAAAAGTTCCTCCATATTGTCAACATATTGTTGAAGTAACATTACAGATTTATTCTGGAAATCTATACTATCATCCACTTTGGCCATTCCAGAGCTCCAACGTTTTTTTTTGCAAGCCTCCGACTGAGCTCGGGAAATAACTATTTTATCAAAGCGGGAGATTTTTACTCTAGGCATAGAGAATGGATATGCAATAGAAACTGCACATGGGGGAACGCCTTAAGCAATTGGTTGACTGAGCATGACGAGTTGAGGGCAGACCTGCTTGTGACTCTGATCTCACTTCACGTGCAGAAATTAGGCTGCTTTTTTTCAATTTTTTTTTCAATTCAATTTTATTGTATAAATTCATTTTGCAATTTTTACATTGTTTATCTGCAAAGCCTGAATGGCTTGTCTGCAGATGACTAGTCACAAAAATGTTGCAAATATATGCGTTGAAATTCAAGTAAAACAGTTTTGAATACATTACAATTAACAATTAAGAGTTGTTTCAATTTACAGATATTACGCAAGAATATAATAGATGACGATTTTTGGATTTACAATGACATTTTACATTTTAGTTTTAAGAGTTTAAATATATTTCTTTTGCTTTTTTAACCATGTCTCTTTTTTGTAGGTTGCGAATTTCCCTTGGGAGTTCGTTAAGGATGGTTGGAGTTGTTACCTTAAAAGTTCTGCGACCATACTCATTCCAGTACCTCGGAACTTCACATAGCTGCTGCTGTCGTCGTCTGGTGTTCACCATTTGCTGCGTCTGGGTCCTGTACGTGTTGTCGTCACCGAAGTTTGCCAAGATTTCCAGATTGTATATATGGCTGATGTTGAGCAGACGTGTTGGTTGAATATCTCTGGGGCTTCCTGCTTCTAGCACAAGTTTCTGGAGTCTTCTGTGCACTTTCTGCAGAGATTGCATTTGAGACGCTCTTCCCCACGCCAGAATGCCGTACCTTATGTGAGATTCCACCAAGCCCATATAGCACTGCCTCAGTACTCTTGGTGTGCAGAGTTTGCGCAGGTGGAAAAGGGCGTACGCAGATTGGCACAGCTTATTCTTCAACAGCTCTAAATGGTAGTTCCATTTAAAATTGTAGTCAATCGTCAGCCCTAGATATTTATATTTTGACACATAACTTATGTATTCGGTGCAGTCATCGTTGTCCTCTGTTATTCCATCACAGCCACGTCTGTGCAAACAATCTACGCTGTGCATTTTTATCTTAAGTTTTGTTCTGGGAATATGCGGCGGGCGAATGTGCATTACCTTTGTCTTAAGTGCGTTGATAATTAGTCCATGGTCGTGACACCAAGCTACGATTCTGTTAAAATCTAATTGCATAAGTTTCGCAGCTTCGTCAACGCTCCTATGGCTAACTACGATCGCTGTGTCGTCCGCATACGCATACCCCGTACTGTACTTCAGCACAGACAGTAGATCATTGACGTATATAATAAAGAGGAGCGGGCCTAGTTTTGAGCCCTGTGGAACACCATACTCGACCTTTTCTTCACTGCTTGTGTGGTCACCAATTTTAACTTGGAACAATCTATTGCTTAAGTAGCTCTCAAACCACTTCAAGATGTGACCGCGTACACCAATCGTTTCTAGCTGAGTCAAGATTTGTCTGTGACTCAAGGTATCAAAGGCTTTCTTAAAGTCAATAAACAGAACTACTGAGCTATTGTTTTTGTCCAAACTTTGGTACATTTTGTCAGCGAACTCTCCAAGTAGTCTGTTTATGTTTTTTCCTTTTCGAAATCCAAATTGATTGTCGTTGAGTATATTATATTTTTCTATGAAAGCATATAACCTTCTGGCCAGCACTTCTTCCAGAACCTTATCGACCACTGAGAGGAGTGAGATCGGTCTGTAGTTCATTATTTCATTTTTCTTGCCACTTTTGTGAATCGGTCGCACTATCGATGTTTTAAGCTTGTTTGGGACAGATGCTTGATCTAAGCTCATGTTGATCAGTTTTGTGAGTATTGGAGACAGAGTTTGAGCGTTGTTCTTCAGATCTTTTGGTCGTATTCCATCTACTCCCGCCGATTTGTCGCTTTTTAATGCACTTAGTATGTTGCATACTTCCTCAACGGATACATCTTCAACGAACATTGAATTATGTACGCAGCTTGTGTTGTAGTGGAGTGTTTGGTTGCTACATTCGTGAACAATAGATCGTACCTCTGACGTTAAGGTTTTCGCGAATTTGTTGGTCAGGTCCTTGATGCTTCCTTCATTCGAGAAATTCTTTTGTAGAACATCGTCCAGATTGCATTTCTTTTTTCCCAAAATCGAATTTACTAGCTTCCAAGTCGCTCTTGGGTCACTTCTACAAAGCTCAAATTTCTGTTTGTAAAAGTTCGCTTTTGTCCTCGCTATCTTCTTGTTCAAATCGTTTCGATATCTTTTGTATTCTCTGTGATAATCTTCGTTGTGTCTGTTGTTCATGTGTCGTCTGTATAGTCTATCGCGTTCTTTGCAGTCGTTTTTCAACTCAGCGGTTATCCAACTATGCTCAGTGACCCTCTTCTTTCTGCTTACTGTTGATGATGTGGTGAGAGTATTCATTGCTTTGCTAAAGTTCTCATAAAGGTCATTTATATCCGTATATATATTCAGCTCATTCCAGTTGAATTCCTGTACCTTTTGAGCTACAAGATGACTTAGAATCTGCGATTCATTTTTGGATTTATCTTGACTATTGCTGTTTTTTTTTACTCCACAGTACAGCGCATAATGATCTGAGATGCATAGCTCAATTACCGCTGAGTTAATTTCGGCGTTGCTCACTCTCATCAGGATATGGTCTATTAATGTTTTTGTGTCTCTGATTGGGTCGACACGAGTGTGCGAATATATGCAATTATGCAGACCTTTTGAAGCTATCATCGACAGATAATCACATACATCTATATTGGTCTTGTCTTTTACATTTATGTTGACGTCTCCCATTATAATAAGGTTATCATTCATTCCAATTTGATCAATATACTCACTGAGTTCACGAACAAAACATTTAACATTCGTCTTTGGTGGTCTGTATACAGAGATTATTGACGCTACAAAATTCCCACGTTTGACATTGATACAAACGTTTTCATACATACAGGATACTCTTTCCACTCTTTCATACAAAATATCATTTTTAATGTATATACATATGCCACCACCTCCTCCTGAGTTGTTTCGATTAAAGAAACTCACTGCTGTATCCTTCCAGCTGATATAGGTTATTTTCTTCTTTTTTAATATTTATTTCACATAACGTAATGACATCCAAATAAAACAAACAATCATAAATATATACTTTTAACGCATTCCAGTTTTTCCTCAATGATCGTACATTTAGTGACAAGGACGAAAATTCACTTATATTATTTTTGACATATACACACGCCTCTTCTTGAGATTTAATATTTTTGAAATTGGTTTTATAATTTCATTATTTTCTATTTCCATAGTGGGTGATTTTTTTTTGCACACCAGTGTTGGAACGCATTTGACATTTGTTGTGATTATTTATGTCATTCTGACAAGGTCGTTTGTGGATCGTATTTCGATTGTAGGTGCTCCTTCTGTTTTTCTAGCCAGAACCTTGTTGTTCCTAAACCAAACAAATTTCCAGTTTGTAGTTTTCGCTTTGTTTTTAGCCAGCCAAACAATCTTTCTGAAGTGTGACGTGAGGTGTTCGTTTATATATATGTTTTGGTTTGCGTACGCCGGGTTGTTTTCTTTGCGTAGTTTGGTGCAAATCTGACCGTACTTCAGATTCCGATTTTGTTTTGCTCGGTCCAGGAACGTGGCTTTTTTTGTTTTTCGTGTGAAGCTCACTACAATATTTTTCATTTGTTGGTTTTTTCTGTCTTTATATGTGTATATATCTTCTATGTCATTTTCATCAATTTCTGCATCTAGTGCATCTCCTATGGCCTTGACCAAATCAAATGCATTTTCGTTGTTTGACATCGGAACGTTTCGTATTTCTACATTCCTGTCAATTTGTTTTTGTTCCAGTGTGTTGACTTGTGTCTGTAGATATGTAATTTGTTCATCTTTATCTTCAATTTGTTTTTTGTAGTCTTCTAATTCTTTTCTGAGTTCTTGTATTAAAGTGTTGTTTTTTGTTAGCGTAGTATTGATTTCGTCGTATTTACTTGTTGTGAAATCAACTGCTTTTGCATATTCTTTTAACATGGCTTTTATCTCTTTCAGTTCTTTGTTCACAGAACTGTTTTCGGACATTGAAACGGCTGCTGCAGCTGTATTTGGGGATTCCGCAGTCCTTTTTGCCGTTTGCGTATTCTCCTCAGCTGGTGCTTTAAATCTGCACGAAGGGCATATCCAGTTCTTTTTGGTCTGCTGGGACATCCTCCGGTAGGAGTTCACCGAAATTGAGCAGCATTCAAGGTGAATATCCCCCTTGCAGGCCGAACAGTTGATGTATTCGCTTTCAACTGTCAACGGATCATCACATCTGCTACAAGATTTCATCTTACCAATGAGATTTATTAATTCCTTTCGTTAATGTCACAAAATTGTTATATTAACTATTACAAATCAAAAATAAAAACTAGCTCACTGCCTTGTATGTCTTTTTTTACGCTTTTTTACTGTTTTTTTATTTTATTCTATTGAAATATATCACTGCTGCGAAAAACACGACTGCACTTCTCTCCCAATTGTCATTCCGACTCTGTCAAGACTTAAACTCTTGCACAGACGGTTTACATATCAAAAAAGTCCGGCAGTCAGATACCTGAAGTCAGAAATCAAAAATCTCCAAGAACTCATAAACATCAATGACAATTTAGCTAAGAGCTTGCTCTGGGGCATTCAAATCTGGGCTGTGCGATCCAACAACTCCGGTATATTCCCACAAGTAAATAAAATATTCAGGAGGAAAAATCAAATTGATATTCAGATCGTTCGACTTCCCAGACACGACTTTTTAGTGGTCGAAGATCCCCAAGAGAAGGCAATAAAAATTGGTGCTGTTTTCCAGAGAGTGTATGGTCGACGAGGTTCGTAGGCCGAACCACGACTTAGAGAACAGAGCCTGGGTAAACCACTTCTATCTCGTTTTACCGGATTCAATGACGTAAATATGTCAAACAATGCCGTTTCCAATTATGGAAACCAGATATGGACTTCTCCGGAAGATCAACAGGGGATCCTTAAATCAATGAAGAACAAGAAATCAGCTGGGATGTATGGTATTCGAATATTGTGCTTAGTCATATACCTCCAGCGGCAGTCGGAATTTACACTACATGGCTTAACAACGCGCTCAGTAATGCACATTACCTGGAACGTTGGAACAGAGCTGTGGTGCAACCAATCCCTAACCGGGACAAAGACAAAAGCATCCCGTCAAACCTCCGATCGATAAGTCTTCTTACTTCCATCAGCAAGGTCTTCGAAAAGTCTGTTATTCGAGCCTGAAAACGTGGGTCGAGACAAAACAATATTATACCGGACAAACAGTTCGGATTTAGGGCGGGGCATGACAATACATATGCCGTATCAAAGCTAGTATCCGACATTCAATGGAATAAAAATGGGTGGTGGAAATGATCGACTTAGAAAAGGCGTTCGACACCGTTTGGATAGAGGGCCTTTTCGTTAAGCTCGCCAGATTGGGCTTACATAAAACATTGCTGTACATGGTATATGATATGATAACAGGTAGAAAATTCGTCGTAAAAAGTAGCGGGGTAACTTCTACCACAGTTTTTAATATACCATATTGTTTGCTATAAGCACTGCAGATGTCCTAAGGTCTATGCCGCACCTTATCGTGTACGCCGATGACCTAGTGGCGTACAGATCAGGTCTAATGGTAGAAGTCATTAATACCTTGCTGTAAATACTTTAGTTAGATATCGTGGCATTTGGTTTGATAATTTTCTGTATTTTATGTTGATAAACATATAGAGAAGGTTCTGACCAATGCTAGAAAAGCATTGGTGTTGGGTTGTCCCCTATGGTTCAACGTGAGTCCTTTCCAGATGGAAAAGATAAGTGTATTCGAGAGACGATGTCTTAAGACTTGTCTCTGGTTGTATCGAACACCAGAGTCTGAGTACAAGAAGTGCTTTGGATTCGATCGGTCTGATCCAGGACACGGAAGAATGCCCTGTAATCTACCACGCAGTACGCCAAACAGCTGACAGACGACTCCTCCACGAATCGGATGTCGTCTGCGAACACGAGGATCTTCTCCGGTTCAGTAGAGCGATCCCAGCTCGAGATAGAAGGGACTCTGATAAGGAGCCGCTTTTTTTTGGTGGTTACACCAGAACCAGTCCCCGCCTTCGCCAGCCCCTCCCTGATATGATAAATCATTTAATTGGCATAATGGCTCACTTACCTAGTAGTAAGGAAGACTAAGGAAAAAATAGGGTACACAAGGACATGTGGATTTTATATGCTATGGATATCCATAACACACACGCCCTTGTGCACACGTCTGTAGTGTTACGAACATAGATTAAGTTAGATTAACTTTTGTTAGGTTTTAATAGATAATAGGGCTTAAGTTTAGATTTAGGTTAGGTAGCAGTAAGAATGTACATAGCCAACGTTTTTTTCTTAGTTTTCTTGCCCAGTAAGTCTTACATGATAAAGTCTGTCCTAAGGCTGAAAACCGTGTGGGTGGACACGCAAGTACGTACTCGCATGAAACCGGCAACACCAGTTTCGGGTGCAGAGTCTACCAGAAAAGGAGTAATATTAAATTATGTATTCTAAGTTATAACGTAGATGGATTGAAAAATAAATTATTATTTACAAAATTTTTTAATTATATCAAAAAATTCGACATCATTGTATCGTATGTACATGTGTATTAGAAAATGAAGAGAAGAGATTTGAAAACATGTTTTTACGCAGAGGATACAAACAATTTTTTTTCGCTTACAAAATTAAGTATAGGGGTTTGCGGACCATTTTCAGATTTCCATCCGTTGACCTTGGCGTCGTCCGTTTTTTCGCTGTTTCCCACGATGACTCCGGTCCCTTGGTCACACTGTTGATGGAGCTGCTTGTTGAATTGTTAGTTCAGCCAAACAGCACGAAGTACGAGCACTGTCACTAGTTTTATTTTTAACAGTTTTTGAGCTGCTGGTTGGATTCTTAGGACAGCCAGGCAACACGATTCTTTTTTTTCTTACTGCTTGTTGGATTCCTAGGTCAGCCAAACAGCACGATTCACTGTCACTAGTTTTTTTCTATTTTTTTTTTCTTTTATGGAGCTGTTTGTTGGATTCTTAGTTCAATCAAATAGCTCGCAGCACAAAACTAGCACTTATATTTCTTCTTTATTACTATCATTACGTTACAGTGGTTTACACTCTTTTCACTAGTATTAGCTCGCACTTTCTGAAAAATGATCCCTGCTCGGACGCCAGTTAAGTTATACACTATTTAAATTTAAAAAAAAAATTTTATTATTTTTCACCTTACATTCATAAGCAAATAAACTGAATAAAACTGAATACCAACTGAACCTTGACTTACCTGAATTATGACTGAGTAATAACTGAATGCAATTCTGATGTTCTGCGTCTACTTATGCTTAATCTGATTTTCCCTCGATGCTACCGGACGCTGTCTCATGTTGCTCCACGGGTGCAATATGATGAATTCCCACAGGTTGCTGAAATAGTGCATTGGTTGACATGTTCACTGTGCCAGGTACGATCATGTGCACGGTGCCTGGTACGAACGGTACTGGGAATCTGCACTGTCATCATTATTCACAACATTGGAGTTCCATATTAAAGTGTAGTTTGCATTAACTTATATGTGCTTGTTACATGATTAAATATAGACTTGCTAGAATAAAACAACTAATGTCACGCAATTAAGATTTCGCCTGTTTGTGAATTAGTTCAGTATTCCCACGAACAGAATCCTAAAAACAATAAAAACAATAAACCAATTTACTTGGGCTTTCTTGTTTGGAACTCTCCAAATGGCTAATGTATGATTTTCACTATGACTACTTTAGGAATAAATTCGGCGATTCTGTTCAATTGAACTACATGGATACAGATTCATTTATCTATTCGTTCAAAAGCGATGATTTCTATGCTGACATTTATACTGATGTCATTAATCTACAACTATCAAGATATGATGCCCCAGAATATCCCGAAGATAATCCCCTTAACATTCCCCTCACTAATGGCAAAGTCTTGGGTATGTTAAATGATGAAAACAAATCCAACAAAATGCTAGAGTTTGTTGGTCTAAGAGCCAAAATGTATTCATTCTCCACCGACGCCAACACAGAAGTTAAGAAAGCAAAGTGAATAAAAAAGTCCGTTACAAACTCATTAACCATATGAAATTATCATAAGTGTCGAATCAGTCGTTCACAGACCTCCACGCAGTGCAGACGTGTTTCGACTTAGTGCGAAAATAAATAGTTTGAAGTGTTTATAGTGCAACTATAAATTCCAAGACCCGATAGCTTCGCGGTAAAGTGTTCGCCGGTAACTTCGCGGTGCCGGGTTCAAATCCCGAAGAAAAAGTGAAATCTTTTTTTATTAAAATATAAAGAATTAAGACACAACGTGTGAGAAAAAAGTGAAATGGAGCCAGTGGAGCGACCCGAGCTCAAAAAATCGGGTGAAGGTGTACCGGTGGCTGGGACATCAGACCACCAGCCAACAAACGAAAAGGGGAGAAAGAAGAGGAGGAAGAAGCTACAGCCTCAACACAACCTCAACAAGCGCCGTTCCAGCCTTGGATCAGGCGATACGAAATTTGCGGCAAAAGCCGCAAATAGAGCAGCAGGAGCAGCAACAACAACTGCAGCCACGACAAAAACAGTAGCATCCAGGATGGTCGACGACGTCGAATATGAGTCGACAGAAGGGGAGGGGAGATTCTCCTACAGCGGGAGAGAGAACCCCTTCCACACTCTGACGTCCTCTGAATCGGAGGATGAAGACGAAGAGGACAGGGAGCAGCTGGAGAAGAGCCAGCGAGAGAGGGAGGAGCTTGACGCCCACATCCAAGCCCTCCAAACCAAACTAAGGGCCAGGAGAGCAGATAAAGAGGCTGCCCAACAACAGCAGCAACTACAAAAACAGCAGCAACAACAACAACAGCAGCAGCCAAAGCAGCAACAACAGATGCAGACCAAGGGGAAGCAACCGCAGCATCAGCAGAAGCAGCAACAACCCGGAACGTCCCAACCGCTGTCAAAGGGACAGCGTCAGAAAGCAGCAGAAAAGCAGCAACAACAACAACATCAGCAGAAGACAACACAGCAGAAGCAGCAACCAACCAACAAAGAGAGATGCCCTCCAATCAACGTCTTCGGACTGTAGAGGAAGGACGTTGACATTCTATGTAAGTTGGTCACAAAAAATTCTTACTTTATTAAGTATAAGGGTCCACTACGTGTCTCTGTCCATTGCTTATCAATGGCAGACTATCACGTAGTCAAAGAAAGGTTAGCGGTGTCGGAGGCCGAGTTTTTCTCGTACACTCCGAAAGGGGAAAAGGTGCAGACCATGCTCCTTAAGGACGTGGATCCCGACACTGATCCCGATGAGATCCTCGCTATTCTGCGCCAAGCGCAGAGCGACGATGTCCAGGTCGTAGGGGTTAAGCCCTTCATCACTGCGGCATCGAGAAGGGAGAATAGGAAACTTCCTTTCTTCCTGGTTCAGGTCACCCCAGACAGCAAACTAGAGAGCCTAAAAAAAATTACCCATTTAGGCACTCTGTCTGTTACATGGGAAACAATAAAAAAGACAAAGAACACGCTCCAGTGTGTTCGTTGTCAGAGGTTTGGGCATGCCGCGGCGAACTGCAATATGCAGTCTCGCTGTGTCAAATGCGCAGGAACCCACAAACGCGGGGAATGTCCTTTAGGGACCGATAAAGTCGAGGACAGGAGCAAACTGACGTGCGTGCTCTGTAAGACCAGCGGACACCCTGCAAACTATCGGGGATGTCCTAAGGTCCAAGAGATCAGAAAAATAATAGAGGCCAAACGTAAAGGAAAAATGGTAGAAGCGAGGCCAGTGCCCCGTGCTCCAGCTACCACTGTTACACCGGCAGTCTCCCATGCCCAAGTGGCATCGGCTGGGCGACCGGTTCAACAGACAGTGCCGAAAGTTACCCAGGTCCCAGTGGCCAGGCAACCAGAAGCAAATTTGGATGTGCAGACGATCCTGCTCTCTATCCAGAGGCAGATCGCTCAACTCCAAACCCAGTTCCAAAACCAATTACAAGAACAAGCAGCGCGAATAGACCTCATCTATTCGACGCTGTTTGGAGAGTCAAACGCAACATCGGTATAATGGCTGCGCAGGCAGCCTGCAACCTGAAAATTCTAGCAGTGAATGTGAATTCACTGATCCGCCCTGAACGTCAATTAAATTTCGGTAACTTGTTGCAGACCCATAATCCTGATGTGTTGATGGTTTGCGAAACTAAGCTAAGCCACACGCACCCACTCAGGTACAAAAATTACATTATTATTCGAAGAGATCGAAGCTACCTAGCTGGTGGAGTCGCGCTCTTAATAAAAAAAAGGCCTTTGTCATAAGGTCGTGTATAGCGGTGAAGTGCGGCGATTCCAGGCCATAGAAACGTGTATCGCACGCATCCCCCTTCGGGGTGGTAAGCGGCTATATGTGATCGCTATCTATGCGACTGACAAGTCACGCATCAACCAATATTTCATTTCAGAGCTCGATACTCTTTTCACTAGCCTTCGACTGACCTCGGAGGAGAACTATTATATCGTAGCCGGGGACTTGAACTCGAGGCATATAGAGTGGGGCAACGTGGTGCATAACACCAGGGGGACCTCATTGTATAACTGGTTGGTAGAACACAATGTTGAGTTCAAGCTAGATTTGCTAGCAACCGATAGGCCATCGTATCCTAGAAGCGGGTCCTATCTGGATCTGATGCTGATAGACAAACGACTGACTATACTAGACGTGGAAAGACGCACACGGAACTGTCTAACTGCTGTTGAGTACGAGAGTGATCACTGCGGGCTCTTCGCAGTTATTCAGCTCCCGAACGAGGTGGAAGGACTGGAAGAGTATGTCCAGAGGCACCCTTATAATTATAATAAGGCCCTCTGGCCACACTTCTCCAGGACCTTATCCACAGAACTACGTTCGAGTGGGATCAATCCGCCGACAAACAGAAACCTGACTAACGAAGAGGTTGACAGGTACCTCATACAAATGGACGACGTAATCAAACGTATGATGGACGAAACAATTCCGAATGTAGTTCAAATCGACAACAGCGAAGTTTATCGAAATGCTACCATCGACGCACTTCACGTGCACAAAAGTAGGCTGCTGTCAAGACTCAAACTCTTGCACAGGCGTTTTACAGATCCGCAAAACGCGGAAGTCAGAGCATTGAAGTCGGAGATCAAGAACCTCCAACAGTTAATACGAATAAACTATAGCTTGGCTATAAGCTTGCACTGGGGCAACAAAATCCGGGCTGTACGATCCAACAACCCGGGTATGTTCCCGCAAGTAAATAAAATATTTCGGAGGAAAGATCAAAACGACATTCAAATCGTAAGACTTCCCAGGACGACAGACAACGAACACTTACTGACTTCAGTTGGCATCGATCCAGATGAGGCAGTGCTAGACAATGACTTCTTTGCGGTGGAAGATCCCCAGGAGAAGGTTACAGCTATTGGTGCAGTGTTCCAGAGAGTGTATACGTTCAACGAGGTTAGTAGGCCGAATCACGATCTGGAGAACAGAGCCCTGCTAAACCACTTCTATCTCCGCAATGAGATAAGTCAATGGCGATCAGAGAATCCAGGGTTCACCAGGTTCAATGACGAGATCATGGCACATAGTGCCGTCGCCAATGATGGAAATCACATCTTGATTTCTCAAGAAGATCTCCAGGGTATCTTGCACTCGCTGAAGAAGAAAAAGTCAGTGGGAATCGATGGAATACCGAACATTGTGCTTCGCCATCTTCCCCCCGAAGCGGTCCAAACTTACACAACCCTGTTCAACAATGCGCTGAGTAATGCACATTACCCCACGCACTGGAAAACAGCTGTTGTTCAACCGATCCCTAAACGGGACAAATATAAGTCCATTCCGACAAATCTTCGGTCGATCAGTCTTCTTCCCTGCATAAGCAAGGTTTTTGAAAAGATAGTCATTCGAGTTCTGAAGCAATGGGCTGATGAAAAGAAAATCATACCGGACAACCAGTTCGGATTCCGAGCGGGGCATGATACCATTAATGCCGCGTCAAAACTGGTGTCCGACATACAATGGAATAAAAACAAAAATCAGTGCACGGGTGCCTGCCTGATTGACTTGGAGAAGGCGTTCGACACCGTTTGGTTAGAGGGCCTCTTCCTCAAGTTGGTCAGGCTTGGCATAAGTAAACCATTGCTATACATGACCTATGACATGATAACAGGTAGAAAGTTCGTTGTGAAAAATGGTGACGTAACTTCCACTACGGTCTTTAACATTAAAAACGGTCTGCAACAGGGGGCCATTGGTTCCCCGATCCTGTTTTCCATATTCACTGCAGATCTTATAGGTTCCATGCCGCACTTAATTGCGTACGCCGACGACCTAGTTGCGTACAGATCAGGTCCGAAGGTCGAGGTAATAAACATCTTGTTGCAGCGTGACCTCGAGAAAATCCAGAGATTTTGCGACGACTGGAAGCTGCTTATCAACTTCCAGAAGTGCGAAACTAGTCTTTTCCGGACCCCGTTGGACAGGGCATCGCGGGATACGCGCCAAAACTGGCGTAAGTTCGGCATAGTTGACCCGCATGGTCGGCCGTTAGCTGTAAAAAGTGTAGTTAGATATCTAGGCATTTGGCTGGATCAATATCTGTATTTTGACAAATTTTGACAATATAGATATTGCTCTGACGAAAGCCAGACAAGCCTTTGCTGCGGCAAGAAGGTTGTTTTTCAGCAGCCAACTTGATACCAGAGTGAAGGTAATCAGCTACATGGCCCTAGTATGGCCCATTATGGTGTACGGTTGTCCATTGTGGTTCAACGTGAGTCCTTCCCAGATGGAAAAGATGAGGGTGTTCGAAAGGCAGTGTCTTAGGAGCTGTCTCCGTCTGTATCGCACACCCGAGTCTGAGTACAAGAAGTACTACCCTAACGAGGTCTTGTACAACGAGGCAAACGTGAATAGGGTAGATAATTTTATTATTAAACTAATCAGAAGGCACACTGCACGAGCTATGACCTCGTCCAACAGTCTGATCTTTGGGGCTTACTACCCCAATAGTATGTACCATGAAAGGGTGCGCCTTAACGGCTTTATTCCTCCCGAAGCATTCCTCTATCTAGACACAATTGGCCTTATACAGGATCCACAAGGATGTCCTATCATCTTCCATGTCGTACGCCGAACAGTGGATAGGCGACTTCAATACGAACCGGATGTCGTTCGCACCCACGAGGATCTCCTCCGGTTCAGTAGAGCGATCCCCGCTCGAGATAAGAAAGAGTCTGCCAAAGAACGGCAATTTTACTGGTGGTTACACCAAAACCAGCCTCCGCCACCACTAGCTTTTCAAGAGGATCAGATAGCTGACCATAGTGGCCAGCTTACATAGTTTTTTAAGGTAGATGTAAGAAAAAAAAAAAATAAATAAATAAATAAAAAAAAAATTATAAAACGAAAGATCCAAAAAAAAAAATATAAAACAACAAATCAAAAAAAATATATAAAACAAGAAATCCAGAAAAAAAGACATAAAACAAAAAAAAAACAAAAAAAAAATATATATAGGAAACAAAAACTAAAAAAAGGTGCATCACGGCGTATAAATTATATATGTTAGGCATATACACAACATATACGCCCTGGTGCACGTGTCCGTACTGTTACGGACATAGTTAAGATAGTATTAAGTTTTATGTTAGGTTAAGTTAGTAATAAATAGTAATTAAGTTAGAATAAGGTAGTTTAAGTAGTTAAGTTTAGCCAAGTTTTTACAAGTTTTCTTGGCAAATGAATAAAGAAATAAAAGATTGTCTTAATGACTAAAAAAAAAAACGTAGATTAAGCCGAAAGGCACATTTATTACATAGATCAGATTAGCTTAGAGTACCCGCATAGGGTCAGTAGGTTAGTATTAAGAACAATTGTAATTCTTAAGTTAGTTAAGCTAGTTTTAAGTAATTTTGTCTAGCAAGTAAGAAATATAAAATTGAATTAAAAAAAAAAAAAAAAAGTGCGTCGACTCCTACGCAGAGGGTTCCAGGTTCGATACCCGAATTTACCACATATCATAATTCACGGCTCCACCTCTTTCGAGTCACTGACATTGCTCAAAGAGTACTCCTGTCTAGAAAAAGCTTCTCAAATTCGCCGTTCGGAGTCGGCATTAAACTGTAGGTCCCTTCAACTCGTGAAAGAACAATGGCACGCACAACACAAGTGGTTGCTGAGAAGCTAGGCCCAGGTCCACCTCGGACTGTCGCGCCACCCATATTATTATATTAAATAACACAATATGCATACACAAGAAATTAAGAAATTAGCCTTAAGTTGTAATGATAAAAAGAGATATATATGTTAAGCGATGTAATAAGCACCCTTGCATAGACTTATTACCCTTGCATGGGACTATATTCTATACTTAGATTTACTTTATTCAAGAAACAAATGTTAACAAGTTGAAAAAAAAATTATGCTTGTCTATCTTTAATCTTCTCTCGAGTTACCGTTTCAACATCACCTAATGGACAAAAGTCTAGATAGCGATCAGACTTCAACCTCGCCTTCGTATTGGGTAATATTTTCCCATATTTCGTCGCCTCTCCTCCAAACACTTGCAATTTAACATGCTGAAATGCTTGAACTTGCAACTTTACTTCATTCTACGCCGATGATGATTCTGCATTGCGCATCTGAAATTGAAGACAAGTGGCCGCGTTATCTGGAGTTGCGTGGATTTCACAATTATCTCAAAGCACTTTTACATCAGAAAATTTGATCTCTGTCCGTCTCCCTTAGATTTTCACACCAAAACATTTCCGTTCATAGCTCTTTTACTAACTAAACACCTGACAACGCAACTCCTCAATTAAATAATATAATTGGAAATTTAATTCTTGCCTTTGTCCTACTCTCTGCTTTATATTTTTCAATTATATTCATGAGACGTGAATTTTGATCATCAATATACGAACGCAATCTTTTCTCCAATTCTTCAATTTTTTCATCCATACCGCGAATACATTTTTTTAACATCTCACTCATATTACTATCAACATAGTCTTTTGTACTTGCATCATTAGCATGTGTTGGTTCTTATATATAATACGTACATAATACGTACAATGGTGATGTGACTCTGATCTCTCGTGCACTCACTTCACGTGCAGAAATTAGGCTGCTGTCAAGACTTAAACTCTTTCACAGACGGTTTGCATATCAAAAAAGTCTGGCAGTCAGATACCTGAAGTCAGAAATCAAAAATCTCCAAGAACTCATAAACATCAATGACAATTTAGCTAAGAGCTTGCTCTGGGGCATTCAAATCTGGGCTGTGCGATCCAACAACTCCGGTATATTCCCACACGTAAATAAAATATTCAGGAGGAAAAATCAAATTGATATTCAGATCGTTCGACTTCCCAGACACGACTTTTTAGTGGTCGAAGATCCCCAAGAGAAGGCAATAAAAATTGGTGCTGTTTTCCAGAGAGTGTATGGTCGACGAGGTTCGTAGGCCGAACCACGACTTAGAGAACAGAGCCTGGGTAAACCACTTCTATCTCGTTTTACCGGATTCAATGACGTAAATATGTCAAACAATGCCGTTTCCAATTATTTAAACCAGATATGGACTTCTCCGGAAGATCAACAGGGGATCCTTAAATCAATGAAGAACAAGAAATCAGCTGGGATGTATGGTATTCGAATATTGTGCTTAGTCATATACCTCCAGCGGCAGTCGGAATTTACACTACATGGCTTAACAACGCGCTCAGTAATACATATTACCTGGAACGTTGAAACACAGCTGTGGTGCAACCAATCCCTAACCGGGACAAAGACAAAAGCATCCCGTCAAACCTCCGATCGATAAGTCTTCTTACTTGCATCAGCAGGGTCTTCGAAAAGTCTGTTATTCGAGCCTGAAAACGTGGGTCGAGGACAACAATATTATACCGGACAAACAGTTCGGATTTAGGGCGGGGCATGACAATACATATGCCGTATCAAAGCTAGTATCCGACATTCAATGGAATAAAAATGGGTGGTGGAAATGATCGACTTAGAAAAGGCGTTCGACACCGTTTGGATAGAGGGCCTTTTCGTTAAGCTCGCCAGATTGGGCTTACATAAAACATTACTGTACATGGTATATGATATGATAACAGGTAGAAAATTCGTCGTAAAAAGTAGCGGGGTAACTTCTACCACAGTTTTTAATATACCATATTGTTTGCTATAAGCACTGCAGATGTCCTAAGGTCTATGCCGCACCTTATCGTGTACGCCGATGACCTAGTGGCGTACAGATCAGGTCTAATGGTGGAAGTCATTAGATAGATAGATGTTTATTTCTTCGTTTCAAAAAATTTTACATGGTTTGCCAACACACAATTTACATACAGTGATATGATGATATTTAATACATCTTTCAACTGAGAAAGTAGTTTTTTATTGTTAAGAACTATTTATTAAATTTAGAGTATTTTGGAGGGTAAACAACGGGAAAAAACCCTCATATAAAAAAAAAAAAAAAGGTCAGAGGAAAACATCAAAAAAAATGTATAATATAATATAAATATGTAATCCAACAATTAAGTAAATATATAAATATGTAAATAAATAACAAATAAACAAATAACAAGTAAATAAATAAAAAAGAATAATATGTAAATAAATAGATATAATATATACAGATAGGTAAATAAATATTTGAATAAATAAATAAATGAATAAATAAATAAATAAATAAATAAATAAATAAATAAATAAATAAATAAATAAATGAATAAATAAATAAATAAATAAACAATTTAATAAATTAATAACAATAATTACGAAAAAAAATAATAATACAATATGTATGAATAATTAGATAAATAAATAAGAAATAGAAAAAAAGAAGAAATTAAATGTTAAATATTTCAACCAATGCTAAGTGACATTAAGCTCGTTAACGAGTGGATTTTCAGGTATGTTACATCTTATAAAAAAAGAGTTAGTTAGCCTTTCTATTCTGTCAGAGATCAATTCAACATTTGCTTGTCGATGCAATTCACAAGTAGAATAGTACAAAGGTAAGTTAAACATCATTTTTAAAAGTTTATTTTGCTGGATTTGTAACTTTTTAATATGACACTTAGCACAATTTCCCCACACAGGACAACCATAGAGCAGGAGTGCTTGAAATATGACTTTATGTATAATTATTTTATTTTGATCGGACAAGAGAGATTTTCTATTTATGAAAGGGTATAGTATTTTTGCAGCAATGCTTATTTTGTGCAGAGTTTTTGTTATATGTTCTTGAAAAGTCAGTCTTTTATCAAGATGTATACCCAGGTATCGAACTGTGTTCTCCCAGGCTATCGGCTGCCCAAGAACCATGATTTGATCAGATAGGAGGAAACAAGGTTTTCTTTTTCTGGTGAACAAGATTGCTTGAATTTTTCCCACGTTCAATTTAATTTTCCATTTTTTACAATAATCACAGAATACTTCCGCCGCATTTTTAAGATTCGTCTCAATATTGAGACCGAACTTATGAGACGAAACTATCGCTGTGTCATCAGCATATGTCGCAAATTCACATCCTGGTAGGTCCGGAAAGTCGGATGTATACAAATTATATAGAGGTGGTCCTAGGACCGAGCCTTGAGGGACACCAGCGGGCACAATTAACGAATTAGACGAGCTATTATTCACAAAAACTTTAAAATTACGATTTGACAAGAAACTTTGAATAACTTTGCACAAATAAGGGGGAAAATTAAGATTGAGCATCTTAAATATAAGTCCATTGTGCCAGACGGAGTCAAATGCTTTCTCTATGTCGAAGAGTAACATTCCCGTCGACTTTCCTTCACATCTATTTTTCCTGATGATCTTAGTGATTCGAAGGACTTGATGACTAGTACTGTGAAAGGGTCTAAGCCCGAATTGCTCATTGGGAATTAATTTGCGCATATCGATAATACTTTGCAGCTTGTCCTTGAGGGCTTTTTCAAAAATCTTACTCAGGCTGCTTAGCAAGCTAATTGGTCTGTAGCTCTCCGGTCTGTCGGGTGGTTTACCTGTTTTCGGAATTGGTACTACTTTTGCTACTTTCCAGGTGTTTGGAAAGTATTGAGTTTTTAGACATGCGTTTAATATAAATGTTAAATATTTAATTCCAATCTTAGGTAGATGTTTCAAATAGATATTTTTGATATTGTCCAGGCCAGATGATTTCCTGATCAATAAGTTTTTTATGTAGAACTTAATTTGGTTCTCATTAATGAACGCATTCACTGGAGTTTCGACATCGACAAGATTAAATGCCTCAATAGAATCGCTAACTACTTTAATTGTATCCACATTTCCTAAGCTATCAGAAACAATATGATTTCTAGCAAAAGTTTGACTGAATAAGTTAGCTTTGTCATAATCCGTGTAGTAATTATTACAATTATCTTTAAGGACAGGAATTTGTTTATTTTTGTTTTTAACAATCTTTACAATATTCCAGAAAGGTTTGGAAGCTTTGTCAAGAGAAATTAACTTAGAATTCCACATTTCGTTTACTTTGTATTAAAGTAGAGATTAACTTGTTAAAATATTTAACCATCGTGTGAGAAAAGGTGTGCCTATACCTTTGCCAGTTTCTTCTGTGTTTATTTCTTAGTTTAATAAGCTCAATGACGTGATCAGGAAGATTCATACAATTATATTTTATTTCTTTTTTTGGAATACTGCTGTTCGCAGAATTTAATACCAATTCAGAAAATGTACTGATAATGTTGTCAACGTCTTCTTTTGTGGATATACATTCTAACGTAGTTGGCAAATTTTGTAGTCTTGTTTTCAGTTCGGCCCGAAAAACTGACCAATCTGCGTTTTTTATATCTAACATATATTGCACTTTTTTTTCACCAGATCTAGGGATTCGACAGATAACTGGATTATGATCTGACGATAGATCATGAATCGATATAGGTTGAGAAATTTGACTAGATATATTAGTTATAAATAGGTCAAGGACAGATGGACGACCACTAGAACCAGCTGGAAAGTACGTAGGACTAGACGGAAACAAAACACAAATTGGCAACATTGCAGACAGACTAGATAAAACATTGCCCCAAGAATTTGCTCTCGTGCAACCCCAGTCTCTATGCCTACAATTAAGATCACCGCCAATTATAAACTCCCCACTCATAGTGAAAAGTTTCCTCAGATCTGACCTGAGTATCGATTGGTTTGCAGTTGTAGACACTTTGCCAGGAAAGTATACACAAAAAATTTTGATTGCCTGGCCGTTTTGTAGCCTTACTTCAATACCAATATTTTCCACAAACTGAGTTTGCATACTTTGCACAAGCACATGGTGAATCGATCTCTTTACTAGAGTTGCTACACCTCCACCTCTTCTATTACTTCTATCTATCCGATAGCATTTAAAATCAGATGTTGAAATATTATTTCCAGATGTCAACCAAGTTTCAGTTATTAGTGCAATATCTATTCTATTTGTATTTAAAAAATGTATAAATTCTTCATGTTTACCAGAAATACCTCTGGCATTCCATGTAACAATGTTTAAGTTATTATCTATTATATTACTTGACATTGGAGTCCAAAAACTTAGTAGCTAATTGTGCGATGGCATTAAATTGATCAAGTTTTGTCTTGCAAGAACCTAGCTTTGTTATCATTTCCATAATTAACACATTTAACTCTTCCATAGAAAAAAGATCATTGTTGCATTTACCCAATGTTGATTGATGTTTTTCATTTACCCAAGTGGTTGGTGCCTGAACGCAGTTGATGGCCTCTGCATGGTGGTTGCCGCTCTCAGTCATTTGTCTCCGGTGAGAGAGAGATGGAAAATCTGTCATTGATTGCAAATCAATATGCACATTATTCACTGGTGTAGCAGCGGGAGCTTTCACGTGTGAAAAAGCTTTTTGTAGGCGAGAGTGACATTCATTTCTTCTGTTGATCATGTTGCTTTTAAGCTCTAAGTATTTAGCTCTACTTAGACAAGATGTATCACTTGCTTTATGATCACCGTTGCAGTTTGCACATTTAATATTTGCATTATTGTTGCAATCTGCAGTCTTGTGAGAGCCTGCACAAATTCCACAGTATGTTTTTATATAGCAGTGGCGTTCGCCGTGCCCGAACATCTGACAGTTGTGGCATTGTGTCAGTTTCCCTTTCATTTTTCTTTGAAAGCTCCAATTGACTTGTGTGTGGAACACTGGTCGGAAATTTTTTTTTAAGTCTATTAATTTCACTGAACCATTTTCTAGGGAAACTAGATAGAACGTGTCTGTGTATCTTTCGTAGTTCTTAACAATTTTTTTGATTTCGATGCACTTTAGGCCGCGGTGAATTAATTCGTTCTTAAGCAAATCCACTTCCATATTGTCAAGTCCAAACAGCACAACTTTAAATGCTTTTTCATTTTTTCCATCATGTGTGAAAAATTGACAGTTTTTTCTTTAAGTGTATAAACAACCGAATTATATGATTCCATCGTTTCACAAATGATTTTTATGCCGATTGACATTTTTTTCACTGAATAAGAGGTGATGTTTAATGACTTCATCAAATTGTGCAAAAAATCACTCGTTTTTTGAAGAAGTTTAATTGGAGGAACATACACTTTTTTTATTACAGCCAGGGAGATTATTTCGTCGTCCATATTTTCATTGGTATCATTAGCTAAGCACTGCAAGGGACTCCAGTAGTTGTGCCTCGAGTCCCTTTTTCCCGAATTTTCCCTCATGCTTCGAGGTTTCTTATCCGAGGGATTAGAAATGCCCCCGGATTTCGGTGATCTACCGCGTTTCGGAATTTTGAATGTTTTTTTTTTATGCGTTTCACAAAATTAGCCGGTTAGCAATGACAAGTGCGCGCAAGAGCTCAGACGTCACTGTAGAAGTCATTAATACCTTGCTGTAAATACTTTAGTTAGATATCGTGGCATTTGGTTTGATAATTTTCTGTATTTTATGTTGATAAACATATAGAGAAGGTTCTGACCAATGCTAGAAAAGCATTGGTGTTGGGTTGTCCCCTATGGTTCAACGTGAGTCCTTTCCAGATGGAAAAGATAAGTGTATTCAAGAGACGATGTCTTAAGACTTGTCTCTGGTTGTATCGAACACCAGAGTCTGAGTACAAGAAGTGCTTTGGATTCGATCGGTCTGATCCAGGACACGGAAGAATGCCCCGTAATCTAACACGCAGTACGCCGAACAGCTGACAGACGACTCCTCCACGAATCGGATGTCGTCTGCGAACACGAGGATCTTCTCCGGTTCAGTAGAGCGATCCCAGCTCGAGATAGAAGGGACTCTGATAAGGAGCCGCTTTTTTTTGGTGGTTACACCAGAACCAGTCCCCGCCTTCGCCAGCCCCTCCCTGATATGATAAATCATTTAATTGGCATAATGGCTCACTTACCTAGTAGTAAGGAAGACTAAGGAAAAAATAGGGTACACAAGGACATGTGGATTTTATATGCTATGGATATCCATAACACACACGCCCTTGTGCACACGTCTGTAGTGTTACGAACATAGATTAAGTTAGATTAACTTTTGTTAGGTTTTAATAGATAATAGGGCTTAAGTTTAGATTTAGGTTAGGTAGCAGTAAGAATGTACATAGCCAACGTTTTTTTCTTAGTTTTCTTGCCCAGTAAGTCTTACATGATAAAGTCTGTCCTAAGGCTGAAAACCGTGTGGGTGGACACGCAAGTACGTACTCGCATGAAACCGCCAACACCAGTTTCGGGTGCAGAGTCTACCAGAAAAGGAGTAATATTAAATTATGTATTCTAAGTTATAACGTAGATGGATTGAAAAATAAATTATTATTTACAAAATTTTTTAATTATATCAAAAAATTCGACATCATTGTATCGTATGTACATGTGTATTAGAAAATGAAGAGAAGAGATTTGAAAACATGTTTTTACGCAGAGGATACAAACAATTTTTTTTCGCTTACAAAATTAAGTATAGGGGTTTGCGGACCATTTTCAGATTTCCATCCGTTGACCTTGGCGTCGTCCGTTTTTTCGCTGTTTCCCACGATGACTCCGGTCCCTTGGTCACACTGTTGATGGAGCTGCTTGTTGAATTGTTGGTTCAGCCAAACAGCACGAAGTACGAGCACTGTCACTAGTTTTATTTTTAACAGTTTTTGAGCTGCTGGTTGGATTCTTAGGACAGCCAGGCAACACGATTCTTTTTTTTCTTACTGCTTGTTGGATTCCTAGGTCAGCCAAACAGCACGATTCACTGTCACTAGTTTTTTTCTATTTTTTTTTTCTTTTATGGAGCTGTTTGTTGGATTCTTAGTTCAATCAAATAGCTCGCAGCACAAAACTAGCACTTATATTTCTTCTTTATTACTATCATTACGTTACAGTGGTTTACACTCTTTTCACTAGTATTAGCTCGCACTTTCTGAAAAATGATCCCTGCTCGGGCGCCAGTTAAGTTATACACTATTTAAATTTTTAAAAAAAATTCTATTATTTTTCACCTTACATTCATAAGCAAATAGACTGAATAAAACTGAATACCAACTGAACTTTGACTTACCTGAATTGTGACTGAGTAATAACTGAATGCAATTCTGATGTTCTGCGTCTACTTATGCTTAATCTGATTTTCCCTCGATGCTACCGGACGCTGTCTCATGTTGCTCCACGGGTGCAATATGATGAATTCCCACAGGTTGCTGAAATAGTGCATTGGTTGACATGTTCACTGTGCCAGGTACGATCATGTGCACGGTGCCTGGTACGAACGGTACTGGGAATCTACACTGTCATCATTATTCACAACATTGGAGTTCCATATTAAAGTGTAGTTTGCATTAACTTATATGTGCTTGTTACATGATTAAATATAGACTTGCTAGAATAAAACAACTAATGTCACGCAATTAAGATTTCCCCTGTTTGTGAATTAGTTCAGTGTTCCCACGAACAGAATCCTAAAAACAATAAAAACAATAAACCAATTTACTTGGGCTTTCTTGTTTGGAACTCTCCAAATGGCTAATGTATGATTTTCACTATGACTACTTTAGGAATAAATTCGGCGATTCTGTTCAATTGAACTACATGGATACAGATTCATTTATCTATTCGTTCAAAAGCGATGATTTCTATGCTGACATTTATACTAATGTCATTAATCTACAACTATCAAGATATGATGCCCCAGAATATCCCGAAGATAATCCCCTTAACATTCCCCTCACTAATGGCAAAGTCTTGGGTATGTTAAAGGATGAAAACAAATCCAACAAAATGCTAGAGTTTGTTGGTCTAAGAGCCAAAATGTATTCATTCTCCACCGACGCCAACACAGAAGTTAAGAAAGCAAAGTGAATAAAAAAGTCCGTTACAAACTCATTAATCATATGAAATTATCATAAGTGCTTAGTTAAAAAGAGTATGTCATGTAAATATTAAGAAGTAAATAACACAATACCCAATATAAGTGTGACCAGCCGTGGCGTAGTGGGTAAGTGCGTCGTCGAATCAGTCGTTCACAGACCTCCACGCAGTGCAGACGTGTTTCGACTTAGTGCGAAAATAAATAGTTTGAAGTGTTTATAGTGCAACTATAAATTCCAAGACCCGATAGCTTCGCGGTAAAGTGTTCGCCGGTAACTTCGCGGTGCCGGGTTCAAATCCCGAAGAAAAAGTGAAATCTTTTTTTATTAAAATATAAAGAATTAAGACACAACGTGTGAGAAAAAAGTGAAATGGAGCCAGTGGAGCGACCCGAGCTCAAAAAATCGGGTGATGGTGTACCGGTGGCTGGGACATCAGACCACCAGCCAACAAACGAAGAGGGGAGAAAGAAGAGGAGGAAGAAGCTACAGCCTCAACCCAACCTCATCAAGCGCCGTTCCAGCCTTGGATCAGGCGATACGAAATTTGCGGCAAAAGCCGCAAATAGAGCAGCAGGAGCAGCAACAACAACTGCAGCCACGACAAAAACAGTAGCATCCAGGATGGTCGACGACGTCGAATATGAGTCGACAGAAGGGGAGGGGAGATTCTCCTACAGCGGGAGAGAGAACCCCTTCCACACTCTGACGTCCTCTGAATCGGAGGATAAAGACGAAGAGGACAGGGAGCAGCTGGAGAAGAGCCAGCGAGAGAGGGAGGAGCTTGACGCCCACATCCAAGCCCTCCAAACCAAACTAAGGGCCAGGAGAGCAGCTAAAGAGGCTGCCCAACAACAGCAGCAGCTACAAAAACAGCAGCAACAACAACAACAGCAGCAGCCAAAGCAGCAGCAACAACAACAACAGCAGCAGCCAAAGCAGCAACAACAGATGCAGACCAAGGGGAAGCAACCGCAGCATCAGCAGAAGCAGCAACAACCCGGAACGTCCCAACCGCTGTCAAAGGGACAGCGTCAGAAAGCAGCAGAAAAGCAGCAACAACAACAACATCAGCAGAAGACAACACAGCAGAAGCAGCAACCAACCAACAAAGAGAGATGCCCTCCAATCAACGTCTTCGGACTGTAGAGGAAGGACGTTGACATTCTATGTAAGTTGGTCACAAAAAATTCTTACTTTATTAAGTATAAGGGTCCACTACGTGTCTCTGTCCATTGCTTATCAATAGCAGACTATCACGTAGTCAAGAAAGGTTAGCGGTGTCGGAGGCCGAGTTTTTCTCGTACACTCCGAAAGGGGAAAAGGTGCAGACCATGCTCCTTAAGGACGTGGATCGATGCGACGATGTCCAGGTCGTAGGGGTTAAGCCCTTCATCACTGCGGCATCGAGAAGGGAGAATAGGAAACTTCCTTTCTTCCTGGTTCAGGTCACCCCAGACAGCAAACTAGAGAGCCTAAAAAAAATTACCCATTTAGGCACTCTGTCTGTTACATGGGAAACAATAAAAAAGACAAAGAACACACTCCAGTGTGTTCGTTGTCAGAGGTTTGGGCATGCCGCGGCGAACTGCAATATGCAGTCTCGCTGTGTCAAATGCGCAGGAACCCACAAACGCGGGGAATGTCCTTTACGGACCGATAAAGTCGAGGACAGGAGCAAACTGACGTGCGTGCTCTGTAAGACCAGCGGACACCCTGCAAACTATCGGGGATATCCTAAGGTCCAAGAGATCAGAAAAATAATAGAGGCCAAACGTAAAGGAAAAATGGTAGAAGCGAGGCCAGTGCCCCGTGCTCCAGCTACCACTGTTACACCGGCAGTCTCCTATGCCCAAGTGGCATCGGCTGGGCGACCGGTTCAACAGACAGTGCCGAAAGTTACCCAGGTCCCAGTGGCCAGGCAACCAGAAGCAAATTTGGATGTGCAGACGATCCTGCTCTCTATCCAGAGGCAGATCGCTCAACTCCAAACCCAGTTCCAAAACCAATTACAAGAACAAGCAGCGCGAATAGACCTTATCTATTCGACGCTGTTTGGAGAGCCAAACGCAACATCGGTATAATGGCTGCGCAGGCAGCCTGCAACCTGAAAATTCTAGCAGTGAATGTGAATTCACTGATCCGCCCTGAACGTCAATTAAATTTCGGTAACTTGTTGCAGACCCATAATCCTGATGTGTTGATGGTTTGCGAAACTAAGCTAAGCCAGACGCACCCACTCAGGTACAAAAATTACATTATTATTCGAAGAGATCGAAGCTACCTAGCTGGTGGAATCGCGCTCTTAATAAAAAAAGGCCTTTGTCATAAGGTCGTGTATAGCGGTGAAGTGCGGCGATTCCAGGCTATAGAAACGTGTATCGCACGCATCCCCCTTCGGGGTGGTAAGCGGCTATATGTGATCGCTATCTATGCGACTGACAAGTCACGCATCAACCAATATTTCATTTCAGAGCTCGATACTCTTTTCACTAGCCTTCGACTGAGCTCGGAGGAGAACTACTATATCGTAGCCGGGGACTTGAACTCGAGGCATATAGAGTGGGGCAACGTGGTGCATAACACCAGGGGGACCTCATTGTATAACTGGTTGGTAGAACACAATGTTGAGTTCAAGCTAGATTTGCTAGCAACCGATAGGCCATCGTATCCTAGAAGCGGGTCCTATCTGGATCTGATGCTGATAGACAAACGACTGACTATACTAGACGTGGAAAGACGCACACGGAACTGTCTAACTGCTGTTGAGTACGAGAGTGATCACTGCGGGCTCTTCGCAGTTATTCAGCTCCCGAACGAGGTGGAAGGACTGGAAGAGTATGTCCAGAGGCACCCTTATAATTATAATAAGGCCCTCTGGCCACACTTCTCCAGGACCTTATCCACAGAACTACGTTCGAGTGGGATCAATCCGCCGACAAACAGAAACCTGACGAACGAAGAGGTTGACAGGTACCTCATACAAATGGACGACGTAATCAAACGTATGATGGACAAAATAATTCCGAAGGTAGTTCAAATCGACAACAGCGAAGTTTATCGAAATGCTACCATCGACGCACTTCACGTGCACAAAAGTAGGCTGCTGTCAAGACTCAAACTCTTGCACAGGCGTTTAACAGATCCGCAAAACGCGGAAGTCAGAGGGGGGGGGGGGACTGAACTCGAGGCATATAGAGTGGGGCAACGTGGTGCATAACACCAGGGGGACCTCATTGTATAACTGGTTGGTAGAACACAATGTTGAGTTCAAGCTAGATTTGCTAGCAACCGATAGGCCATCGTATCCTAGAAGCGGGTCCTATCTGGATCTGATGCTGATAGACAAACGACTGACTATACTAGACGTGGAAAGACGCACACGGAACTGTCTAACTGCTGTTGAGTACGAGAGTGATCACTGCGGGCTCTTCGCAGTTATTCAGCTCCCGAACGAGGTGGAAGGACTGGAAGAGTATGTCCAGAGGCACCCTTATAATTATAATAAGGCCCTCTGGCCACGCTTCTCCAGGACCTTATCCACAGAACTACGTTCGAGTGGGATCAATCCGCCGACAAACAGAAACCTGACGAACGAAGAGGTTGACAGGTACCTCATACAAATGGACGACGTAATCAAACGTATGATGGACAAAACAATTCCGAAGGTAGTTCAAATCGACAACAGCGAAGTTTATCGAAATGCTACCATCGACGCACTTCACGTGCACAAAAGTAGGCTGCTGTCAAGACTCAAACTCTTGCACAGGCGTTTTACAGATCCGCAAAACGCGGAAGTCAGAGCATTGAAGTCGGAGATCAAGAACCTCCAACAGTTAATACGAATAAACTATAGCTTGGCTATAAGCTTGCACTGGGGCAACAAAATCCGGGCTGTACGATCCAACAACCCGGGTATGTTCCCGCAAGTAAATAAAATATTTCGGAGGAAAGATCAAAACGATATTCAAATCGTAAGACTTCCCAGGACGACAGACAACGAACACTTACTGACTTCAGTTGGCATCGATCCAGATGAGGCAGTTCTAGACAATGACTTCTTTGCGGTGGTGCCTCAGGAGAAGGTTACAGCTATTGGTGCAGTGTTCCAGAGAGTGTATACGTTCAACGAGGTTAGTAGGCCGAATCACGATCTGGAGAACAGAGCCCTGCTAAACAACTTCTACCTCCGCAATGAGATAAGTCAATGGCGATCAGAGAATCCAGGGTTCACCAGGTTCAATGACGAGATCATGGCACATAGTGCCGTCGCCAATGATGGAAATCACATCTTGATTTCTCAAGAAGATCTCCAGGGTATCTTGCACTCGCTGAAGAAGAAAAAGTCAGTGGGAATCGATGGAATACCGAACATTGTGCTTCGCCATCTTCCCCCCGAAGAGGGTCAAAACTTACACAACCCTGTTCAACAATGCGCTGAGTAATGCACATTACCCCACGCACTGGAAAACAGCTGTTGTTCAACCGATCCCTAAACGGGACAAATATAAGTCCATTCCGACAAATCTTCGGTCGATCAGTCTTCTTCCCTGCATAAGCAAGGTTTTTGAAAAGATAGTCATTCGAGTTCTGAAGCAATGGGCTGATGAAAAGAAAGTCATACCGGACAACCAGTTCGGATTCCGAGCGGGGCATGATACCATTAATGCCGCGTCAAAACTGGTGTCCGACATACTATGGAATAAAAACAAAAATCAGTGCACAGGTGCCTGCCTGATTGACTTGGAGAAGGCGTTCGCCACCGTTTGGTTAGAGGGCCTCTTCCTCAAGTTGGTCAGGCTTGGCATAAGTAAACCATTGCTATACATGACCTATGACATGATAACAGGTAGAAAGTTCGTTGTAAAAAATGGTGACGTAACTTCCACTACGGTCTTTAACATTAAAAACGGTCTGCAACAGGGGGCCATTGGTTCCCCGATCCTGTTTTCCATATTCACTGCAGATCTTATAGGTTCCATGCCGCACTTAATTGCGTACGCCGACGACCTAGTTGCGTACAGATCAGGTCCGAAGGTCGAGGTAATAAACATCTTGTTGCAGCGTGACCTCGAGAAAATCCAGAGATTTTGCGACGACTGGAAGCTGCTTATCAACTTCCAGAAGTGCGAAACTAGTCTTTTCCGGACCCCGTTGGACAGGGCATGGCGGGATACGCGCCAAAACTGGCGTAAGTTCGGCATAGTTGACCCGCATGGTCGGCCGTTAGCTGTAAAAAGTGTAGTTAGATATCTAGGCATTTGGCTGGATCAATATCTGTATTTTGACAAACATATAGATATTGCTCTGACGAAAGCCAGAAAAGCCTTTGCTGCGGCAAGAAGGTTGTTTTTCAGCAGCCAACTTGATACCAGAGTGAAGGTAATCAGCTACATGGCCCTAGTATGGCCCATTATGGTGTACGGTTGTCCATTGTGGTTCAACGTGAGTCCTTCCCAGATGGAAAAGATGAGGGTGTTCGAAAGGCAGTGTCTTAGGAGCTGTCTCCGTCTGTATCGCACACCCGAGTCTGAGTACAAGAAGTACTACCCTAACGAGGTCTTGTACAACGAGGCAAACGTGAATAGGGTAGATAATTTTATTATTAAACTAATCAGAAGGCACACTGCACGAGCTATGACCTCGTCCAACAGTCTGATCTTTGGGGCTTACTACCCCAATAGTATGTACCATGAAAGGGTGCGCCTTAACGGCTTTATTCCTCCCGAAGCATTCCTCTATCTAGACACAATTGGCCTTATACAGGATCCACAAGGATGTCCTATCATCTTCCATGTCGTACGCCGAACAGTGGATAGGCGACTTCAATACGAACCGGATGTCGTTCGCACCCACGAGGATCTCCTCCGGTTCAGTAGAGCGATCCCCGCTCGAGATAAGAAAGAGTCTGCCAAAGAACGGCAATTTTACTGGTGGTTACACCAAAACCAGCCTCCGCCACCGCTAGCTTTTCAAGAGGATCAGATAGCTGACCATAGTGGCCAGCTTACATAGTTTTTTAAGGTAGATGTAAGAAAAAAAAAAAAAAAATAAATAAATAAATAAAAAAAAAATTATAAAACGAAAGATCCAAAAAAAAAAAAATATAAAACAAGAAATCCAGAAAAAAAGACATAAAACAAAAAAAAAAACAAAAAAAAAACAAAAAAAAAATATATATAGGAAACAAAAACTAAAAAAAGGTGCATCACGGCGTATAAATTATATATGTTAGGCATATACACAACATATACGCCCTGGTGCACGTGTCCGTACTGTTACGGACATAGTTAAGATAGTATTAAGTTTTATGTTAGGTTAAGTTAGTAATAAATAGTAATTAAGTTAGAATAAGGTAGTTTAAGTAGTTAAGTTTAGCCAAGTTTTTACAAGTTTTCTTGGGAAATGAATAAAGAAATAAAAGATTGTCTTAATGACTAAAAAAAAAAACGTAGATTAAGCCGAAAGGCACATTTATTACATAGATCAGATTAGCTTAGAGTACCCGCATAGGGTCAGTAGGTTAGTATTAAGAACAATTGTAATTCTTAAGTTAGTTAAGCTAGTTTTAAGTAATTTTGTCTAGCAAGTAAGAAATATAAAATTGAATTAAAAAAAAAAAAAAAAGTGCGTCGACTCCTACGCAGAGGGTTCCAGGTTCGATACCCGAATTTACCACATATCATAATTCACGGCTCCACCTCTTTCGAGTCACTGACATTGCTCAAAGAGTACTCCTGTCTAGAAAAAGCTTCTCAAATTCGCCGTTCGGAGTCGGCATTAAACTGTAGGTCCCTTCAACTCGTGAAAGAACAATGGCACGCACAACACAAGTGGTTGCTGAGAAGCTAGGCTCAGGTCCACCTCGGACTGTCGCGCCACCCATATTATTATATTAAATAACACAATATGCATACACAAGAAATTAAGAAATTAGCCTTAAGTTGTAATGATAAAAAGAGATATATATGTTAAGCGATGTAATAAGCACCCTTGCATAGACTTATTACCCTTGCATGGGACTATATTCTATACTTAGATTTACTTTATTCAAGAAACAAATGTTAACAAGTTGAAAAAAAAATTATGCTTGTCTATCTTTAATCTTCTCTCGAGTTACCGTTTCAACATCACCTAATGGACAAAAGTCTAGATAGCGATCAGACTTCAACCTCGCCTTCGTATTGGGTAATATTTTCCCATATTTCGTCGCCTCTCCTCCAAGCACTTGCAATTTAACATGCTGAAATGCTTGAACTTACAACTTTACTTCATTCTACACCGATGATGATTCTGCATTGCGCATCTGAAATAGAAGACAAGTGGCCGCGTTATCTGGAGTTGCGTGGATTTCACAATTATCTCAAAGCACTTTTACATCAGAAAATTTGATCTCTGTCCGTCTCCCTTAGATTTTCACACCAAAACATTTCCGTTCATAGCTCTTTTACTAACTAAACACCTGACAACGCAACTCCTCAATTAAATAATATAATTGGAAATTTAATTCTTGCCTTTGTCCTACTCTCTGCTTTATATTTTTCAATTATATTCATGAGACGTGAATTTTGATCATCAATATACGAACGCAATCTTTTCTCCAATTCTTCAATTTTTTCATCCATACCGCGAATACATTTTTTTAACATCTCACTCATATTACTATCAACATAGTCTTTTGTACTTGCATCATTAGCATGTGTTGGTTCTTATATATAATACGTACATAATACGTACAATGGTGATGTGACTCTGATCTCTCGTGCACTCACTTCACGTGCAGAAATTAGGCTGCTGTCAAGACTTAAACTCTTTCACAGACGGTTTGCATATCAAAAAAGTCTGGCAGTCAGATACCTGAAGTCAGAAATCAAAAATCTCCAAGAACTCATAAACATCAATGACAATTTAGCTAAGAGCTTGCTCTGGGGCATTCAAATCTGGGCTGTGCGATCCAACAACTCCGGTATATTCCCACACGTAAATAAAATATTCAGGAGGAAAAATCAAATTGATATTCAGATCGTTCGACTTCCCAGACACGACTTTTTAGTGGTCGAAGATCCCCAAGAGAAGGCAATGAAAATTGGTGCTGTTTTCCAGAGAGTGTATGGTCGACGAGGTTCGTAGGCCGAACCACGACTTAGAGAACAGAGCCTGGGTAAACCACTTCTATCTCGTTTTACCGGATTCAATGACGTAAATATGTCAAACAATGCCGTTTCCAATTATGGAAACCAGATATGGACTTCTCCGGAAGATCAACAGGGGATCCTTAAATCAATGAAGAACAAGAAATCAGCTGGGATGTATGGTATTCGAATATTGTGCTTAGTCATATACCTCCAGCGGCAGTCGGAATTTACACTACATGGCTTAACAACGCGCTCAGTAATGCACATTACCTGGAACGTTGAAACACAGCTGTGGTGCAACCAATCCCTAACCGGGACAAAGACAAAAGCATCCCGTCAAACCTCCGATCGATAAGTCTTCTTACTTGCATCAGCAAGGTCTTCGAAAAGTCTGTTATTCGAGCCTGAAAACGTGGGTCGAGGACAACAATATTATACCGGACAAACAGTTCGGATTTAGGGCGGGGCATGACAATACATATGCCGTATCAAAGCTAGTATCCGACATTCAATGGAATAAAAATGGGTGGTGGAAATGATCGACTTAGAAAAGGCGTTCGACACCGTTTGGATAGAGGGCCTTTTCGTTAAGCTCGCCAGATTGGGCTTACATAAAACATTGCTGTACATGGTATATGATATGATAACAGGTAGAAAATTCGTCGTAAAAAGTAGCGGGGTAACTTCTACCACAGTTTTTAATATACCATATTGTTTGCTATAAGCACTGCAGATGTCCTAAGGTCTATGCCGCACCTTATCGTGTACGCCGATGACCTAGTGGCGTACAGATCAGGTCTAATGGTAGAAGTCATTAGATAGATAGATGTTTATTTCTTCGTTTCAAAAAATTTTACATGGTTTGCCAACACACAATTTACATACAGTGATATGATGATATTTAATACATCTTTTAACTGAGAAAGTAGTTTTTTATTGTTAAGAACTATTTATTAAATTTAGAGTATTTTGGAGGGTAAACAACGGGAAAAAACCCTCATATATAAAAAAAAAAAAAAGGTCAGAGGAAAACATCAAAAAAAATGTATAATATTATATAAATATGTAATCAAACAATTAAATAAATATATAAATATGTAAATAAATAACAAATAAACAAATAACAAGTAAATAAATAAAAAAGAATAATATGTAAATAAATAGATATAATATATACAGATAGGTAAATAAATATTTGAATAAATAAATAAATGAATAAATAAATAAATAAATAAATAAATAAATAAATAAATAAATAAATGAATAAATAAATAAATAAATAAACAATTTAATAAATTAATAACAATAATTACGAAAAAAAAATAATAACACAATATGTATGAATAATTAGATAAATAAATAAGAAATAGAAAAAAAGAAGAAATTAAATGTTAAATATTTCAACCAATGCTAAGTGACATTAAGCTCGTTAACGAGTGGATTTTCAGGTATGTTACATCTTATAAAAAAAGAGTTAGTTAGCCTTTCTATTCTGTCAGAGATCAATTCAACATTTGCTTGTCGATGCAATTCACAAGTAGAATAGTACAAAGGTAAGTTAAACATCATTTTTAAAAGTTTATTTTGCTGGATTTGTAACTTTTTAATATGACACTTAGCACAATTTCCCCACACAGGACAACCATAAAGCAGGAGTGCTTGAAATATGACTTTATGTATAATTATTTGATTTTGATCGGACAAGAGAGATTTTCTATTTATGAAAGGGTATAGTATTTTTACAGCAATGCTTATTTTGTGCAGAGTTTTTGTTATATGTTCTTGAAAAGTCAGTCTTTTATCAAGATGTATACCCAGGTATCGAACTGTGTTCTCCCAGGCTATCGGCTGCCCAAGAACCATGATTTGATCAGATGGGAGGAAACAAGGTTTTCTTTTTCTGGTGAAAAAGATTGCTTGAATTTTTCCCACGTTCAATTTAATTTTCCATTTTTTACAATAATCACAGAATACTTCCGCCGCATTTTTAAGATTCGTCTCAATATTGAGACCGAACTTATGCGACGAAAGTATCGCTGTGTCATCAGCATATGTCGCAAATTCACATCCTGGTAGGTCCGGAAAGTCGGATGTATACAAATTATATAGAGGTGGTCCTAGGACCGAGCCTTGAGGGACACCAGCGGGCACAATTAACGAATTAGACGAGCTATTATTCACAAAAACTTTAAAATTACGATTTGACAAGAAACTTTGAATAACTTTGCACAAATAAGGGGGAAAATTAAGATTGAGCATCTTAAATATAAGTCCATTGTGCCAGACGGAGTCAAATGCTTTCTCTATGTCGAAGAGTAACATTCCCGTCGACTTTCCTTCACATCTATTTTTCCTGATGATCTTAGTGATTCGAAGGACTTGATGACTAGTACTGTGAAAGGGTCTACACCCGAATTGCTCATTGGGAATTAATTTGCGCATATCGATAATACTTTGCAGCTTGTCCTTGAGGGCTTTTTCAAAAATCTTACTCAGGCTGCTTAGCAAGCTAATTGGTCTGTAGCTCTCCGGTCTGTCGGGTGGTTTACCTGCTTTCGGAATTGGTACTACTTTTGCTACTTTCCAGGTGTTTGGAAAGTATTGAGTTTTTAGACATGCGTTTAATATAAATGTTAAATATTTAATTCCAATCTTAGGTAGATGTTTCAAATAGATATTTTTGATATTGTCCAGGCCAGATGATTTCCTGATCAATAAGTTTTTTATGTAGAACTTAATTTGGTTCTCATTAATGAACGCATTCACTGGAGTTTCGACACCGACAAGATTAAATGCCTCAATAGAATCGCTAACTACTTTAATTGTATCCACATTTCCTAAGCTATCAGAAACAATATGATTTCTAGCAAAAGTTTGACTGAATAAGTTAGCTTTGTCATAATCCGTGTAGTAATTATTACAATTATCTTTAAGGACAGGAATTTGTTTATTTTTGTTTTTAACAATCTTTACAATATTCCAGAAAGGTTTGGAAGCTTTGTCAAGAGAATTTAACTTAGAATTCCACACTTCATTTCGTTTACTTTGTATTAAAGTAGAGATTAACTTGTTAAAATATTTAACCATCGTGTGAGAAAAGGTGTGCCTATACCTTTGCCAGTTTCTTCTGTGTTTATTTCTTAGTTTAATAAGCTCAATGACGTGATCAGGAAGATTCATACAATTATATTTCATTTCTTTTTTTTGGAATACTGCTGTTCGCAGAATTTAATACCAATTCAGAAAATGTACTGATAATGTTGTCAACGTCTTCTTTTGTGGATATACATTCTAACGTAGTTGGCAAATTTTGTAGTCTTGTTTTCAGTTCGGCCCGAAAAACTGACCAATCTGCGTTTTTTATATCTAACATATATTGCACTTTTTTTCACCAGATCTAGGGATTCGACAGATAACTGGATTATGATCTGACGATAGATCATGAATCGATATAGGTTGAGAAATTTGACTAGATATATTAGTTATAAATAGGTCAAGGACAGATGGACGACCACGAGAACCACCTGGAAAGTACGTAGGACTAGACGGAAACAAAACACAAATTGGCAACATTGCAGACAGACTAGATAAAACATTGCCCCAAGAATTTGCTCTCGTGCAACCCCAGTCTCTATGCCTACAATTAAGATCACCGCCAATTATAAACTCCCCACTCATAGTGAAAAGTTTCCTCAGATCTGACCTGAGTATCGATTGGTTTGCAGTTGTAGACACTTTGCCAGGAAAGTATACACAAAAAATTTTGATTGCCTGGCCGTTTTGTAGCCTTACTTCAATACCAATATTTTCCACAAACTGAGTTTGCATACTTTGCACAAGCACATGGTGAATCGATCTCTTTACTAGAGTTGCTACACCTCCACCTCTTCTATTACTTCTATCTATCCGATAGCATTTAAAATCAGATGTTGAAATATTATTTCCAGATGTCAACCAAGTTTCAGTTATTAGTGCAATATCTATTCTATTTGTATTTAAAAAATGTATAAATTCTTCATGTTTACCAGAAATACCTCTGGCATTCCATGTAACAATGTTTAAGTTATTATCTATTATATTACTTGACATTGGAGTCCAAAAACTTAGTAGCTAATTGTGCGATGGCATTAAATTGATCAAGTTTTGTCTTGCAAGAACCTAGCTTTGTTATCATTTCCATAATTAACACATTTAACTCTTCCATAGAAAAAAGATCATTGTTGCATTTACCCAATGTTGATTGATGTTTTTCATTTACCCAAGTGGTTGGTGCCTGAACGCAGTTGATGGCCTCTGCATGGTGGTTGCCGCTCTCAGTCATTTGTCTCCGGTGAGAGAGAGATGGAAAATCTGTCATTGATTGCAAATCAATATGCACATTATTCACTGGTGTAGCAGCGGGAGCTTTCACGTGTGAAAAAGCTTTTTGTAGGCGAGAGTGACATTCATTTCTTCTGTTGATCATGTTGCTTTTAAGCTCTAAGTATTTAGCTCTACTTAGACAAGATGTATCACTTGCTTTATGATCACCGTTGCAGTTTGCACATTTAATATTTGCATTATTGTTGCAATCTGCAGTCTTGTGAGAGCCTGCACAAATTCCACAGTATGTTTTTATATAGCAGTGGCGTTCGCCGTGCCCGAACATCTGACAGTTGTGGCATTGTGTCAGTTTCCCTTTCATTTTTCTTTGAAAGCTCCAATTGACTTGTGTGTGGAACACTGGTCGGAAATTTTTTTTTAAGTCTATTAATTTCACTGAACCATTTTCTAGGGAAACTAGATAGAACGTGTCTGTGTATCTTTCGTAGTTCTTAACAATTTTTTTGATTTCGATGCACTTTAGGCCGCGGTGAATTAATTCGTTCTTAAGCAAATCCACTTCCATATTGTCAAGTCCAAACAGCACAACTTTAAATGCTTTTTCATTTTTTCCATCATGTGTGAAAAATTGACAGTTTTTTTCTTTAAGTGTATAAACAACCGAATTATATGATTCAATCGTTTCACAAATGATTTTTATGTCGATTGACATTTTTTTCACTGAATAAGAGGTGATGTTTAATGACTTCATCAAATTGTTTAATTGGAGGAACATACACTTTTTTTATTACAGCCGGGGAGATTATTTCGTCGTCCATATTTTCATTGGTATCATTAGCTAAGCACTGCAAGGGACTCCAGTAGTTGTGCCTCGAGTCCCTTTTTTCCCGAATTTTCCCTCATGCTTCGAGGTTTCTTATCCGAGGGATTAGAAATGCCCCCGGATTTCGGTGATCTACCGCGTTTCGGAATTTTGAATGTTTTTTTTTTTATGCGTTTCACAAAATTAGCCGGTTAGCAATGACAAGTGCGGGCAAGAGCTCAGACGTCACTGTAGAAGTCATTAATACCTTGCTGTAAATACTTTAGTTAGATATCGTGGCATTTGGTTTGATAATTTTCTGTATTTTATGTTGATAAACATATAGAGAAGGTTCTGACCAATGCTAGAAAAGCATTGGTGTTGGGTTGTCCCCTATGGTTCAACGTGAGTCCTTTCCAGATGGAAAAGATAAGTGTATTCGAGAGACGATGTCTTAAGACTTGTCTCTGGTTGTATCGAACACCAGAGTCTGAGTACAAGAAGTGCTTTGGATTCGATCGGTCTGATCCAGGACACGGAAGAATGCCCTGTAATCTACCACGCAGTACGCCGAACAGCTGACAGACGACTCCTCCACGAATCGGATGTCGTCTGCGAACACGAGGATCTTCTCCGGTTCAGTAGAGCGATCCCAGCTCGAGATAGAAGGGACTCTGATAAGGAGCCGCTTTTTTTTGGTGGTTACACCAGAACCAGTCCCCGCCTTCGCCAGCCCCTCCCTGATATGATAAATCATTTAATTGGCATAATGGCTCACTTACCTAGTAGTAAGGAAGACTAAGGAAAAAATAGGGTACACAAGGACATGTGGATTTTATATGCTATGGATATCCATAACACACACGCCCTTGTGCACACGTCTGTAGTGTTACGAACATAGATTACGTTAGATTAACTTTTGTTAGGTTTTAATAGATAATAGGGCTTAAGTTTAGATTTAGGTTAGGTAGCAGTAAGAATGTACATAGCCAACGTTTTTTTCTTAGTTTTCTTGCCCAGTAAGTCTTACATGATAAAGTCTGTCCTAAGGCTGAAAACCGTGTGGGTGGACACGCAAGTACGTACTCGCATGAAACCGGCAACACCAGTTTCGGGTGCAGAGTCTACCAGAAAAGGAGTAATATTAAATTATGTATTCTAAGTTATAACGTAGATGGATTGAAAAATAAATTATTATTTACAAAATTTTTTAATTATATCAAAAAATTCGACATCATTGTATCGTGTGTACATGTGTATTAGAAAATGAAGAGAAGAGATTTGAAAACATGTTTTTACGCAGAGGATAATTTTAAGAAGGTGGATGAATCGTATGTTCCTCTATGTAAGAACGAATAACAGCGTCCTGTTTATAATTCCCATTTATTTAAAAGTTAGTCACTGGCTACGCGATGATGAAAACCTTAATTGTACTGCAAAACCTAAGCGAAACAAATTTGATGCTCATTGGTGATTTTAATGGTACGACGCGGCATGCGTACTGTGCGGAATGGTGCTAATAGACCTCCTCACCAAAGAGGCCACTTGCAAATATCGTGCCAACAGATCGAGATATAGTGACGAGCCGGAGTGAAGATGGACTTACACGTAGAGCAAACCTCGAAGAATGGCAAGAATGAAAAATGGAGAGCTGAGTTTCTATATAACGCAGATACTTACGGGCTATGGATGTTTCAGAGAATATCTCCTAATATTCAGACATGAAGATATTGTTATTATTGTCCAAGGTGCATAGAAGCAGTGGAAAACGCGGAGCATGTAATGTTCCACTGTCCATGATATCGTGATTACCGTAACCTGTTGGCGAACAGACTGGTCGCAAACCTTACCCCTAAGAACATAATCACACTGATGCTAAGCACACAAGAAGCTTGGGAACCACTATATGAAACAGTGGCCACCAACATGAAGGAGCAACAGCAACAGGAACGCTAACGAAGCGCATCGCAGATAGCTGCCAATACGAACGAGCCGAATGTATAAGGCCGAAGACTTTCCTCGAGATGAAATACTTGACAGCAGTGCCGCGTTTAGTGGGTGGAAATCCCACACTGGTACTTAGAACGGGTTGAGTTTTGTCTTTGAAAGATTCCCAACTCCCAAGAAAAAAAGCCAGAGTGGGTCGGATACAGCGCTGACCCATCAACCTAACATCATCATTGGACATCGAAAAGAGAAGAGTGGTTTTACCAAAATCGTCGCGCGTGAAAGCTCTGCACATGCTTCACCAAAGCCACTGGCGTATGACAAGAGATGATCTGTCCGTGCGGTGGCAAAAAGCTCATCTTCGGAGGTAGCCAAAAAAGCTCATCTCAGTCAGTATTGGTGCGCCCGCTGCTAGCTTCGGTCATAGCAATTAGTTATTATGTAATGTACTTAGGTATATTTTCCAATTAATTATGATGATGAGGTTATTTTTGTGTGAAGTTACTTGTTTTGAAGTGAACTGTATTTATTAGTGAATAGAACACAACATTGGTGACGCTTATTCCTTAAGCGGTGATAGATATGATGAGTAACGTAAGCGGATAAAGGATTCGTTGTTAGTGTATTTTACATGCAAATTGAAAATTAAGCGTATGTACGCTTGCAAAAAAACGCAGCTAATGTACGAAGTGCAACTTTGCAAAAGCCTAAGTATCGCTGTCAGATGTGATCTGGAATGTGTGGAGGTAAATAAAATAATGACTAACGTTTTGTAAAAAACAAACCAATGGCAATAGGATTTCACACCGCCGAAAGCGGAAAGAATCATGTTCTGGATGTTTTATAAATGTATGTAAGTCATGGTCATGCTGCCTCAATTTCGAAGCTCATCTATATCTAAAGCCACATGTACACACACATCAAAATTCTTCAAAGCAAGACCCATACCATTTGCACAATAAGAAGCTTTTAAATAGAAGCGAAGCGATTGACGGAAGCAGAAATATGGAAACCAATACGCTTCAGCCAATGGACCGCCTTCATAATAGTAGTAAGTATCGTAATAGTAGTAATAGTCGCCAAAAATTTCGGCGATTTCATAGTTACTCTTAACCATCAGCTAACGACTGGATGGCGCAGTTGGTAGAGGCCCTCTAGCCTCTAGCCCCTGGTTAGCGGGGTTACTACTCCCGACGCAAAGTTAATACGATTTTATCTGGTTGTGGTGTAAAAAGTCGTCTACGTAATTGTATTCACAAATTACTTTACGTGAGTGAGTCGGCAGCCAAATGCATCGCTTGCTTTTTTTAACTTTAAAATTCATTTTTATTTCTTAATTAATAATTCTTAGAACTAGACAAAAATTATTAAATCTATCTTAATATCTAAACAATTCATGTTCTTAAAATTTATCCTACTGACCCTTCGCAGGTACACTAAAATAATCTAAACTTACTTATCTATTTGCCTTTCGGCGTCTACTACTAATATCTGTTTTGTTGCAGTAAATATGAACAATCTTTATTGTTTGCGCTCACTGGCCAAGAAAACTTCGAAAAAACTCTCTAAACATTTTTTTTTTAATTTCTTAAAACTAACTTAACCGAGGCTCTAACACTAAACCCTAACCCTAATAAAACTTTAACTACCTTACACTATTTCCGTGACATTGCGGGCGGGTGTACAAGGGCGTGCACGTTATTCATATGCTTGACATATATACTCTGCACGCCCTTGTACACCTTTTTTTATATTGTTGTGTTTTTTATTTTTTTTTTTCTCAGCTGGGAAGGGCTCGCGTTGAATCAAAGGGGACAACCATACACCATGACTGGCTTTATAGCTAGTCATGGCCATGTAGCAGATTACCTTCACCCTGGTATCAAATTGGCTGCTGTAAAACAGCTAACTTGCCACAGCTAAGGCTTTTCTAGCATTGGTCCAAGCCTTCTCTATATGTTTGTTAAGGTACAGAAAATGATCCAACCAAATGCCGAGATATCCGTCTACACTTTTCACGATTAATGAATGGCTCTGAAGCTCAACAATGCAGAACTCTTTCCAGTTCATACGCGTATCACTAGAAGCCCTGTGCTCCGGGGCACGGAAAAGAACAGTTTCACATTTTAGGAACTTGATAAGCAATTTCCAGTAATAACAAAATTATGTTCCCGTTGCAACCTGGTGCCTATGACTAATACTTTCGGTGCCGATCTGTAAGCCACTAGGTCATCGGCATACGCGAATAGGTGCGGCATAGACCTTAGAAGATCTGCAGTAAATATAGCAAACAATAATGGGGATCCTACAGCCCCCTGTTGTAGACCGTTTTCTATACTAAATACTCTACTTGACGTTACGCCTCACATTTCACGACTACCAGCTATCATATCATAAATCATGTATAGCAATGGTTTATTTAGCCTAAGTCTGACCAACTAAGTCCTCCAAGTTGAACGGACAGGTATTCCATTGTATGTCGGAAACCAACTTTGCAGCAGCCTGCACTGTCGAATGCCCTGCTCTAAATCGAAACCGGTTGTCCCGTAGAATATTGTTGTCCTCGACCCATGTCTGCAGAGCTCGACTGACAATCTTTTCAAATGCCTTGTTAATGCAAGGAAGAAGACTTATCGACGGAAGATTAGACGGAATGCTTTTGTCTTTATCCCGTTTAGGGATTGGTCGCACTACAGCTGTCTAAGCGCATTGTTTAACAGTGTAGTGCACATTTCCACTGCACCCGGAGGGAGATGGTTGAGCAAGATGTTCGAGATACCATGTATCCTAGGTGATTTCATGCTCTTAATGAATTTAAGGACCCCCTGGAGAACTTCTTGAGCGATCACGATGTGATTTACATCGTTGGCGACGGCATTATTTCCCATATTTACGTCATCGATTCTCGTAAAACTAGGATTCTCAGATCGCCATCGACTGATTTCCTTACGGAGATATAAGTGATTTACCAAAGCTCTTTTCTCTAGATCGTGATTTGGCAGACTGACTTCGTTGACCTTACAGACTTTCTCGAAAACAGCGCCTATGGTCTTTACATTCTCTTGGGGATCTTCGACCACGAAGAATTCGTCATCTAGCACGGACTCATCTGGATCTATATCAACTGATGTCAGTAGCTGTGCGTTGTCGTTTGTTCTCGAAAGTCGGACGATCGGCATGTCATTTTGATCTTTTATCCTGAATAATTTATTTACTTGCGGACACATACCCGGGTTGTTGGATCGTACAGCCCGGATTTTATTGCCCCAATACAAGCTTATGGCAAGATCATAATTTATTTTTATTATCTGTTGGAAGTTTTTGACCTCTGACTTCAGGGATCTAACTTCCGGACTTCTCGGATCTGTAAACCGTCTGTGCAAGAGTTTGAGTCTTGACAGCAGTCTACTTTTCTGCACGTGAAGTGCGTCGATGGTGGCATTCCGATAGACATCGCAGTCATCGCAGTAGGCACTATCTTCGGTATAGTTCTGTCCATTGTATGTACTATGGCGTCGTCCATCTGTTTGAGGTACCTATCAACCTACTCGTTCGTTAGGTTTCTGTTCGTTGGCGGATTGATTGCACTCGATCGGAGTTTCCTAGCTAAAGCCCTGGAGAAACGTGGTCAGTGAGCCTTATTGTAATTATAAGGATTTCGCTGGACATATTCCCCCAGATCAATCACCTCGTTCGGGAGCTGAATAACCGCTGAGAAAGCAAGATGATCATTATCGTACTCAATCGTGGTTCAACAATCCCGTGTGCTTGTACCTACGTCCTGTATTGTCAGTCATCTGTCAATCAATAGTTGATCCAGACAATTCCCGCTTCTGGGAAATGATGGTATTTCGGTTGCAAGCAGATCAGCCCTCAAGTCATCATACCCAATCAACCAGTTGCTCAGGGCGATCCCCCGTGCGCATTTCCTATTGCATCCCCAATCTTGATGTCTGGAGTTGGAATCTCCTGCAATGATATAATAAGTATATTCCGAACTCAGTCGGAGACATCTGAAGACAGTTTCGAGCTCTGGAATAATATTATGTTAGACACTATTAGACTATTAGACTATTATAGAGTGATCACGTACAATTGCTTACCACTAGCAAACGAACCCTACGCACTTCATTGCTATGCATGAACTTATGATTAATAGTTTTCTTAACTAAAAGAGCGACTTCGCCGCCATGATGGGTGCTGTCTCTCCAAATAATATTGTAAATATTTTATAATGAGGGTGTGCTTTAGGTTGACCTTAGTTTCGCTTACTATTATCACATCAGAATTGTGTTCTCTTAACTGTTGGTCCCTATTAGTGTATTGACATTTATCGCGAGGATCTTAAGGTCGTCAGCTGCGCGTGCAGCCAATATATTGAGGCCCATATAACTAGCGGGGTGCCCCTTAGTCCTACATATAGCACATTTGAGGGTGATCCCGTCTTCGACTTGGTCTTTTCCTAGAGGACATACTCCACTACCGTGGTTCTCAGCGCATTTCACTCAGCGGAACTCCATTTTGCAGTTCTTCGCGGCATGCCCGAACATCTAACATCTAGCACACTGCATCATGCGGTTACCTTTTCTAAATGTGTCCCACTTAATGGCAACACGCCCAAGATCCACGCTCCTAACAGCAGAGTCTGGAATTTTTCTCCTTTCGGGGTTACGTGTAGTACTCATTCCCTCCAACTCCTGACTAATTAATTCGTAGACCTGCTGCTGCTGTTGACGCTTGTTTTTTGGCGGTTGCTGTGTGTCTTTTAGCAGCGCCTGCGGTTTCTCTGCTGGTTGCTGTTGCTGGCATTGGATTTCTATCTGTTTTTGCGACTGCCGGCTGCTTGTCGCAGCCGTGCAGCCGCCCAAGCCGCTTTCCGCGTTTCATGTTGCTCAATTGAGCTTCTCTTCTCGATGAACTGGAGCTGGTGGCTCTCAATTAATGAGAGACCCTGCTCTGTCTCCAGTTCTTCATCCTCTTCGATGACGGAGAAGACCTGATACGTGTTTCCCATTCCCGGATATCTCCCCTCTCCTTCTGCCGACTCATATATAACCGAGTCGGCTAGTGCAGCCGCTATTGCTGAAGGATCTGCTGTTACTGGCATATTAGGCGCTGTGGTCTTTGTTGTTGTTGTTGTTGCAGCTGCCGCTGCGGAAATCGGTAGTACTGCTAGCGCAGCTTTCGCAGCTGTTGGTGTTGCCGCTATTGTGGTTGGTGCAGCTGTTGTTGTTGTTGTTGCTGCCTTGGATACGGCAGCTTCGTCGTTACCAGCCCATTTCGCTGATGATGTCACGGTCGATGGCGTGGTTTTCTTTGTCTTCGACCTCTTGACCAGGTTGGGTGTGGGGTGAAGGGGCCTTCTCCTCTTCCCTCTCTCGTTCTCGCTATCTACTGAGCGCCGTGATGTAATGAGATGGCATCGGTCGACAAGCCAGCCTCATCTTCTGGTTGGCCAGCGCTGTGGCCTGGCTAGTTGCGGAACCTAGCTTTGCTGAGCACTGCTGAGATTTTTAGTTTTTTTTTTCTTTAATACTGCCATGACACGTTCACTCGCTTTGAATGCCGGAGAGCGATCGCTTGTATTTTTACGCAGTGTGCACAGCGGGTTTCGCTTTGACTGTGTGACAAGTGAATTTCGATGTTCCCGCTACGTGTGTGCTCTTGAGGGGGAAGCTTTGAGGCACCTCTCCCCGTTTTCGCAGCGTTTTGATCGTGGAGGAATTAGTTTTATTTCCCACACAACATATTTTTGGCGCAGCCGGTTCGGCAATCGCGTATTTGTTAATTTTGTATATGGTCAGTAGAAATTGGCAATTTCCAACAGAAACGCTGAGCTTGTTTCTATTAAGAGTGAAGAATCTAGTTCCTGAATGTAAAAGATCAAAATCGGATGCTAAGGCATTAAGCACTGATTCCGAACTAGCGGCTTCGTATGCAATTAAGTCAGGAATATCAAACCCCGTTTTGAGGCAGTATGTCATTACTTCACAAGTAACATCAATAAAGGGCTTATGTGAAAGTATTTTCAAATTAGAATTGGAAACAAACAACTTCCGTATCAAATACCACCCTATTTGTTACGGAAGTTGTTTGTATAAAAATAGTTATCCAATGTGGCCCAAATGAGAGATGTCCAACCAATGTATAAATGTACCTTGTCAAACTTCCAACTGGCGGAAAACTCCCCAAAAAGGAATTCAAATAATTTGTTCCTGAATATTGCACAAGTCAGATATAACTTCTGCAGCAAGCCCAACCACACGTTCCAAGAGTGTAGATAGCGGCAAGAGACCCATTTTTGTTCAAATTGTCGTGTGCACGGCCTTTAAAGCACCAGCTGCAGAAAGAGAAATAATACTCAAGATCAACAGTATAAAAACACTACCTTAAGGCAAACAATACCAACTAACCAAAAGTGATTTCTGTCTAAGCATCCGATACGAAATTACAGACTGCTACACGAAAAAAAGGTGGGACGAAAAGAATGCCAATCAAAAAAACTAAATAGTTGTCGTATGATTAAAGAAAGCACGGGTCAATCATACGACAACACACGTGATGAATCTAAGAAGAGTATTAAGAACGGTATAGTTGCGACCCCATCGATGTAGGATTAGAAAGAAAATTTAATTTTTCTGTGATACGGGATCATATGTAAGCATAACTAACGCGGAATCACTGGGAACGGATGCAATTTTAAATCAAAGTGATGACATCGACATAAACGGAATTTTTTCTAAATTCACTATACTGGGATCTATTGAAGTTAAGATTCAACTAGATCCTCCCATAAAGTGTAAGCTATATGTCACGGAAAAAATGTATAAGAATGTCTATTTTTAATTGCGATGGCATCCTTGGCCAAGAAATATTATTGAAATACACTAACATTGAAGGGCCAAGAAAACTGCTAAAATTCTTTCATAAGACAGTGCCCAAAAACTCGTTGCATGTTGTAAACTCCACTAAAATGATACTTTCGCAAGGTGATGGAGCTATTAATAGAATCACAGATTCAGTTCATCATGTGATGTTTATCATGTGATGTAATCATCTTCTCAAGATGATGGTCGTAATAATTCAATGGGAGAGAAGAACAAAGTTGTCACACTGCCCCATAGTAAGATTTTTTCAAATGCTCACTTAATATTCCTGGAGGTACGGAACTCGTGTACTCGCAAAGAATTATGCCTCCAAATGTGTTTCCATTTATTTTTTCCATTCAAAAACTAAATACAACTAAAAGCGGAGGAAATGCTACAACATTCTTTATACACAATTGGTACCCACAGTTCAATTCTGGAAACACAGCAAACGTTTAAATAAACTGCTCCAAGAACTTAATTTTCGGGAAGACCTACATCAGGAAAAATTTCAAACTATATGTGAAAGATATTCTAACCTCTTTCATCTCGAAGGATATCACTCACAAGGATAAATTAATTTAGATGGAATACGGAATGTGAAACAGTTTTCAAGAAATTAAAAACAATTATAACCAGTCCTCCTATTCTAATATATTCGAATTTCACCCAGCATTTCGATCATTCAACCGACGCTACTGGAACGACTATAGGATCCGTGTTATCTGAGAAAAAGAAAGGATTAGATTTGCCTATTGCATTCGCCAGTAGAATCTTAGTCTCGTAACGAGAGCGCAGAAGCTTAACACTCCGGTTCACAACACAGATATATATAGGGACATTTCGGTTGAAGGTGGTGATAAAACTGAGTCAAGTGCAATTATAAGGCATGAAATCATACGCGATAAATCGCCGAGTACAGACATTTGTATCAGGAGTGATGAAGATTGTAAAAGCGTTGATAGTGAAACAGATATATCGATCGAAAATAAATTACATAGAAAGACTATCTTCCTGACAGATATAGAGGAAATTAATAAATTTCTCAAAAAATACCCCGACTCGCCATTAGGTGGTCATCAGTTCTTATTATTTTTATTTTATAAAATTTTGATATGCTGTGCTTTAAATAAATAAATAAGAAATGTTAAATGGCCATATACAAACATTATCTAAAGAAAAAACAGAAATTAATTTTGTAACTAGATTAAGTTTATTACTGATCAAATAATGCTCGCTTCTCAATATTTTTATTGAGTGATTCGGGATTATTATTTATTGAGATTTCGGAAATGCATCGCTTGCATTTTCACGCAGTGTGTAAGTTGGGTTCCGCACTGACTGTGTGACAAGTGAATTTTGATGTTCCCACGACGTGTGTCTACCTGATCTACTAGGCGATGCTTTGAGGCACCTCTCTCCGTTTTCGAGAGTGAGTAGCATTTTGACCGTGGACGAATTAGTTTCATTTAGCACAAAACACGGTTTTCAAATCTGGTCCAGTCACCATTTGCGTTGGGATCAAATTAACGGCACTATCACTGGAGTAGTCAATCAGTGGTAGTAGTCAGACTAGGGGTATCCCAATGGACCAATATGGTCTAAATGTGCTGTTAAATTAACATTTTTTCGTGGGTTGGTGTGAATCTTCAATAAGACATTATGACACCCGTGTATTCATAGTAGTGTCAGATTTTTACTGACTAAACACACCCTTCCCATTGTACACACCCGTTTCCCACTACGACTAGGTTTCCCTATCCAGTAGTCTTAACATCATTATTGCTACGCGTGAGGCAGGTAGATTTTCGATAACATCACCTGCTGGAACCTGCGGACAGTACTCATTGCGCTACTTTGAACGGTTTCATTCGTTGGAGATGGAGCACGAGGTTTCTCATGTCCAGTGTTTGGAGTATGGCATGGTCGCACTCTTAACTTCCTCGACAAGTTTTTTATTTCTTCGTCCATGGTTGCGATCCCTAGATCTCTTTGTATATCATTATTTCGTAGATACCAGGGAGCATTCAAGACAGCCGTTATAACTTTGTTTTGGAATGACTGCATGAATTATCTCTTACTTGCTTTAGTGCAACCCAAAGTTGTAAGCCGTAGGTCCACACAGGCTTCAACACATGGTTATATATAAGCAGTTTTTTATACGCGCTTAACTTGGAATGTCGTCCGTACATTTCCCTGTATCGGTTCTCAAGTTCGTCACGTCTTTTCTTTACGTGCGCCTTCCACTTAAGCTTAGCATCCAACGTCATCCCGAGATATTTGGCTTCATTTGCGTACAGTTAATGAGGACGGGTATATTGTCTATGTTTTTGTAGGTAAAATTAACATATGTGGATTTGGTTTCATTTAGGGTAATGCGCAAGTTGTATTTACAGCGTGCTGCAGTTTTACGGTAGCCCAATCATTCTTAGGCATGATTAATTCTACAGAAGAAGCATTCCAAACTTTTCTAAATATGAATATGAAAACCCTTACGGGATATCACTCACAAGGATAAATTAATTTAGATGGAATACGGAATGTGAAACAGTTTTCAAGAAATTAAAAACAATTATAACCAGTCCTCCTATTCTAATATATTCGAATTTCACCCAGCATTTCGATCATTCAACCGACGCTACTGGAACGACTATAGGGTCCTTGCTATCTGAGAAAAAGAAAGGATTAGATTTGCCTATTGCATTCGCCAGTAGAATCTTAGTCTCGTAACGAGAGCGCAGAAGCTTAACACTCCGGTTCACAACACAGATATATATAGGGACATTTCGGTTGAAGGTGGTGATAAAACTGAGTCAAGTGCAATTATAAGGCATGAAATCATACGCGATAAATCGCCGAGTACAGACATTTGTATCAGGAGTGATGAAGATTGTAAAAGCGTTGATAGTGAAACAGATATATCGATCGAAAATAAATTACATAGAAAGACTATCTTCCTGACAGATATAGAGGAAATTAATAAATTTCTCAAAAAATACCCCGACTCGCCATTAGGTGGTCATCAGTTCTTATTATTTTTATTTTATAAAATTTTGATATGCTGTGCTTTAAATAAATAAATAAGAAATGTTAAATGGCCATATACAAACATTATCTAAAGAAAAAACAGAAATTAATTTTGTAACTAGATTAAGTTTATTACTGATCAAATAATGCTCGCTTCTCAATATTTTTATTGAGTGATTCGGGATTATTATTTATAGAGATTTCGGAAATGCATCGCTTGCATTTTCACGCAGTGTGTAAGTTGGGTTCCGCACTGACTGTGTGACAAGTGAATTTTGATGTTCCCACGACGTGTGTCTACCTGATCTACGAGGCGATGCTTTGAGGCACCTCTCTCCGTTTTCGAGAGTGAGTAGCATTTTGACCGTGGACGAATTAGTTTCATTTAGCACAAAACACGGTTTTCAAATCTGGTCCAGTCACCATTTGCGTTGGGATCAAATTAACGGCACTATCACTGGAGTAGTCAATCAGTGGTAGTAGTCAGACTAGGGGTATCCCAATGGACCAATATGGTCTAAATGTGCTGTTAAATTAACATTTTTTCGTGGGTTGGTGTGAATCTTCAATAAGACATTATGACACCCGTGTATTCATAGTAGTGTCAGATTTTTACTGACTAAACACACCCTTCCCATTGTACACACCCGTTCCCCACTACGACTAGGTTTCCCTATCCAGTAGTCTTAACATCATTATTGCTACGCGTGAGGCAGGTAGATTTTCGATAACATCACCTGCTGCACAGGTCAAGTTGACATACAGCCTCCTCGCGGCGCCCTCTGGATAGCCTTCAAAGCACCCGCTTAGAGGTGAACTAATGTATGCAGCGGCCCCCTTGTCCAGGGGTTTAAACCAGGACCCGCACCTCCAGGTTCAGGGGTTGCGCGTGGGGTTAACTTCCCCACAGTGTAAAAAAAAGAATAGTTCAGAAACAACGAGAAGCCTCGGGTACGGATGACCCTACTACTGACGACCATGGACAACGATTTTCGGTTCTGCACGTGGAATGTGCGATCCCTGAACAGACCACGTGCAGCCGATGAACTTGCGGAAGCTGCCCTTATAAGGCAGATATCATCGCTATTCAGGAGGTGTGGTTGGATGGGCCGGGCAAAAAGAGAATGAAAAACTGCGATATATACTTCGGCGATTGCTACAAAGAGCGAAGGCAGCGCTTATTCGGATACGGGTTTGTTGTTCGAGGCAGACTTAGGCAAGAAGTCTTAAGCTTTAAATACATAAGCGAGCGCCTCATAACAATCCGCATCAATTCTGCATTCGGCACAATCAGCCTGATCTGCGCCCACGCACCAACAAAGGATAAATATGACGACAGCAAAGATGACTTTTACGATCTCCTAGAAGGAACGTACGATCAATGCCCCAGCTAAGACACCAAGATCGTTCTAGGAGACTTCAACGCAAAGTTGGGCAAGGAAGACGTCTTTGCTAGAGTCATCGGGAAGCACAGCCTGCACCACAACACGTCCGAGAACGGACTCAGGCTGTTGGACTTCGTAACGGGCCGAAAACTCTTTGTAGCCAATACGCTGTACCCTCACCTCAACATCCACAAAGGGACCTGGCGGTCTCCTGATCAATCAACGGTCAACCAGATTGATCACATTGCGATCGACGTCAAACACTCCTCCAGCATTCTCGATGTCCGAACATTCCGAGGAGCTAACACCGACTCGGATCACTTCCTTGTTGTAGCAAAGGTAAGAACACGGATATCGATAGGACAACGGAGTAGAGCAAGACCAAAACAGTTTGAAGTCGGAAAGCTATAATCGCAATTGACCGCTAGCAACTTTGCCGATCGAGTCTTCCTAAAGCTCTCAGAGAGTCCAACCCTGCCAGGCGAAACAATCGACCAACAATGGAACCGTTGTCAAAACGCCATCAGAGAACCTGCATCTGATGTGCTGGGTTTTAAAACGCCACCCCAAAAAAAACCCCTGGCTTGACAACGAGTGCAGGCAGGCACATTCAGCGAAGCAAGCAGCCCACAAGGCGACGCTGGACAGAAGGACGAGAACAGTTCGTGAGCTCTACGAACTTAAAAGAAGGGAAGAGCACCGGCTTCTCAAAAAGAAAAAGAAAGAGCATGAGAAGCGCGAGTTAAGTATTGGTCGTAATTCTTAAAAATAAAAATATACAATGTGTCACCATACTTGCTTGTGTTTGCATTCTTCAATTGCACACCATAAATTCTTATCGTCATCACTTTTATGTGACCCATAAAAGTAACGATGACCGAAAGAGTAAACAAGGAAAGTGAACCAATGCATTCGGTTAACCTATTGAGAAATAGGGAGAATAAAACCAATGCATTCGGCTGACCTCTTGAAGAATGTAAGCCCAATCAAGTCAATTGGGGGACCGTGTTGAAATATTAAAAATAACAAAACCTTCTTCGGGCATTCGATTCGATCTGAGTGGTAGTTCATAGTAAACTCTCATCCGGATAGTACGGTGCAGCCCTGCTTAAGACAGCGGCCGTATTATTAATAGTAAATAAAGAACTAAAACCGTAATTATAATAGAATATATATAATAAAGAGAATATATTAAAAAAAAATTACGAAGTTCAGTTATTTATTTGGCGCAGTCGGTAGGATCAGGTACAACTATCCTGATCCACATTGAGAAAGTTCAATTCGCATTTCCTTAACCGCAATTTTCGACGAACGAAAAAAAAAAAAAAAAAAAAACACGGGAAAAGATTGTGTATAGTGAAACCCTTCTAAAACCGTAGTGGAAGTTGTTGGCATATAGTAATAGTGAAACGGGAAATATGGCAGAAAATCCAAACGTCATCCCTGAGGTATCCAACCGGGATATCCTAAATAGTATAATGGCTATAGTGGCGAGAATACCACAGCCGAGTCATGGGAGCAACGTGTTACGGGAAATTCAATACTTACCCGAATTCGATGGGGATAGCGAATCCCTAATGCACTTCATCGTAATGATAGAGAACCACCTTCGGAATACTATTGGAGATTACCAAGCCACCTGGAACATCATACAACAAGTGAAAATCAAAGGTCGAGCTATGGACCTACTGATCATCAATGGAGTCACTTCGTGGGAACAGGCGAAGGAGTTATTTAAACAACACTATCGACCGGTCATCAGCAGCAGCGATCTTACGAAGGAAATCAGCAATATGAAAGTGAGTTCAATATATGATTTGACCAATAAATTAGAATACCTTTTAAGCAAAGTAAATACATATGTAGTATTCTGTGACAATCAGGAACAAGAAAAACTATTGTACTATAATATTATAATAAACAAAATACGAGAATTAACAATAGGGAATTTAGCCAGAGAAATTAGGAATCTGTATGATTTACATGAAATAAAGAGTATTTTATTCTCCTACATAGGATACGATAATGGAAATTTAAGGAATAGTGAAATAGTTAGAACCACGGCAAATTACAATAACCAAAACAAAAATCATAGGTTTAGTCTCCCCGACAAGGAACGACGACCCAGTTACAATAATGGTCACAATAATAATTTTGGTGGACAAAATCATTCGGGAAGGTTTAGACAAAATGAGTATCGTTACCAAAATCACACTACTTCACAGAGACCTTTCCAGAACCACTCCATACAGAATAGACAGAATAGACTAGAACCAATGGATACCAATAATATCCAAACAAGTCAGGAACCGATCCGTCAGGACATTAACTCAGTAGAACCGCCGGTTTTTCTGAACTGAGCCTCGGACAATTAATGACAGTCGCCACTGAAATTCAGAACCAACGACACTATATTTTAGTAGACACTGGCAGTGCTATGACTATCATAAATACTAGTAAACTCGACATGACACCGTATAAAATTCTAGACACCCGACAGCTAGAGATAAAGACCATTAATAGTAGCGTAATCAGGAATACTGCAATAATTCAGTTTCCAATACCAAAAGAATTCGGTTACAGCGATAATACTTTTATTAAAGCTTACGCTCAGGCTTTAGAAAATAAAAACTATACGATACTCCTAGGAATGGATGTCCTTAAAAATATCATTGAAACCATTGATTTTGAGAAAGGAACTATAACTTTAAAAAATCAGACCATTCTAAAGATAGAACGAGGACACGAGTTGGCATGCAACTACCTAGAGGAAGGCAATCCTGACTTCGGCAGCCTTAATCGCGAAGAAACGACAGCATTGACCTCACTGCTAGACGAATTTAGAAACATCCAATATAAGGAAGGCGACATGTTAACTCATACCTCGGAAATAAAACATGAAATTCACCTTAAAGAAGACAAACCACTACATGCAAAAAGTTACCGATTACCAAAGAAACACGAAGAAGAAGTAGCTAAGCAAATCAAAGAGATGGAAAAACAAGGTATCATAAGAAGAAGCATGAGTAGACATGCTTCTCCGATCGTTGTAGTTGCTAAAAAGCCAGACAAAGATGGTCAAGTACAGTACCGCATTTGTGTTGACTATAGGGCTTTAAATGAAATTACTGAAGATGACAGATTTCCTCTGCCAAATATAGAAAACCTCTTCGATAAGTTAGGAAAAGCGGTCTATTTCTCGACGCTTGACTTAGCAAAAGGTTACCATCAAATTTTGATGCACCCAGCTGACATAGCGAAAACTGCGTTTATTACTCCACAAGGATTATACGAGTATGTCCGTATGCCTTTTGGACTTAAAAATGCACCAGCCACTTTTCAGCGACTAATGAACCACATACTAAGAGAATATATAAACAAAATTTGTGTCGTTTATTTAGATGACATTTTGATATTCTCCACGTCCCTAAAAGAACATATGAAAAACCTCAGAGACATCCTTCGAGTTTTGCAGAAACATAATTTAAAACTACAAATTAGCAAATGTTCATTCCTCAAGAAGGAAACCGAATTCCTAGGTCACATATTAACACCAAAGGGAATAATGCCTAATGGTAATAAGATCAGTATAATCAGAAACCTCCCACTACCCCACACAGAAAAACAACTTAGAAGTTTTTTAGGAGCCTCTGGCTACTACAGGAAATTCATTCAGGATTATGCAAAAATTGCATATCCAATGACTAGGTATCTCAAAAAGGACACCAAAATAAATATTAGTGATCCTGAATACGTGAATGCGTTTGAAACACTCCGAAACAAATTGATAACACAACCAATCCTAAAATTTCCAGAATTCGAAAAACCATTTCATTTATACACCGATGCCAGTAACTTTGCCATCGGATCTGTCCTAACACAGGACAAACAACCGGTTTGCTATATCTCTAGGACTCTGAACGAGCATGAAAGAAATTATTCCGTAACCGATAAAGAATTTCTAGCCATTGTCTGGAGTGTATCCAAACTAAGACCCTATCTGTGGGGAAATAAATTCAAGATCACAACTGATCATCTCCCCATAAAATATTTGAATAAAAAATATAATGGTGCAGAGTTCTCACAACGCAACCAACGATGGTTACTTAAATTACAAGAATTTGATTACGATATTGAATATCTCAAAGGTCAAGAAAATCGAGTGGCCGACTTTTTAAGTAGAATTGAGAAAGAAAACAATGAAGTGAATCAAATTTCTGATAGCAGAACGGGTCAATCGACAGCGGAAGGACAATCTGATCACATACCTATTAAAGAAGGTATTGTCAATATATATAAACAACAAATTATTGTGAGTTATGACAAAGAACCAAAAGTGGAAACACTAAATGGTAAAAGAATTTTATATATCAGAGCCTCGGACCCTATTGAGACGATAACAGAACAACTCAAAGAAATTGCCCCAGGAGTTAGCGGTATTTATTCTGAAGTACAAGAATCTGACTTTAACAAAATTCAACGGTTACTCATGAACTTGCAGTCAGGAAATAGAAAGGTTAAATTGATTAAACTAACACGGAGAGTTAGAGACTTAAGGACGGAGGAGGAAGTTAGGAAACAGGTCTCCATATACCATATCAGGGAAAGTCAACACTCAGGAATCATAGAGACCTACAATACGTTAAAACAACAGATTTACTACCCTAAACTTACAAGGATAATTACACAAATTATAAACAATTGCGACGTATGTCAAAAGGCTAAATACGAGAGGAAACCTATTCAAGGGAAATTCAAAGTAACAGAAACACCTAGTAAACCTAACGAAATAGTTCACATAGATATCTACCATTTTCATAAACACATTTTTTTGACAATGATTGACAAGCTGACAAAGAAAGGGTATGTATACAGACTTGAAAGTAAAAATCACATTCACAAAACAGACGCTATCACAGAACATTTAACTAGAGAAGGTCCACCCTATAAAATAATTACGGATAACGAGTTTAATACAACATACATCAGAGAATTTCTTAGGGAACGAAATATCGAAGTGCATTTCACTAAACCGAACTCACATACAGGCAATGCAGACGTTGAACGCTTACATAGTACTATAGCTGAGATACTACTTAGCATGAACCAGGCAGAATCAGTAAATACCAAAATGTTTAGAGCTTTTCAAATCTATAACAAAAGGTATCATACTACGATAGGTATGTCACCAGAACAGGCTCAACATACAAATATAGAAGCATTAGTAACCAAGCTAAAAATGAAAAAAACCAAGGTTATAAACAAAAGGAACCAAGATAGGGAAGATTATATAGAAAGAAGATCATTTGGTTATATAAAGAATTATAAACATGTGAGACACAAAAATGAACCCAATTTTCGATTTAAAAACCTAGATAGAGTACATACATCAAATATTAAACGACCAAGACAATTTGTAGGTACTCACACTGATGCTGCTACTCCTGATGACACCAATGAACCTAGTACAAGCAGCACTTGTAATAACACCAATCGAAAGTGACAACGGATTCACAACGATAAGCATGGGTGAAGGAGAAATCATCAACCAAACCCAAACCATCATCCACATAGTAAAAATAAAAATGTTGATAGACACCTTACAGGAAATAAAAAAATTTGAAATTGTAGGACAAGACTCAGAAATAAGAAAGGAATGTAATACAATTTTTACAAAAATACATAGTATCATGCCTCATAAGACAAGATCAAAAAGAGGTCTCGTAAATATAGTAGGAACGGCTCAGAAATGGTTGTTCGGTACTATGGACAACTCAGATAGGGAAGAAATAGAAGAACACATAAAAGCTACTGACACTAACAATCAGAATGCAATTCAGGAACTAAACAAGCAAATCAAAATTAATACTCAATTAAACGGAAACATAAAAAACATAAGAGACTTAGTTTTGAGAGATAGGGAAGAAATAGAACGCTATCAGAATGAAAACCAACAGTTACAAAATACGATACTTAAACGCCTACAACGAACCGAAATACTAACTAGATTACAGATGTTAGAAAGAGTAATTGATAATTTGTTAGACACGATAGCTGCAGCGAAAATGGGAATAACCCACCCTAGCTTACTCACTAAGGACGAACTAATCATGACAGATATGAATTGGAGCAAATTAAGAAATATTAAGTCAGGGGTAATGAAATATACAGACGATGCCATTATTATAGCTTTGAAAATACCAGAAGAGATTATAACACGTCCAATTAAAATAATCGTACCAATACCAAATCGAGAAAAACAAGAAGTTGACTTAGAACCCTTTGTTGTAATTGTAAACGAAGGAAAAGAGTATAAATATAACGAGGAGAAAATTAATGTTAACGAATTAAAAGAGAGAAATGATTGTATTAGTAAGCAAAATTGTTTAATGAGGATCAATAATAATTTTGAAATTATTAATCTGAACGAAAGAACTTATATTATTAAAAACGCTAAAAATGTAACCGTACAAAATAATTGTGACTCTAGAAATTTAACTTTTGCTGGAAATCTTATTGTTAATATTCAGAATTGTAATATTAAAATCAATGACGCTATAATTAAGAACAAAGAAACTAATTATACATTTCAATTCTATTATGAAGAAATAATGAAAGAAAATGCCACCATCAATACGGTGTTTACAAAATTTAAGGAACTACAAGAAATTGAAAATAGACATAACCTAGAATTAGTTCAATACCACAAAGTAAAAACCTATTTAATCTCTGGTACATCCATGTTAATAATTATTATTGGTATAAGTATCATTGGAATCGTAATGTACAAGAATGTCAGAAGTACCGGTAAAATTAAAATTAAAATTGATAGCTTAACAGAAGAGCAAGGAAAAAAACAAACGAAACCCTCAAATCAAAATTTCCAGGAGAAAACTTTCTCTAAGGAAGGAGGAGTTAAGTATTGGTCGTAATTCTTAAAAATAAAAATATACAATGTGTCACCATACTTGCTTGTGTTTGCATTCTTCAATTGCACACCATAAATTCTTATCGTCATCACTTTTATGTGACCCATAAAAGTAACGATGACCGAAAGAGTAAACAAGGAAAGTGAACCAATGCATTCGGTTAACCTATTGAGAAATAGGGAGAATAAAACCAATGCATTCGGCTGACCTCTTGAAGAATGTAAGCCCAATCAAGTCAATTGGGGGACCGTGTTGAAATATTAAAAATAACAAAACCTTCTTCGGGCATTCGATTCGATCTGAGTGGTAGTTCATAGTAAACTCTCATCCGGATAGTACGGTGCAGCCCTGCTTAAGACAGCGGCCGTATTATTAATAGTAAATAAAGAACTAAAACCGTAATTATAATAGAATATATATAATAAAGAGAATATATTAAAAAAAAATTACGAAGTTCAGTTATTTATTTCGCGCGATCGAGGACATGGAGAGGTGTTACGGCAGAAATGACGTCCGAAAGTTCTACCAACGGGTAAAACAACTATTCAATGGATACAAAATTCGGACAGAAGCCTGTCGTGACGCAGAGAATCTGGAAGGATCATTTCTGTAGACTGTTAAACGGCGAGGAAGACTCCAATACCGCTGTCAGGCAGAATGTTCCACTCAACGCAATTGACGATTTGATTGAAGAATTCCGTCCTCCCGTATGTAGAGCGAATGGACAACACTGCTATAGCCCGAAGAGTCTTCGACTCCGAACCATATAGGTCGCAATAGAGGTCACTCACGGAACCGATGGCGCACCCAGGTGGAGAAGGACGTCAATCAACTTGGTGTGCGCAGTTGGAAACAGCTGGCTAAAGATCGTGCCGGCTGGAGAGGCTTACTGGTTGAGGCCCAGGTCCACCCCGGGCTGTAGCGCCATTAGAAGAAGAAGGAGTTTCAGGCAGGATTTAGAAAAAATTACTCGAAAGTCGATCAAGTATTTGCACTACTTAATATTGCGGAGATATATAAGCAGAAACATAAAAAACTATATATATATATATAAACAGAAACATGAAAACTATATGCCTTCTTCGAGCGGCCTTCGACTCCATAGCACGCGAGGGTCTGTACAAATTATGCAATATTGGCTTCTCGACTAAAATAATAAACAAACAACATTAAGAGCAATGATGGGGAGTCCATATCTGGACAGTTTACAACAACGATGGGTGTGGGGCAAGGATGTATCTTGAATGCGTTACTATTTATTCTATACATCAACGACATATCACATGCTGGAAAATGTGGAATCGAGTTGGGCAGCATGGATGGGTTGCAACATATGATGTACAGGCTTAGTGTGTTACTGTTAGTGTTACTCGAATTAATCAAAGGTAATGGTGTTTAGAGGAGGCGGTGGTAGATATTATCAGAACGAATTATGGACGTATCAAGGAGAAACGGAGGAAGTTTTTCGCGAGTACAAATACTTTTGCTGTCTTCGAATCTGAGTATTAAGAAATATCTAGAAGCCAAACGAGCAATCTCATCGGTAGGGGGTCGCTCCATCAACAACAAGTATGTAACCCATAGCTCGAAGCAGAAACTCTTTCGCTCAATTGCAACTTCTGTTCTTGTGTGGGGATACTGTTCCTTTATTGAAGTTGAGAAGTTTCTTCGATATTTCTTGAAGCGGTACTGAGGGTTAGTAAAGGTCAATGACTCTTGGGAATGTATTTCCTTTGAGAGACGTGATGCTAAGTGTATCCATCCCATCCACGTCCATCCTTTACTCTTTTCCATATCCTCTTTTGCAGTTGTACATATTATCATTTGAGTCAAAAGACTATCTTTATTAAAGAGACTTCAAAACTATCTATATTAAAAGTTACAAATATATAAAGTTGACACTATTAAGAATTGATCATGCTGATCGCTTAAGATTTAGTATACAAAGTTTGTGTTTGTTAGATACACTTGAGATCCATTATTAAATGGAAATCAATGTGTTTACTTTCTGCTATCGAAGCGAACTCAATATTCTCTTCACGCTTAGTGTTCATCACTCTTAAGGGTGATATCACTTTAATTGGTTCCGCAGGTAAGTGCATATAGTTCACACCTAACGGAATTGATTCCGTAACTCCTCCCTTCTTAGAAAAGCATTTCCATAGGTGTTTTATGCACTTTCGAAAATTCATGTCTTTTGCATAAGATTATCAGATATATTGACATTGCTAATACTATTAGTACAATTGTTACACTTGTATATTGGTGTATTTGCTTATGATATTTAAGTTCTTTAATTTCTATTGTGCGTTTGTTGTATTACAATTTCTTTGAATGATAATTCTTTTTCATATTTTATTTTGATAGGATCGATTACAATTTTCGATTGGTTATTAATGTATGTTCTTCTTTTGGTATTTCTAAGTTACAAATACTATGAAGTTTGCTTAGATTAAAATTCTTAATCATAATTAAGCCTTCTTGCAGTTCATATATTACTTCGTTGTCATTGACTTTATTAATACATGTATTTTTACATAACGTGAAGGGTTCAAGTTGATTTACATCAGTTATTTGCTTTTTATATAAATATTTTTGGTTTTTTATGTTAAAAATTTGTTTGTTCTTCATTTTTAACTCTAACTGGTTACTGTCAGGTATTGGAATGACATATGATATGTAACACTTTGTATATTTAGTTGGTAGGCTGATGGCAAAACAATATTTTATCTCCATTTTGCATAACTGCTGTTGTAAACTTTTGGAGTTTTTCTATATCTATGTATATTGTACATATCTTTTTCATTATTTGATAGTATGCTAGTGATTAGTACATTATGTTTTGCAAAATTTATGTAGTTTTCTATTTGGTTAATATGGTCCTCTAATGTCATAAGTTGAGGCATCATTTGAGTTTTTAACAATTCTTCGTGTTGTATATTCCTGTGGCAGTTGAGCCTATTCTCTCTAGTATTTGTTTTCTATATGTTTTTATGACTGTCTCTAATTCTATTAGTGAATTTCTAAAATTATTGTTTATTTTTATTTGTGTATTTAGGTATTTAGTATATTTTTAAATGTTCTTCTATTTCTAGTCGATCTTCTTCATTCATCGTTCCGGAAAGCTATTTCGTGATCGTATTACATTAACTAAACCTTTTTGCGCTTATGGTGTAGCAAAGTATTAATCTTATGTTTAACCGTGTCTTGAAATTATCGTTTGATTTTTTTATTGATTCTTCTACTTTTTCTAAGGTTTGTAAACTTGTAAATGATGCTGTCGTCATTATTTGTAATATTATTATAATCATTAGTATTGTCATCTTCGGGTGGTTTATCTGAAATAAATTTGTTCGGTTTTTTAATATGTAGTAATGCTACGTTAGGTAGTTTCTTCATTATAAATATTGGATTAAGTTTTGCATGTGTTCTAGTTATTTGTTCTCTGTTTTTAACCAATCCTTCTTGCCTATGTTCTATATAGCTTTCTTCATCCTCGTGTCTATTTCTTAAAGTTTTTAGCTTTTAGTTAACTAGTTTGTTAAGAATAATACTTTGATTTATTCTCCAAAATTGTATGTATAAGGATTTTTCTTGTGTTGTACAATGAATTTATCTATTATAGAATTCTAATGTCTGATATAGTTTTTCTGCAATTGTTTCTCCTTGTAATGTATTTATTGTTCGTAATTTTTCTGATACGATTCGTTGTAATCTTTAAACATTAGAATTCAAAGTATGTTTGTATTGTTTTGTAATATCTATATCGACTCCTTTTTCCCTACGCAATTCTCTAAGCAGAAAGCTGTTAAAATCATTATCTGCTATTATCTTTTTTGGTCTACCCATTATAGCAAAACATTCCGTTTCTCAAGCTAATCATATCTGTTGACTTATAATTTTGAATTAAGTTCAGTCTTGTTCCTGGAGAGATGTACTGAAGATATGTATATCATCCAAGTATACTACACAACTTTTATTGATTTCTTCTCTTAAGATGAAAAAAATTCTAAAAATTAAATGCTGCGCTCTTCCTAATTTATTTAGTATACCATCTATATTTGGAATAGGATATTTGTTATTCACTGTGTGCTCATTGAGTCTACGGTAATCAATAACTATTCCCCATTTCTTTTCAATTGAATTATACATTTTCTCAGGTATTATCCACAATGGACTGTTATATGGTGAATGGGATTCACGAACTATGCCCTATTTTAGCATACCTTAAATTTGTTTATTAATTTGCTCTTCATGAATTTGAGGGTAGGGATACATTTTAGAGTAAACTGGTCCATTTTGCCCTGTATTCATTTCTTGTGTTATTTTGCTAGTATATGAAAGAATGTCTCCTTCATTAAAGAAAATATCCCTTTTATTTTTAATTATTTTTGTCAATTCTATTTTTTCTTCCAAGTAAGGGCCATTAATCTTTCTCTGTTAGTCGTTTTCATCTTACTGAATAACGAACTTCAAAAGACAGTATGTAAAATATAATTTCTTTGAATTTATATCTATGAAATGTTCGCTCATATTAATTATTGCTTTTAGTGGTTTCAATATATTTTGACCAATTAAGCAATCAAAATGTATATCTCTTAGTTCCACAAGTTTCCATACCATACCGATCTGGCATGTTAAATTCTTGTGGCTGTTCACTTACTGTTTCTTCTTCTAATTTCATAGCTGTGCCTAAGGTAGTTATATTAGTATTTGTTATGGGTTTACGTGTATAGTTTTTTAAATTATTTTGTTCATTATCATTATAGACACTTTAGTTTTCCGTTGCCAATAGTTATATTAATTATCGGTAAATATTCTCTTGAGAAAATAACCATGAAATTTAAATACAAGAAAATTAAATTCTCCTGGTTCCTTGAATTCTATGAATGAGTGTAAAGTAATTTTATCGTTAAGGGTGTATTTGTTGAGAATGGTTGAAATTGTTATCGGCTCACAATCTTCTTGTTTAAATTAAGTGGTGAATTCGGGATTGATGAATGAAGAAGATACTCCAGTATCGATGAGGAATTTGAGTGGTCGTCCAAAGGGAGAAGAAATGTTGACGTAAGGTAGTGTTGTTCCGTGTTTAATGACGTCCACGCAACCTATTGGTTCCGAGAGGCTGGTGCTTAAAAATCCAGGTGTCCAGATCATAAAATGTATTCAAAAAATTTCAGCAAAAGGGGACTCGGGTGCGGCATAATTCGCATTATTGTCATACTGGTAGTAATCATCCAAGGTCGGCCTGTACATGTTGTTATTTGGGTATTTATGTTATGCAGTTCCTCTAAAGTGTACCTTGGTTGGAGGTACTGTTGTTGTTTGTTTAGATGTGAAAGGTCTGTTGGTTCTTTGTGTAATCCGCGAGACCATTGTAGGGCGAGATAAAGATGGATGTTTAAGATTTTAACGTATGGTAGTTGTCTTCATAGGTTCTGGAGTGAAATGTTATTAGTGAAATTGGCTTAGGGAAAATTTTGGAGATTTTTGGAAATTTTGGAAATTTCTCGTATTGTTGGGATTAAATCCATTATTTCTTACAGGGATACCGAAAGTTTGAAGGGGTTGACTCGTATTTGAAACATCGTTCTTTCCGTTTGTCGCAAAATTAGTTCTTTACTGTGGTACACTATTTGTAGGGAGTCTAGGAATTGCATTGAAGAGTGATTGTGAGGTACTAAATTGTTGATAAGAAAGAATTGGGGATCTGTTGAGATTAGGAGTTCTATTAAAATCTGATCGAACGTAGAATATATTTTGTTCTTGAATGCAGTAGGACAGTGCAACAGCTAGAGAATCTGATTTCACACCGCGCGTACTGGAACCTAATGGTTCTCGTAACCTAGAGAGAAAAGCATTCAAATACATTTGAGCAAAAATAAAATTCTTTTTGGCTTTTATAACGTTTTGATCACTCTCGTGAATGTGGATGTTATTATTCATCGTAGCATGGATCTCTACAACATCACAGTAGAATTGTTCTACGGTTTTGTTATATTGCCTTAATGCGTGAAGGTCTCTGAACAAAGAGGTCTCGTTTCTTTTATCAGAATATTAGAGGATTAAGTTTTGCTTAATATCTTCGCAATTTAAGGCTGTGCCATACATGTTCAAAACCTCGTTAGCTTGGCCTTCGATTTTGTTTCGAATTGACCTGAGTATTACTTGAGCATAAGGACTACCTTCAAGTCCGCTTGTGAACATGAGTATTTCCTCTACGTTCGTAATAACTTCGTAGAGCAACTTTGGATTGCCCTCGAATATTGGAAAATCTTTGACTGCGCCAGGAATTCGAAAAGCTTCGAAAAAGTTTCTCATGCTCGGTTGAGGAGCGACAACTGGTACATCGATTTGTAATGGAGCTGGTTAAGCGAACTCGTGGTTTAGGTTTGCGCTTAAGCGAGGGGAAAATTTGGTTTGAAACGAGGTACCAGGTTCTTCAGAAGGAAGTATTTGGGGTATAGAAGTAAAGCTCCTTAACAGGCGTGCAAGCTTGGGGTGAAGATAGACTTTTGGGACTTTTCTTATGATTTTGCACTAAATAATAGCGTAAGCTATTTTAAGTGATTGCCTAGGTATATAAACTCTACACAAAAACAAATTTGTAACTCTACAAAAAATTAGTTTGTAAGGTAGAATAAGAATTTGTACATAATAAAAATTCAGTCTTAAGACCACCGCAAAACACATCAGTGGTTCTTTCACTGTAACTGGCCCAGTCGAACTTAAAGAAAACAGTATCGTGCTATTGTAAATTGTGTTTTTTGCGAGCGGAGAGAGGATAATATGACACACTTTTAACAGTACAATTTTCTGTCTATATTTGATATATATTTTCCAATTTTACAGATTGGACAGAACAGATGAAATAGAGATTAAATGTGAACAAAGTAATTAACGTATAAACTTGAAGAGTTTAACGGGAATTCAAAATGAATAAATGAACAATAAAATGAACTGAACTGAATTGAAATCAACCGAACTGAATGCAATTAACAAAAATGAATGAAACGAATAGAAATGAGTAGAAATTAATAGACATGAAACAAATGAATAGAAATTAATAGAAATTAACTTTAAAAAATGATGTCCTAGTTTGTCTTGATCATCTCTTCACCGATGCTCGCGTTGAACTGTGCAGGGATGAAGAGCCGTTGCTATGAGATCAAGTCAGAACACGTTCGGAAAGTCATTAGTGCTGATGGGGGTATTGGCAGCATTGTCAGAGTCGCTAGCAGTGTTTGTTATTGTTTCGACACAGTTTAAGACTATATATATATATTGGCCACCAGCACAACTTGTGAATAATTGAATGAATCTAAAGTTGCAGCCCTACAGGTAATTATGCAGGCCCAGGAACAAATAATAAGCGTATGGGCGTCGGCTAATATCAAATGAAAATACAAATTCCAGTTATGTGAAGACGATATAAATAACCAATTCATGCAATTGAAATGCTTCGACGGAAAATCGAATTGTAGTGGATGCGATTTTATTAAAGCAGTCGAAGGCATACTTAAACTTTGTGAAGAGGATTAACAATTAAAAGACTTTTGTATCGAGATAGGAGAAGCAGCAAGAAGTATTCAACAACTGGAAGATGAAGCAACATGGGATAAAACAAAGAACCACCTGAGGCAACACTTCCGAATTGTCATTACATTAAGGTTAGTAATTTAAGAAAGCTTCTTAATGTTTTTACAATAGCCTTGTATCAGTTGAATGAAATATAGAAATTCGACAGTAGCAAACCAGAAATGTACAGTCCAGGTCGAGCAGACTGTGATCTAAAAGAAATTTTCTTAGAAAAAGATGATGGTAGTTTTCGAATATAAGAAGACAGGAGGATGACATATGGATCTTAATTTATGTGTAATAGAAATGTTTCATAAATATTCTAAATTAAAGTTATTAGATGATTACAGAGCTATTGATATGATGCATAGAAAAAATTCAACATTTATTTCCAAAGTAATGTCAAGTGGTAAAAGTAGACAGGACAAAAATAATTGTTCCCAAGCTAGAAAAACACTAAATATATCAAATCAATTTGAATAGGAGTTGTTCAGAGGAAATTGATAATACTGAACCAGATGATTTTCAGAATTAAGCCTCTTTAATTTTTGTGCAACCTAACAATTAGTGGAAAAAAATATAAGATGTTGATAGATACTGGTTCAACGATGAGTATAGTAAACTCAACAAAAGTTGAATGCAACAGTTTTCCAATAAAATAAGTGAAAACTGCAACCTTTAACACAATAAACAATGTTTCAACACAAGTAGTGAACATTATTGTAACCGATACACCTTCGAGCTTAGAATGACCCCTCGAAGCAAAATGAAGTGGTATAAATTGGCATTAAAAAACAAAAGTTATGATTTGCTATGAGTTATGATTGTTCCCAGAAAAATTATGAAGCTTACAAATAGTGTAAGTATTAGTTATTTTCCGATGATTCGGAATTATTAGAATGCTTTGAATTATCTGACCAAAGTAGTAAAACCAAAGATTTTTCTCATTTAAGACAAAACGAATGAGATATGATTAACGATCTCTTAAACGAATTTAAGAATTTTTTATACCAGGAAGGCGATTAGGTACCAAAGAGTGATCCATTAATGAATGGAATCAATAGCAAAGCTGATCAGCAGATATGTTCTCGTTTCTATCGATAACTCCTAAGCACGGGCACAAGGTATTGTATGAACATCACGCAGTAAGTATGTTTCACCAATAGTTGTTGTACCAAAGAAAGAAGATAGTTCAGGAAAACATTTATTTATAATATGCGTTGACTACAGACGTTAAAACGATATAACTGTCAATGATAGGTTTCCTCTACCAAATATTGACAATTTATTATGCAAATTAGGACATGCTCAGTACTTCACCACTCTGGACTTGGCCAATGGGTATTATAAAATTTGAATGCATCCTAGAGACATTCATAATACTGCATTTGCGACGCCAAATGGTCTATATAAATTTACTCGGATTCCATTCGGCTTAAAAACGCACCGGCTACCTTCCAGAAATTTATGAATGAAATATTAACAGATTTTATAAATAAGGTTTGCGTAGTTTATCTAGATGATATCCTTACATTTTCGACCAGCCTTGAGGAACATCTATTAGCCATAAGAAGTATTTTGCAAGTGTTAGCTAAGCATAATTTAAAAGTACAAATTCATAAGTATTCGTTCTTACAACGCGATACGCAATTTCTGGGAAACATCCTAACAAAGAATGGAATGAAAGCCAATCATGTGAAAATTAAGTGCATTGTCGACTATAAATTACAACAAACGGTCAAACAATGAAATGGCTTTCTAGGGATTACAGACTTTTACAGAAAATTTGTGCAGAACTATTCGAAAATTGTGTACCCAATGGTTAAGTTTCTTAAAAAATATGCTAAAATTAACAAAATTGTCCCAGAATATATTCATCATTTGAAACACTCAAATCTAAAATTGTTAAACACCCAATCTTAAGATTTCCCAATTTTGAAACTTTTTATTTTGCATCTTTTTTGTCGCCGTGGCATAGTGGGTTAGTGCGTCGACTCCTACGCTGAGCGTGCCAGGTTCGATACCCGAATTTACCACCTTTGATAATTCACGGCTCCACCTCTTTCGAGTCACTGACAATGCTCAAAGAGTATTCCTGTCTAGAAAAAGCTTCTCAACTTAGCCGTTCGGAGTCTGCATTAAACTGTAGGTCCCTTCCACTCGTGAAAGAACAATAGCACAACACGAGTGTTTGCTGAGAAGCTAGGCTCAGGTCCGCCTCGGACTGTCGCGCCATCCATATTATAATTATTATTATTTATTTTGTATATCGATGCTTCCAATTACGCAATTGGAGCAGTACTGACAAATGAAGGCCAACCTGTTTGTTTTGCTTCACGATCCTTAAACGACCACTAGAAACTTTATTCGACTACTGGTAAAGTATTCTTGGCTATTGTTTGTCGGTTTCTTATTTTCGTCCGTATTAATGGGGTCATAGGTTTAAAATTGTAACGGACTATCAACCCATAAAATATCTTAACACCAAATATGGCGGACAAGAATTCTCGCCCAGAAACCAAAGGTGGCAATTAGAAGAATTCAATTACGAAGTTGAATACCTTAAGGGTAGACAAACGTTACAAGGACAACGATTTTCGGTTCTGCACGTGGAATGTTAGGTCCCTTAACAGACCACGTGCAGCCGAAGAACTCGCGGAGGCCCTAGACTGCTACAAAGCGGACATTACCGCAATCCAGGAAGTGGGGTGGAATGGGCCGGGCAAGAAGAGGATGAGAAACTGCGACATCTACTACTGTGATTGCAAGACTTAGGCAAATATGATCTCCTAGAAAGGGCTTACGATCAGTGCCCCAGCTTCGACACCAAGATCGTTCTAGGAAATTTTAATGCAAGGCTGGGTAAGGAAGACATCTTTGCTAAAGTCATCGGGAAACACAGCCTGCACGACACCATATCCGATAACGGACTCAGGCTGGCAGACTTTGTCAACAACATCGACTCGGACCATTTCATTCTTGTAGCCAAGGTAAGAACTCGGATATCAAGAGAAACGGAGACGAGAAACGACACCACGGTTTGACGTCGGAAAGCTACAATCCCAACGGACTATCGAGTCTCCCGGAATATCTCTGTAAGTTCGTCGCCACCTGCGCAAACAATTGAAGAAGATTGGAGGCGTTGTTAAGAAGCCTTCCATGATGCTGCCACTGATGTGCTGGGTTTTACGGCACCACCTAGAAAAAACCCATGGTTTGATAACGAGTGTAGGCTGGCACATGCAGCGAAGCTGGAAGCCTACGAAGCAACGCTGCAACGAACGACGAGAGCTGTTCGTGAGCTCTACGAACAGAGACGAAGGGACGAGACCAGGCTTCCCAGGAGAAAGAAGAAAGAGCACGGGAAGCGCGCGATCGAGGAGATGGAGAGGTGCTACGGTAGGAACAATGTCCGAAGAGGGTGAAACAATTATCCAGTGGATATAAGGTTCGGACTGAAGCCTGCCGGGACGAGAATGGACAACTAGTAGTAGAGTCGCAGTCGATACTGAGAACTTGGAAGAACCATTTCATCAGGCTGCTAAACGGCGATGGTTACCAATACCGCTGTCAGGCAGAATGTTCCACTCAATATTGACGATGACCGACGAGAATTCCGTCCCCCCCGACTTAGGCAAGGTCAAGATAGCAATATCAAGGCTGAAGTCTAACAAAACTGCCGGTGCGAACGGACTGTCAGCTGAAATCTTTAAGGCAGCTGGAGATGATCTGGTTGAGCGCATGCACCAGCCCATCTGTAAGATATGGTCGGAGTAAAGTATGCCCGATGAGTGGAATCTCAGTATCGTTTGCCCGATCTCTGCCGTTTTGTGTACTCGCCTGAAGCCGTTTATAAATAACATGATAGGTCCATATCTTCAGGCCAGGGAAGTCCACAACAACGCCATGTCTAGTTTTGACATTCCTGCCAAACTCGTCAGGTTGTGCAGGATGACGATGGAGAATTCTCGCTGCCCCATCAAGGTCGGTAACGAACTCACCGAGACCTTCAATGTCAGAAAAGGATTCAGACAAGGCGACGCGCTGTCATGTGACTTCCTTAACATGATCCTGGAGAAGATCGTGCAAGACTCACACGGCAACACTAGAGGCACGATCTTCCAGAAGTGTGTACAACTGTGGACAACGCAGACGACATTGACGTGATTGGCAGAGCGAGCCGTCAATGAGGCGTTTGCTGGCATGGAAGCGAAGGCGGCTACAATGGGTCTAGCGGTGAATGAGGGAAAAACGAAGCTTATGCTGTCATCAAGAAAGGACACACAACATCGACGTCTTGGACAGAGCGTCACAATGGGCAGATATAACGTTAAGGTAGTCAAGGACTTCGTCTACCTCGGCTCCGAAGTAAACAGTACAAACAACATCAGTACCGAGATCAAACGCAGAGTAACTCTTGCCAACCACTGTTTCTATGGGCTAAAGAGGCAATTGAGAAGTAGAGCTATCTCTCGAAGGAACAAGCTGACCTTATACAAGACCTTGATCATCCCAGTCCTGCTGTACGGCGCGGAGGTATGGACAATCTCAAAAGCGGATGACGAAGTCCTTGGTCTCTTCGAGAGAAAAGCTCTGCGTGTGATCTTTGGTCCTGTTTGCGTTGACGGTTTCTGGAGGAGAAGATTGAACCACGAACTGTACGGGCTGTACAGCGACATGAGTCTAGTCAAGCGTCTTCGGATCCAACGCCTAAGATGGCTAGGCCATGTGGAGCGTATGGACAACTCAGCTCCAGCCCGGAGAGTCTTCGACTCGGAACCCGTGGGACAACGCAACAGAGGACGCCCGCGTTTAAGGTGGCGCACCCAGGTGGAGAAGGACCTCAACCAACTTGGCGTGCGACACTGGAGACAGCTAGCCAGAGACCGTGCTAGCTGGAGAAACTTGTTGGTTGAGGCCCAGGTCCACCCGGGACTGTAGCGCCAAATAAAGAAGAAGAAAGAAGAGAAAATGTAGTGGCTGATTTTTTAAGTAGATTGGAAAATATTAACAATATCGAAACTTCACAGCAGACAAGTCCCTAATATTTGGATACTGTTGTAAATTTATTCAGAACCCAAATTATAATACTTAATCAAAAAGAATATGAAGTAGAAAGTGTATTTTGTGACATGAGAATTTACATTGAGCGAATTGATATACCCCACAATATTAATAAAATCGTTCGAAGACATGTTACTAAAGGAAGAGTTGGGATATACTCAAAATTAGTTGTAATAATAAGTAATAATAAGTTTGTTTTAAACCAAGAAGAAAATTTTAAATCTATAAAAGAAGTAAAATTTCACAAATCTATTAACTATACTATGACAAGTAGGACAGTTATATTGTGTCTAAAGTGATATTATTATAGGTATTACTATTAAAGAAGCAAAACAAAGTTAAGATAAATATGAAAGGTAATGTAACAGAAAGCACTAATAATGGAACACCTCGAGACTACGTTCTAGAAATGTTACGAGTGAAATATGCTGCAATATAAATAAATGCTTCTGTTACCGCCATTGTAAGAAAAATAAAAAGGAATACAATACAGAAATATATATATATTTATATTATAGACTTAAAGAAAAAAAAATTGTAAATAAGTTACCAATTTTCCATTCAGAAGAATTCTAACTTTGGTGGAAGGCGAGTTACGTCGTACTTTCACAATGACGACGTACTTCTGCAATTGCTTCGTAATACAATCTTCCTTATCGTCCACTTTTACTCATTTCGCAATGAGTCAATCCCTGCTCGATCGATGTGGGTCATTGGGATCATATGGTTAGAGCTATTGTCAGTTAACGTTCAGCTTTTGTTGCGGTATCATCGTGATAGTGATCGTTCGCCTTTAATTTAAATTTAATTAACCTTAATAAATCCAACAACTAATAATGGTTGAAAATTGTGATTATGGCAATTCAGGCATTAGTTGCGGAGGAGTATGCTGCAGGAAATTTCATACACACTGCGTGATCCTGTCCAAAGCATCCCTCAAACTCATTAAATCATAAAATCATCAGAAGGAGTATGCTTCAAATGCAAAATCTGCAATGGCTTACCATTATTAGGACTCTTAACCAAACTAAGTTCGTCAACGAATGAACTGAAATTGGTTCGATCGGAATTTCGGGAGTTGAAAAACAATTTTTCAAATAATACGGGTGAAACGCAGACGATTAATATGCCTGTGGAAACGGTTATTATCACAGCTTATACACCCTTACCGGTAAAAAATGCAAAGCCGTCGGACACCCAAGAAATCGCCACCGATGGCAACGAAAATAGAAGTGAGGTTTCTCGTAAAAGAACCTAAAAAAAACGCGCAAGGAAAGTAAAGCCTATAATAGGCAATGATCAATCGGCTTCTTATCTCGTTGCCTCTCCCCGGAAAGATTTGCATGTCGCTGGTTTTCGCGTCGACACTACGGTGGACGCGGTATGCAATTATGTGACATCGAAATTGAATATACCGGTTGAACAAATTAAGTGTTTTAAATTGGTTCAGTCAACCGCTGACTTGAACAAATTAAATTACATTAATTTCAAGTTGTCTTCCTGAGGAAGTACATGCGCGCGCTTTACTGCTTTCCAACTGGCCGTCGGGAATTCGCGTAAGAAATTTTTTTCAAAAAACTTTAAGAGATTTATGTTTCTCTCTCTGACCACCAATATGATATTGTTGTCTTAACAGAAACATGGCTACACCGACACATCTTTTCAACAGAAATCTTCAACAGTTCACATGTGGTTTATCGGAAAGATCCATGTTTATCTAGTGATGAGCGAGGAGGGGTGGGGGGTTTAATAACAGTCTTATATCGATTTGTGTATGTATTAATTTTAACGAAGACCTCCGTTATCAGTTGTTTATTTTTGTCTCCTATGTTCCCCCAAACACTGTTACCAACTTGACTCAAGAGCACATTGATAACATTGGTAGTGTCGTTACTAATCTTGGAGTCACTCAATTACCATGTGTATTGGGAGACTTCAATATTGGTGATGTTACTTGGAAGAAAGTGGATGGTGATGAACATTTAATTCCCTTCAATGTTACTCATGGAAGGGAACAACTGGTCTTAGATAGTCTTCAAGCTCTCAATTTATTTCAAATAAACAGTGTCCGGAATAGTTTAAATAGAGTACAAGATTTAATATTCTTAAATAATGAAATTGATTTCAATGTTTCAAGTTCTTTAATTATGCGCATCAAATTAATAACAATAGTTCCGCGTTAGTTTATAATTTCTCCAAGACCAATTTTGTTGCACTTAGTGAATATATAAACAGTTTTGATTGGGATGCACTGCGGAACAGCTCCAATTTAAAAGGTAATTACCATGTGTTTACCGGTACAATCAATTCTGGTTTTGAGTTTTTTGTACCAAAAGCGCGTCATAAAAACCGGTTTAGAATCCCGTGGTCAAATAAAAGATTAGTAAATTTACGAAATCTAACAAGAAAAGCATATTTGGCTTATAAATGCAATAAAACGAACTCAAACCGTGAAATTTTTTTGAGATTTAGAAAAGAATATGAGTTCTTGAATAGATTTTTATACAGGCAGTACATCATGTCCGTTGAGTCTTCAGTAAAGAGTAATGGTAAATAATTTTGGAAATACATTAATGCAGGAAGAAATATCTCAGGCTTGCCTAAGGTGATGGAATTTGGTAATGTAATTTCAACAGCCAACTTTTTCGAGTCGGCTTGTAATAATTCTCCAGTCCAATCAACGACGATCCATTACTCTTATATTACTGAATCATTAGATATTTGTTTGTTGCAACTTTCGGGTGAAGACGTAATAGATGCATTAAGTAAACTTGAATTTGAACAGTAGACCGGGCCCTGATGGGATCCCTGCGGTAATATTAAAAACCTTCTATCTTTCATCCACTTAAAATCGTATTTAATTCCTCAATGAATGGAAATTTTCATTTATTACGCCAATATTTAAGAATGGCTTAAGACAAAAAGTTGAAAACTATCGGTCCATATCAAAGCTTTCTGCAATTCCAAAATTGTTAGAAAGCATTGTTAAAGATAAGCTTTTTTTCTCGCTTAAAGAAATTATTTCTAGTAATCAGCATGGCTTTGTTCGCGGTGAGTCAGGTTCTACAAATTTAACTGTATTAACAAACTATATATTTGATTGTTTTGAAAATCGATTACAAGTTGATATACTCTACACTGACTTTTCGAAAGCTTTCGATAAAGTACATCATACTTTACTTTTTGCTAAGCTTCAATCATTAGGTTTCCACTCATCTATGCTGATGTGGATTACGCATTATTTAAGTAATAGGAAACAATTGGTAATGGTCGACAATTTTATATCACGCGTAGTAGAGGTAAATTCTGGCGTTCCTCAAGGTATTCATCGGCCGGCCCGTGGCTGTTTATTTTAATTATGAATGATGTTCATGAAATATTTAGTTTTTGCAGAGTTTTAACATTCACGGATGGCTTAAAAATATTTACAAGCATCAAACATTTTAATGATTGTATTCCTATCCAAATGGATATATGTAAATTATAAGAATGGTGTAAACATAATGGAACTTAATATTTCTAAATGTAAGATACTTACAGCGTACCGTATTGCTGCGCCGTTCTTATATGATTATTTTATCAATGACTTTCTGCTTCATCGTCTTGAAGAAGTTAACGATCTAGAGGTCATATTTGACTCAAAATTAAATTTTTCACTACATTATGATTATGCCATATCTAAGTCTAACTGATTGTAAGGATTTCTATAGCGGAATAGTAAAGACTTCCAAGATGTTTATAGCCTTAAAACTACTGCTCGTTGGTCAGGACTCATTTAGAATATTCTTCTATTATTTGGGACCCCCATAAAGTGTTCAAGAACAAAGATTCGAAAGAGTTAAAAAAAAATCTACAAGGTATGCCATCCGTAAATTAAACATGTTTGACGAACTTCCTCCTTATGACGAAAGATGCAAGATCAATGGCTTGCAAACCTTAAGTTTCAGGCGGAAGGCATCTTCAGTCATGTTTATTCGTGACATAATTAACTATAGTATAAATTCACCAGACTTGGTTTTGCTTATAAATATATATGCTCCCCAAAGATCTCTTCGGGTTAGAAATATACTTTTCGATAGAATGCATGGAACAACTTATGGATGCAATGAACCTATGACTAGGTGCATAAAAACATTTAATGAACTTTGCAACGAAATTGATCTGAGCTTATCTCAATTGGAATTTAAAAGTTGTGCTTTTTCTTTGGTTTTCGATTAATAATATTATTGTTTATTGAAGTAATCTGTGAGATGCAAATCGGTAGATGATCCTAAGTCGCGCAACAAACGTATTTTGTGTAAAGGGCTACTGAGGGCATGCACTAAGATAACGTAGTGTTTTGTGTTTGCCCTGTGATAATAAAAAAAAATATTGAACCTCAAATGCTGACAGTTAAGAAATGAGTTTGTAAGGTAGAATAAGAATTTGTACATATCTATGTAATATATATATATACATACATATATCTTTGTAACTCGTGGGGATTAGAGCATTAATTATATCAATATATCTCGTTGTTTGAATTATACAGTCTATTCTATTATATGAGTGTTATCGAAGTTCAATAAATAAGAAGTTTTAAAGCAAAACGTTCGTTCATTGATCCGAACACCTCCAGACAACTCCCACATAACTTCAGTTTTTTTATGTAAACTTAAATGCTGACGTCATATTTCTGCCGACAAAATTTTACTTTATACTTTGTTCAAATAAATAAAACGAATGGAATTACAAGAGAATATTTATCCAACCAAGAATGCAAAATGTAAAACGATGACAGATACAAGGCACGTTTAATAAACGGTAAATTAGCTCCAAAGATTGTGTATTCTTTCCAGCTGACATATTTGTATTGAACTGTGTCAGAAAAACGGGTTCACTCTAAAAAGGTTTAATTGTTCACGCTGTAGAGTAGTCTGTATAAGATTATTTGTGTTCACTCGGTTGGATTGTTCACTTAATCGATGTTCACTCTACCGAGAGTCTACTGTATAGGGAATTTTTGTCACTATTCGTAATGTTTGTGTTATCAACTTTTAATGGCTTCATATTGCTAGGGTATACAAACAGCAACTACGTGACAGACGTCAAAAACGGAATGGTTGCATTGCCGCACTGCCATCAGAGATTTATCAGGAACCACATTAGGCTATCTACCATCCCGAACCTGTACCAGATTGGGCAAGGAGATGCGTTGCTGTGTTGCTTTTTCGGATTCGGTTTTGGATATGTGATCCTGTCTGCAAGGCAAGTGAATGGAGGAGAAGATATAACCGCGAACCGTACGACGGATGCCCGGAAGGAAAAAATCTGGAGACTAATGCAGTCAGTCTTCAGGTCAACTGAAATAATGTTGAATTTTTTTTCATATTTTCTCTTAGTGATAAGTGAACTTAGCTACTATATAGCCTTCTGGGAATATTGATGTTAATTATCTAGACTACAGATTCAGGGGATGTTATCATGAAAACTAGGCAATCGACATTACGGAAACAACGTTTATCGAAGTTATACTAGGTATTCCATTTTTAGAATGTACAAAATTAACGACTTCTTCTTCGTGATCTCGAATAATTCCATTCAAGTGGCCGTTTCGGAAAATTGATTTGATCTGGCGGTTTAGCTTGTTGCAGTGTAACACAAATATTATCAAACATGGTTCAAATACTCTGCGACTTTTTCTACCAGTCAAGAACAGCAAAATCCCTCGCAAATGAAAAACGTTATATAATTCATAATATCTTATTTTTATATTATATTAATTATGGGAATAAATAAGAGAATTAAATTACTTACCTCACAGTGTGAATGTTGTATTGAGTGTGTCAATGTTTCTTCAAATTTAGACATTAGATCTAAATGAATTCGTGGGTCATATTCTGCGAATGACGATTTATGAAGGCTCACGGTGGGGATAACACTGTTTTTTCCAAAAGAGAACGGGAAATCATTATTCCAAAGAATGCATACACTATTCGCTTCTGAATGATATGTTTCAACTGCAAAGAAAAAAAATCAATTAAATGATAATCACGCTAAGAATGTCTATGTTGTAATGTGTACCTATAATAGTTATTAAGCCAGACAAATAATAAGCTAAATGCATTTTGATTTTGATGATTTTTAAATCTTTGTTACACGATCTCAGACAATTCTCTCTACTCTGAGGTTAAATTTCTGCTTGATTGAAGTCTTGGTTAAATACACGTTTCCTTTCCGTGACTGAACAACATAAAAATTTTATACAACGAATAATTTGAAACGTGATTAAGTCCCTCGCAAGTAAGAATTCCTCGTATTATCAAGAATACAATAAACAAAGTAGCAATTTGAGAGTATTTGTAAGTAAGTATCCATTGGGAAATTTATATGTTTACATTGTGAACAGTTTCAACTTACATTACTTATTCATGTGGATACCACATGAACAGAGACAATTAGATTGGATTTGAAACATTCGTACAATGTTTAACTTTCTATATGAACCAATTTAAAATTGATCAATTATATATAAATTTAATATTGGCCAAATTGATCAAACAATTGAAAAAAAAAAAGTAATTGTTTCCAAAGTGACATAAATTTATCGAAGGTTTGACTGTCATGAATAATGAAAACGCTTTTCTTTCAAATAATAAATACTAACCTTTTTTGCAATTACGTCGCAACCCATAGCTGCAAGTGGATTGCATCTTGCCAAAAAAACAAACGTAGCAAGGATTATGAAAGAATTCCTTTAAATTAGTTGATCCCTCTGGTTGGGAAAAAAGCTTAAAAGTAAGGTTTTAATACTTTTAAAATTCTTTCTATCGGTGGCTCAAGATTAAGCCTTCTAATCCTTCCAAGTAACATTAATTGTCAATATTCTGCATCAACTGCGTCGGAAATTTGTTTTAATTTTTGGCTACCAGGTTTACACACAACATACATTTACAATCTTTTATAACTCACACAGAGTATTCTTGTCTAAAAAAAGCTTCTCGAACTTGGCCGTTCGGAGTCGACATAAAAATGGAGGTCCCATCTCCTTATGAAAACAGAATAGCACGCATAACACGAGTGGTTGCTGTTAAAGCTAGGCCGTCCTTTCGAGGCTTAGTAAAGGTTGATGACTCTTTTGAATGTACTCCGTATGAGACATGAAGCTAAGGATAACCATCACATCTACGTCCAGTTCCCATCCTTTGCTCTTTTCCATATCCTCTTTTTCAGGGAGCTGGATCAAAGCGGCAATTGAATCGAGCCGAGGATCAGATTGGCCACCTTACCAATAGCCACATCGTGACCGTTGATTCCCGTTAACTGGCAATTTTCTCGGATTAGACAGAGAAACCGAACCGGCTAAGCTACCAATGGACCCTGCCACACCGGCTTACTCGTGGGATGACATGAAAGCAAGTTTAAGTACAACGGAAACGGACACACAAATAGAAGTGAACGCAACAACAAGACTTAAGGACACAACGAACAAACAATCAAACGATACGAACAAACACTAAAGGAACACAGGGTGCCAAAAATCGGACCATACGAGAAGGGAAGAAAGGCGACTCGAGAAGGTAAAAAGCAACACCGACGCGCTTTCTGACGGCTCGATCTATCTAACAGATAATGAAAGCGCGGCATCAATTTCGCTTCGTAGAGAGCATATAAGAGCCAGCACGGCCGCCGGCTTCCAGGTCTTAAGCCGACTTGACAACAAGAGCAAGTATAACTGGGATGGCACGGACAAAGCGTCCTATGCCCCGGCCAACAAAACGATCGAGGAATTGAGGAGTCGACAAGGGTCCTAGAAGGAGCCACCAAGAGAGCTCGATCTGCGAATGAACCTTCACCAGCTTCTAAGAAGATCAGGAAAACCAATAAGGTCAACCTTCATCTAAATGAAGTGGTGAAGGAACATTTGATTCTACTGATCATTGATCTAGGTCACGAGGGGGATAGATTAAACATCAACTTCCTCTCCAGGTGCAAGGCAAACAAGAGGAAAAACAACCCAACTTGTAATGACAGGGGCTGGTTACACCAGAAGGGTTCTAAGGTCGAAGATCTGGGTAAAGACAAGGTCCCACTGTGACCTACAGCTTCCAGTGAACTCCAACGGAACACAGGACATTCTGCTACTCATACAGAGGCAGAATTCTGATCTTCCAAATTGAAACGACCAAAGGCCCAGAGAGAATAATTTTGCTGCTACTTAACAAGAACTCTCCAGTTTTATTTAATATTGTATTTGTTTATATATGTTAACAACAATAATAATTAAGGTGTACGAGAAGGACGAAAGGCAGGTAAAGAACAAAAACCTGAAACAACAATCAAGACAAGAGAATATTTACCCAACCAAAAATGCAAAGCGTAGATCACTGACAGATACAAAGCACGCAAAATGAATGGTTATTTAGAATTACGAGTTTCCTCAAGCGGTTGAGCAAAAAAATAAAACCATTATTTTATTATTTTTTTTTTTTGTGGGTGAAATCTTTCTTAAAAAATTACTTTACTCCGCCGAGTCAAACTTAAGACTAAATTTACAATATTGAAAATGCAAGTCTTGAACAATTCCACAGGTTCGTAATTTATGCTAATTCTGCATTGCCCACTTCACGTGGGAGAGGTAAGTAGCTTGTTATTGCAGGTGTCATATATTCCTCGTGTTTGCTGCCCTGTTTTGCATGTAATTTTATTTAATTCTATATATATTTCTTACTTGCTAGACAAAAGTAGTTAAAACTAGCTTAAGTAACTTAAGAATTTACAAATGTGCTTAATACTGACCTACTGACCCTATGCGGGTACTCTAAGCTAATCTAATCTACTTCATAAATGTGACTTTCGGCTTAATCTACGTTTTTTTAGTCATTAAGACAATCTTTTAATTCTTTATTCATTTGCCAAGAAAACTTATGAAAAACTTGGCTAATCTTAACTACTTAATCTACCTTCTACTAATTTAACCTAACATAAAATTTAATACTATATTAACTATGTCCGTAACAGTACGGACACGAGCCCCAGAGCGTATATGATATGTATATGCCTAACATATATAATTTATACGCCGTGAAGCACCTTTTTGTTTTTGTTTAATATATATCTTTTTATTGTATTTTATTGTGGCATGAATTTCTAAAAATTATTTATTTACAAGACTTAATTACAGAGATTTGATTTTTATTTAATCTTACATCTACAAAATAATACAGTTTGTCAATCAATTTACAAATTTTATAGTTTTTGTGATGATTTGAAGGAAAATCCAATTCACCTTCATTAAACAAAAAATAGATAAAATAATATAAAATACGGTAGAAATAGTGCAAAATATAAAGTTCGTCGGGGGAAAAGAGAAGTGTTGACATGAATTGATTTCCAAGTTCGTAATGAGTGCGTTCGAGAGAAACATAATAAATAACAAGAAACAAGCAATTTAATAAATAGTCGATAAATAACGGAACAATTGGACAAATTTTAATAAATAGAAAAAATAGATAGAGACATACTTAATACGTGAATAAATAAATATATGAATAAATAAATACAAAAATAAAAAATAAGTAAATAAATGTATAAATTATTAAATAAATAAGTAAGCAAATAAATAAATATATTAATAACTGAATACAGGTATGAACTTTTGAATTGAAGACTTTATCAAAGATATGTAATGAATAAAATAACACACGCGTTATGAGGCTATGTTTGAAATCAATTCATTGTCCGATGATAAGCAAATTCCTTTGTGGAGAAAAACCAAGGCAGATTTAGAATGATTTTAAGTAATTTTTTTTTAGCAGTTTGTGGTTTGCGTAGATGGCAGTTCGCGCACTTGCTCCTCCAGCCTGTGATCATTGAAAAATTGATTTAAGAATTAAGATTTTATTCTCGTCGCTTAGTATTAAGTTACTACGTTTGAATGGGTACAGGATTCTAATAGTGGTGTTAACTTTTTTTTTATAATTTCCTGGACATGAAGATTGAATGTTAATTTTTTATCTAAGTACATACCAAGATATTTTGCGTTTGATTTCCATTCAACTAGAGAACTGTTAAGAGAAAGGTTGTTGCTTGGAAGTAAGCAAGCTTTTCTTTGCCGAGTAAAAAAGATAGCTTGAGTCTTTGAAGCATTAAAAATAATTTTCCAATTGACACAATACACTAGGCCATTTAATCCCAATTGAAGATTAGTTTCAATATTGAAACCAATTGAATCTGAGGAATAAATGCATGTTTGATCTGCAAATGAGGAACTCCAGCTATGATCTGTGGGCTGTTAGAGAAGCTTTGATTAATAGATACCTTGAAGCTTCGGGACTTAAGCAACGATTGTATAATTTTGAATAGATGTAAGGGAAATTTGAAATTCACTAACTTGTGTATCAGACCTTCATGCCAAAAAGTATCGAATGCTTCTTCTGTTTCCTCTTCTATGCTTCTTCTATGTCTAAAATTACCATTCCAGTGCTTTTGCCTATTGTGAAATCTTGTTTTATATCTTTTGTAATATGATGGACTTGATGTGTGGTGTTATGAAAAGCTATAAATGCAAATTGTTGCGTTGGAAGATACCTTCGTTATCAATAAAGGAGACAAATCTCTTCTTAATAATAAAAAAAATAAAAGCACTTGCTGAGACAACTTTGTAGGCTAATAGGCCGATAGCTAGACGGCAAAATATTTGTTGTTTTATTAATTTTTTTTTTTTTTTCTTTTTTTATTTTATCTCTGTTTTATAATTTTTTTTTCTTAAAAACTATTTTAAAAACTATGTAAGCTGGTCACTATGGTCAACTACCTGATCCTGTGGAAAATCTAGCGGTGATGGAGACTGGTTTTGGTGTAACCACCAGTAAAATTGCCGTGCTTTGGCAGACTTTTTCCTATGTCGAGCGGGGATCGCTCTACCGAACCGGAGGAGATCCTCGTGGGTGCGAACGACATCCAGTACGTATTGGAGTCGCTTGTCCACTGTTCGGCGTACGACATGGAAGATGAAAGGACATCCTTGTGGATCCTGTATAAGGCCAATTGTGTCCACATAGAGGAATGCTTCGGGAGGAATAAAGCCGTTAAGGCACACCCTTTCATGGTACATACTATTGGGGTAGTAAGCCCCAAAGATCAGACTGTTGGAAGAGGTCATACTTCATGCAGAGTGCCTTCTGATCAGCTTAATAATAAAATAATCTACCCTGTTCACCTTTGCCCTGTTGTACAGGACCACATTAGGATAGTACTTCTTGTACTCAGACTCGGTTGTACGATACAGACAGGAGACAGCTCCTAAGACACTGCCTCTCGAACACCCTCATCTTCTCCATCTCGGAAGGACTCACGTTGATCCACAATGGACAACCGTACACCATAATTGGCCCTACTAGGGCCATGTAGCAAATTATCTTCACTCTGGTATCAAGTTGGCTGCTGAAAAACCACCTCCTTGCCGCAGCAAAGGCTTTTCTGGCTTTCGTCAGAGCAATATCTAAATGTCAAAATACAGATTATTATGGGTTCCGACAATTGAAAGGTTTTCACCTAGAAATAGGCTACAGATTCGTCATGGTAGGTGGGCGAGTGGGGCATTGATCCTGACGGTGTCATATTCCAGGACACTTGTGTGGTCGTGTTAGCCCCAGGTGTTTTTTTTTTATATGTAATTTTATTTCTTCTTAAATATTTTACTTACATGCTAGACAAAATTACTTAAATCTAGCTTACCTAACTTAAGAATTTACACTGTTCTTAATACTAACCTACTGACCCTATGCGGGTACTCTAAGCTAATCTAATCTATGTTATAACTGTGCCTTTCGGCTTAATCTGCGTTTTTTTAGTCTTTATGACAATCTGTTATTACATTTTTCTTTGCCAAGAAAACTTTTAGAAAACTTGGCTAAACTTAACTACTTACACTACCTAATACTAACTTACCCTAAGATAAAACTTAATACTATCTTAACTATGTCCGTAACAGTACGGACTCGTGCACCAGGGCGTATATGTTGTGTATATGCATAACATATATAATTTATACGCCGTGATGTACCTTTTTTTTTTTTTTTTTTTTCTTAAAGCTACCTTAAAAACTATGTAAGCTGGCCACTATGGTCAACTACCTGATCCTGTAGAAATGCTAACGGTGGCGGAGGCTGGTTTTGGTGTAACCACCAGTAAAATTGCCGTTCTTTGGCAGACTCTTTCTTATCTCGAGCGGGGATCGCTCTACTGAACCGGAGGAGATCCTCGTGGGTGCGAACGACATCCGGTTCGTATTGCAGTCGCCTATCCACTGTTCGGCGTACGACATGGAAGATGATAGGACATCCTTGTGGATCCTGTATTAGGCCAATTGTGTCTAGATAGAGGAATGCTTCGGGAGGAATAAAGCCGTTAAGGCGCACCCTTTCATGGTACATACTATTGGGGTAGTAAGCCCCAAAGATCAGACTGTTGGACGAGGTCATAGCTCGTGCAGTGTGCCTTCTGATTAGTTTAATAATAAAATTATCTACCCTATTCACGTTTGCCTCGTTGTACAAGACCTCGTTAGGGTAGTACTTCTTGTACTCAGACTCGGGTGTGCGATACAGACGGAGACAGCTCCTAAGACACTGCCTCTCGAACACCCTCATCTTTTCCATCTGGGAAGGACTCACGTTGAACCACAATGGACAACCGTACACCATAATAGGCCGTACTAGGGCCATGTAGCAGATTACCTTCACTCTGGTATCAAGTTGGCTGCTGAAAAACAACCTTCTTGCCGCAGCAAAGGCTTTTCTGGCTTTCGTCAAAGCAATATCTATATGTTTGTCAAAATACAGATATTGATCCAGCCAAATGCCAAGATATCTAACTACACTTTTTACAGCTAACGGCCGACCATGCGGGTCAACTATGCCGAACTTACGCCAGTTTTGGCGCGTATCCCGCCATGCCCTGTCCAACGGGGTCCGGAAAAGACTAGCTTTGCATTTCTGGAAGTTGATAAGCAACTTCCAGTCGTCGCAAAATCGCTGGATTTTCTCGAAGTCACGCTGCAACAAGATGTTTATTACCTCGACCTTCGGACCTGATCTGTACGCAACTAGGTCGTCGGCGTACGCAATTAAGTGCGGCATGGAACCTATAAGATCTGCAGTAAATATGGAAAACAGGATCGGGGAACCAATGGCCCCCTGTTGCAGACCGTTCTTAATGTTAAAGACCGTAGTGGAAGTTACGTCACCATTTTTCACAACGAACTTTCTACCTGTTATCATGTCATAGACCATGTATAGCAATGGTTTACTTATGCCAAGCCTGACCAACTTGAGGAAGAGGCCCTCTAACCAAACGGTGTCGAACGCCTTCTCCAAGTCAATCAGGCAGGCACCCGTGCACTGATTTTTGTTTTTATTCCATTGTATGTCGGACACCAGTTTTGACGCGGCATTAATGGTATCATGCCCCGCTCGGAAACCGAACGGGGTTGTCCGGTATGATTTTCTTTTCATCAGCCCATTGCTTCAGAACTCGAATGACTATCTTTTCAAAAACCTTGCTTATGCAGGGAAGAAGACTGATCGACCGAAGATTTGTCGGAATGGACTTATCTTTGTCCTGTGTAGGGATCGGTTGAACAACAGCTGTTTTCCAGTCATCGGGTAATGTGCATTACTCAGCGCATTGTTGAATAAGGTTGTGTAAATTTTGACCGTGCCTACGGATGGATGGCACAGAGTGACCTTGTCTTCTAATAGTGAGCTCCGGATTCTGGGGCACTCCGGTTTCAGTCAAGTCGTCTTCGCTACATACAGGGGGTGAGTGTAGTGCGACAGTTTCTTCCCCCTTACTCGTGGGAATTAGCTCCATTAAACAAAATTCTTCAAGGAACTCTGGTGCAAATGAGTCGGGTGCCAGATCATAGTTGACCTCATCATAGTTGACGACGACTCCTGCTCAGTTGCGAGTTTATCCAACTTCTCTGTATCGTCTGTATCCTCGATGCGCAGTAGATCTCGCAACTGCAAGCAGACGGTACGCAGGTTGCAGGATAGGGAAGACTTAATGGAGGGTGAGAAAGCGAAGCTTCAAAAAGCTATTGACTTCCTCAAGGAAAGACCAGTAGGTAAGGACCAGCACTCTGCTATCCAACCGAAGGCCGATCCGCGGAAGGTCAACGAAGCTGGAGCACTGATGGGACCCTCCCCTGTGGCCGAAGCAATTCGACCCAGGAGAGTAGTGGTCTCGCCAGTCAGCAGATTAACCAAAGAGGATGAGGGAAAGGCCCCGGTGGTTCTCGGGTTTTCCATCGAGGACGGTGCCCGGCATAGCCCAGGTACGTCTCCAGGGATGAGCCAGAGTTTAGAAAGCATACAGCAAGCCCCTGCTCAGTCTTTAGCCGCTGTAGTACCAAAAAAACATCCTCACCGGACACAGCCAACTCAACGCTGGAGAGTGCGAGGACCGTAATCAGTACTGTAGGAAACTCTCCAGCCACACCTTCCTCCCTGAAAAAACGAGCCAGTGCCAAGCGAAACATCAGGATGTTCAAAGGTCGCGACCCTGTGTCCTTAACGGAAAAAGAGAAGAGAATGCTCGAAAGAGTATTAGCGACCGTAGCATGGTACCCCGTGGCAAGGCAAGCTGTCGGCAAAGGTGATGCAAGACCAAGGAAACGGACCATGGTTGCTACGAGGAGGGAGATGCACAGCCTCTCCACCTGGAGGGCGGCCGGGATCAAGAGGCCTAAGGTAGACGCCAGCTCAGCTCAGGCTAGCCTGGCGACAACCACAAGGAAATCTACTCCGCTGACATGGAAGGGCTTGCCCAACCCTGCGGCAGGTCCGGGGCCATCAAAAAGAAGCCGATATGATGAGTCGCTCTCCCCGTACCTCGATGTACAAGAAGGCCAAGAGGCCAAAATACTCGGAGGTAGCAAAAACACGCACGCAAGTCTCAGTGGTTGACTTTGGTAACCCGGAGAGGAAATTATCGACAAATCAATGCCACCTCCTTGAAATTAGAATCCAGTAGTCCCTCGCTTCTGACAGTTTCAGTGCCGAAACAAAGAAACGCCTGATTGGCTAGAAAAGTGTATAGCCAAGACGGCAGCCCCTTGGGATAAAAGCCCTACGAGTAGTAGATAAGGGGGAAGTCCTGAACTATCTCAGGCCAAAGGGTCGCATTCACCTTCAGGGTCCTTACCTGCCGAAAGAGAGAATTGAGTTCAACCTCCGATACCTAAATTCGGGCTTGCATATTTAGAACTGGAAGGTTATCGCGATGAGCGAGCATAATGGCAATGGAATGGATGTTGACATCCTTCTGGATCATAAGTCGGTACCGCTATTGCGATAGCAGCAATTCGAGGTCCAGGTGGGAGTTACCCTCTGAAGGTTAACAATCCTGCCCGCAACGGTCGACAAAGAAACCCTAGAACCAGCTGATCGCCCGAATGAAGGTGGGTCAAATTAACCTCCACCACAGCAAATCTCCTCTCCACGGGGATAATACATGTTGCCCTGACAAGGGGCTTGGATTGACCAAAAACGTGTACTGGGGCTTGATGGGATAAACCCCACGACCTACTTATCCAACCCGAATGGTGACGTTGGTAGGATAAGATCCTGTATTGTAGCTAGAATAGAACTTAACCTATTCCTTCGACCTATAGACAGTAACGAAGATCAAGCCTACAATGCGGATAACCCCCCCGGACCCAATCACCAAAAGTATTGTGGCAAAATCCAACAGAGAAAACGATAGTAACCCACACCACACAGTCTGGAGAAGCTAGGATACTAACGACAGAGGTAACGATATTTTCGACTTTATTTTATATAATCATCTAAATATTGAAAACATTGGTTGCGAACCCACTTTCGGAACCTGTAACAGGCAGGATGTGTTAGATATCACCCTGTCCAACGAAAAAGACCCCAATATGATTAAGTTATGGAAGATTTCTAAATTACCATCCTTTATAGACCACAGATTGATAACCTTTACGGTTACCAATGAATAAAAGCAAAGCACGTAAGTTCAGGAACCCAAGGAATACTGATTGGAATGAATTTACGAAAGAAGTAGAAAGGCTCACGAGACATTTGTCTCATAAAACAATTCACTGCACGAATGAAATTGAGCAGGTGGCGAAGGATTTGCCCTCCCTTTTCCAAATGTCACTTGAAAAGGCGTGCCCCCTTCGGGCCTATTCAAATAAGAGATCTCCACCATGGTGGAACAATGACCTTCGTAACCTAAGGAAAAAATCTAGATCCCTATTTAATGCTGCCAAGCCCTCCAGGCTCCTTGATGACTGGAATGCATACAAGGACAGTCTACTGACCTTCAAAAAAGCAATCATAACATCCAAGCGGGAGACATGGAGATTTTATTGTAACGAAATCCTATGCACCACAGAGACTGCAAGCCTAAGGAAGGTCCTTGCCAAGAGTCCCGCCGTCCCTGGCTTTATTAAGAATAGTGAAGGTATATGGACACAGCCGTCAACTGAGACTTTTTTTTTTATTTCAGTTTTATTTCATTTCCGGGCAACTTACTACTAGACAAAAATGACATAAAAATCTATCTTAATATCTAACAATTCATGTTCTTAATTCTATCTTACTGACCCTTCGCGGGTACACTAAAATATTCTAATCTAAATGACTATTTGCCTTTCGGCGTCTAAATTATTAAGTTATTTATTGTTTTTTTTGTCCTTAGGACAGACTTTATTGTTTAATACTTACTGGCCAAGAAAACTAAGAAAAAACTTGGCGCTCTATACACTATTATTTTACCTAACCTAAATCTAAACCTAAACCCTATTACCTATTAAAAAGCCTAAGAGAACTTAATCTAACTTAATGTATGTCCGTAACATTACGGACGTGTACACAAGGGCATTTTATGTTATGTATATGCGGAACATATATAATCCACAAGCCCTTGTGCACCTTTTTTTTCATATATACATATATATATATATATTTATTATTTTTTTTTTTTGACTAAGCTACCTTATAACTAGATAAGTGGGCCGTTATACCAACTAAACGATTTGTATATAGGCAGGAGCCGGTGAAGGCGGAGACTGATTCTGGTGTAACCACCAAAAGAAGTGCCGCTCCTTATCACTCTCTCTCTCCTATCTCGAGCAGGGATCGCTCTACTGAACCGGAGAAGATCTTCGTGTTCGCGGACGACATCCGGTTCGTAGAGGAGTCGCCTGTCAACTGTTCGGCGCATCGCGTGGTAGATTACAGGACATCCTTCCGTGTCCTGTATCAAGCCGATCGAAGATCAGACTGTTGGTAGAAGTCCGAAGATCAGACTGTTGGTAGAAGTCATACTTCTTGCAATGTGACTTCTTATTAATTTGATGATAAAATTGTCTATCCTTTTCACGTTTGCCCTGTTGTACAGGACCTCGTTAGGATAGTACTTCTTGTACTCAGACTCGGGTGTTCGATACAACCGGAGACAAGTCCTAAGACACCGTCTCTCGAACACCCTCATCTTTTCCATCTGGGAAGGACTCACGTTGAACCACAGAGGACAACCATACACCATGACTGGCCTTATGAGGGCCATTTAGCAGATTATCTTCACCCTGGTATCAAGTTGGCTGCTGTAAAACAGCTTACTTGCCACAGGAAAGCCTTTTCTAGCATTGGTCAAAGCTTTCTCTATATGTTTGTCAAAATACAGAAAATGATCCAACCAAATGCCAAGATATCTTACTACACAAAGTCACATTGCAACAAGGTATTAATAACTTCTACCTTAGGACCTGATCTGTACGCCACTAAGTCATCGGCGTACGCGATTAGGTGTGGCATAGACCTTAGGAGATCTGCAGTGAATATAGCAAACAATATTGGGGAGCTAACAGCCCTTGTTGTAGACCATTTTTGATATTAAAGACTGTAGTAGAAGTAACGCCGCCACTTTTTACGACGAACTTTCTACCTGTTATCATATCATATATCTTCTTGGGAAATCACTATCTGGTTTCCATCATTGGCGACGGCATTGTTTGCCATGTTTTCGTCACTGAATCTCGTAAAACCGTGATTCTCGAACGCCATTGACTGATCTCGTTAGGAAGATTGAAGTGGTTTAACAAGACTCTGTTCTCCAGGTCGTGGTTCGGCCTACGAACCTCGTTTACCATATACACTCTCTGGAAAACAGCACCAATTGTTTTAACCTTCTCCTGGGGATCTTCGACCACGAAAAAATCGTTGTCTAGCACAGCCTTATCTGGATCAACATTGATTGAGGTTAGTAGTTGTTCGTTGACAGTTGTTCTGGGAAGTCTAACGATCTGAATGTCATTTTGATCTTTCCTTCTGAATATTTTATTTACTTGCGGGAACATACCCGGGTTTCTGGATCGTACAGCCCGGATTTTATTGCCACAGTGCAAGCTTATAGCTAAATTGTAATTGATTTTTATTAGTTGTTGGAGGCTTTTGATCTCTGAATTCAAGAATCTGACTTCCGGATTTCTTGGATCTGTAAACCGTCTGTGCAAGAATTTTAGTCTTGACAGCAGTCTACTTTTATGCACGTGAAGTGCATCGATGGTGGCATTCCGATAAACATCAGAGTCATCGGAGTACACTACCTTCGGAATTGTCTTGTCCATTGTACGTATTATGGCGTTGTCCATTCGTCTGAGGTACCCGTCAACCTCTTCGTTTGTGAGGTTTCTGTTCGTTAGTGGATTGATCGCACTCGAACGGAGTTCAGTGGATAAAGCCCTGGAGAAACGCGGCCATCGAGCCTTATTGTAATTGTAAGGGTTTCTCTGGACATATTCCCCCAGTTCAACCACCTCGTTCGTGAGCTGAATAACCGCTGAAAAAGCAAGATGATCACTATCGAACTCTTTCGTGGTTAAGCAGTTCCGTGTGCTTCTATCTATGTCATGTGAAGTCAGTCGTCTGTCCATCAATAGTAGATCCAGATAATTCGCGCTTCTGGGAAATGATGGTATCTCGGTTCCAAGCAGGTCTGCTCTCAACTCGTCATGCTCAGTCAACCAGTTATTTAAGGCGGTCCCCCGGGTGCAGTTTCTATTACATCCCCACTCTCTATTCCTAGAGTTAAAATCTCCTGCTATGATAAAATAGTTATCTTCCGAGCCCAGTCGTAGTATTGCAAAAAGAGTTTCGAGCTCTGTAATAAGCATGTGATCGAGATTTGAATTATCCGGTGCATAGAGAGCGATCACATATAGACGCTTACCACCCGAGAGCGATATGCGGGCTATGCACGTCTCTAGCAACCGAAATCTACGCCCTTCATTGCTATACATGATGTTGTGGGAAATATTTTTCTTAATTAATAGAGCGACTCCGCCCCCATGATGGGTGCGATCTCTCCGAATTATAATATAATTATTATACCTGAGCTTGTGCATTTGGTTAAGCTTGGTTTCGCTAACCATTATTACATCAGGATTGTGGTCTCTTAACAGGTAGCCGAAGGTGAGTTTTCTATTTGTCCCTCTTAGTGAATTAACATTCACCGCCAGGATCTTAAGGTTGCTAGCTGCGCGCGCAGCCATTATATTGACTGTTGCGTTTGTTCGCCAAACAGCTCCGAGCAGATAAAGTCCACTCGGGTTGCTTGTTGAAGGAACGTTTTTAAGTTCCTTTTTTCCTCGAACTTTTTCTTTAAAAGCTGGACTTTCGGACAGCCCCGATAATTGGCAGGGTGCCCATTGGTCCCGCAGATAACGCATTTAAGGATGCTCCTATCCTCGACCTTGTCGGTTCCTAAAGGACATTCCCCTCTATTGTGGGTTCCTGCGCATTTCACGCAGCGCGACTCCATTTGGCAGTTCGCTGCGGCATGCCCAAACCTCTGGCATCGAGCACACTGCATCGTGTGCTTCGATTTCCTTAATGTCTCCCATTGGATAGCAATGGTCCCCAAGAGTTTAATTCTCCTGAGGCTTTCCATGCTGCTTTCGGGAGTCGCCTGAACTAAAAACATCGGGAGGCGCCTGTTCTCCCTGCGTGCCACGGCAGTGACAAATGGCTTAACGCCCACGATCTGGACATCATCGCTCTGCGCCTGGCGCAGTACACCGAGGATCTCCTCCGGATCCGTATTGGGATCCATGCTCTTGAGGAGTAGAGTTTGGAGTTTTTCTCCTTTTGGTGTGTAGGAGTAGAACTCCATCCCCGCCTCCGCCAGACCCTGCCTTGCTGCCTTGTGCACTGCCATGTAATTGCAGTACACAGTGTGCCTTAGGGGCATTCTATCCTTGATGGTGAATGGGGTTTCTAAACAATTCATTCCCTTAACGGCACACTTACCTAGATTTTCCAGGTCTTTTGTCTCGGCCCCGAAGACGTTGATAGGGGGGCATCTCTCCCTCCTCTGCTTCTGGTTCTGCTGCTGTTGTCTCTGCTGTTGTTGGTTCTGCTGCAGCTGTCTCTTCTGCTGCTGTGGCTTTTGATTTTGCAGTGCCTGCTGTTGCGGCTTCTGCTGTTGTGGCTTTTGCTGTTGTTGTTGTTGCTTCTGCTGCTGCTGCTGTTTTTTCGTCTGCACTGCTTGTTGTTGTTGCAGTCCAGTCGCTTGAACTGCTTTTCTAGCCGCTAACTTATCGCGCATGATTTTGGCGATTGCGGCTAGCTCTCTCGATTGCTCCTCCTCCAATCTCTGCCTCTCCTCTACGTCGGAGAGCTCCCTTACATCTTCCTCCTCGTCATCCGCCTCGGTAGACGAGATGTCTCTGTACCTGTTGCCAGCGCCCAGGTATCGTCCTTCTCCTCCAGCCGACTCATACATAATTGTGTCATATGATTCGACTGGAGCTGTGTTTTCTATTGTGCTGGTGATAGCTGCCGTCGTGCAGGCTACCAGTTCAGCTGTTGATGTTGTTGTTGTTTTTGTGGCTGCGGGGTTATTAGCCGCTGCTCTCGTCTCTGTTGTTGTAGCTGCTGATGGTGCTACTGCTGGTGCTGTAGTTGTTGTTGTTGGGGCTGCGGTGTACTTGGCCGCTGCCGTGGTCGTAGCTCTTGTAGCTGCTGATGACATGATAACTGGTGGCGGCGGAGTGATTTTCACCGCTGCCAGTTTCACAATATTCGGCTGCGGTTGTAGCCTCGTCAACTGAGACTCTTCGTCTCCTTGTGGACACCCACCCGGGGTGCACACAGGACGAGCCCTCGGTAACTGATACGCTCCAAAACAGCAGACGATACGTTCCGGATGGATTTGTAAGTAAGTACGCCGATGACGTGGTCATTATTGCCTGTGGTAAATTCCCCCTCCTCAAATGGGCAAAAACTTGCGGTCTTGGGATTAACCCAACAAAAATAAAGTTGGTCCTATACGTCAATAAAACGATCATCTCGCCTATCAATCTTCCTAAAATTGAGAATACAACCCTCACTCTAAGGGAAAGTGCGAAATACCTTGTTCTAATCCTAGACAGAAAACTCAAATGGAAACCTAATATAGAAGAAAGAGCAAAGAAAGCGGACTGTGCCTTGTACCTGTGTAAAAGTACTTCCCAACAAGGGAGGAGTGGAGCTCAAATGAACCCATCACTGACTCGAGTTCAATCCATGTTGTTTTTGCTGGGTCCCAGGTCACAGGGAAATAACCGGTAATGACGTAGCAGATGAACTTGCCACGTATGGCCGATATGGCCTAGGTTCAACAGCACTCTCTGGTCATAATCATTTGAAATATCATGAGCACAAAACGGGACTTACCCATGACATTATTTGCAGAGGCTGCGGGGACGATTATCTATCTTTGTCAATGCCCCAGTCTGCAAACTGAGACAAAGGACCCTGGGAGAATTTTTCTTCCATGACCTCCATGACATATCAGATATCTCACTAAAATCTCTTCACAGGTTTATTAGGATCTCTGAATGGCTGGATGTAAGAGGACGATGACCAACATCCTTGAAGACAGGAGGTTTTTATCATCATCCGGCGAGTGAGACGATAGAAAAGGTTTCACCCCATGGGCATCACAATGGGTCCAACAGAACCTCAATGCGGCGCGGGTCCTCCGCGTCAACCCACTACCCTAAAATAAACTTCCTCATTGCGGAGATAGAATTCGTTTAGCAAGGCTCTGTTCTCCGTGAATCGGTCTACTAACCGCGTTGGCCGTAACGTAACAGCTTTAACCTTCTCTTGCGGTTCTTCGACCGCAAAGAAGTCATTGTCTAGCATTGCCTCATCTGGATCGATGCCAACTGAAGTCAGTAAATGTTCGTTCTCTGTCGTCCTGGGAAGTCTAAAGATTTGAATGTCGTGTTGATCTTTCCTCCGAAATATTTTATTTACTTGCGGGAACATACCCGGGTTGTTGGATCGTACAGCCCGGATTTTGTTGCCCCAGTGCAAGCTTAAAGTTAAGCTTATACGTATAAACTATTTGGAGGTTCTTGATCTCCGACTTCAATGCTCTGACTGCCGCGTTTTGCGGATCTGTAAGCCGCCTGCGCAAGAGTGTGAGTCTTGAGGGCAGCCTACTTTTATGTACGTGAAATGCATCGATGGTAGCATTTCAATGTACATCGATGTTATCGATTTGAACTACGTTTCGAATTGTTTTTTCCATCGTACGTTTAATTACCCCGTCCATTTGTTAACCTCTTCGTTCGTCAGTTTTCTGTTTGTTGGAGGATTGATCCCTTTCGACCGTAGTTCTGTGGACAAAGCCCTGGAGAAGCGTTGTCAGCGGGTGTTGTGATCACAACAGATGATATATGACGCCAACTCATATTTCACACAGCACTCAACACACGGCACACAACACACACCACACAGCTCACAGCACATATTCAACTCATATTTCCACTATTATTCTAGTGCACATTTTTCGTTCACCTGCACTCACCTCTTTCGCTTGTTATTTCTTCCTATCAAAAAATGTACATATCTTGTAACATAAGAAAAAATTAAAATGTAGAATAAGCTCATTTATACTATATAAGTAATGCTTTGCACAGATAAAGTTTAGTTCCATACAAAATCCTGTGTAGTAATTTGACTTCCCCCCACCAGTGGTAAGGGGTCAATTAATTATTATTCAGATAACACATTGGTGCTCTAAGCATTCATTGGTCCTTCGAGCCAAGAACGGCAACCTAAACAGCGTATCCAGGGCTCACACTGGAAGTGACAGCGTATCCAGGGCTCACACTGGAAGTGATAGCGTAACCAGGGCTACTAAACACTGGTAGTGAATCAATCATAAATACATATCTTCGAGTACAACATCATTAACAAAAAAAACTAAATTTAAGTATGGAAGAATACGAAATAGTAGAAATTGTCGCAAAACAAAAGGAATTAGCATTGGAGTTCGAAAAAGCAAAAATCAATTTGGGTAAAGATAGTGCTTCGAGGAAAACCCAACGCTACAAGGAAGAGCGTTTAAAAAAAATTGAAGAAATTTGGACAGAATTCCAGAAAAATCATGAAAAAATTAGTGCTGTGGTGAAAGAGAAGACTCCTTACATACAAGGAAATACTTACCAACTGGTAAAAACGCTGTACAAAAATTTAAAAGGTGATTTGGAAAACATTAAACCTACAGAAACTGAACCTACAGTTAGTGGTAAGCTTGCCGGAATACCTACGGAAAACAGCGATCAAATTCGACGTTTGAAAAAATTAGACATCAAGATTGGCGCCATTATGAGAAGTATTGACGCTTTCGAGCAAACATTCGAGAAATACTCTACAGAGGTTCACGAATACCAACAACGGATCTTACTAGATCAATGGAGAAACCTTACGGAATTACACGAGGAATTCTTATCAAGTGCGTCTTCACAAGACTATAAGCTTCCCTATATAATCAATAGGCGTTACGAAGAAGTCGAGGGCGATGTTAACAACTTTCTTCTTCAGATGGCATCACGGATGTCAGAAATGAATAAAAAGAAACAAGTACAGGCAACCACAGAGGTTCGGCTTCCACAATTAAAGATTCCTGTCTTTAAAGGAAGTTACTTAGAATGGCAATCGTTTTGTGATATATTCACAACGATTATTCACAACAAAGCAACATTAGGTGTCACCGAAAAAATGGAATACCTAAAAACACATTTGGAAGGTGAACCAATGCAATTAATACAGCACTTAACAATCTCAAGTGCAAACTGTAACTGCGCCTGGGAGACCTTAAAGGCTAGATACAATAATGAAAGAAAAATCTTTGGAATGCACATGGAAAAAATGCTGAAGGCTGGTCATCAGGGAAATCAATCAACGGCAAATTCAATAAAGTCACTACTTAATGCAACAAAGGAAGGACTATCGGCAATAAAAAACATGGGTTTTGACACATCGTCGTGGGGCCCAATCATTGTCTATTTAGTTACAAAGGCATTAGGTCAAGAAAGCAGGAACCTTTTCGAACAAGGGTTAGAACAGCCAAACAAGATGCCCTCCCTTTCTAAGTTATACGATTTTCTACAGAGGAGATATCAAGCCTTGGAAGTACTAGGTTCATCGCGCCAGAAGCAGTACAAAGAAGAACCAAAGGTTACGGTACGCAATTATCATTTAGCAACCCGAGCTAAGTGTATATTTTGCAAAAATGACCATAACATTTATTCATGTAATAAGTTCATGAACTGGACTCCTAAAGAACGTTGTGAGCAAGTAAAACAAGCAAAGCTTTGCATGAACTGTCTAAGGCATGATAGAAAGATTACTTGCACTAGTTTGCGAACATGCAAGCAGTGTAATAGAAAACATCATACTCTACTTCACCAAGATATCTACATGACGAGGAGGCAACCCGATCAATCTCAATTACAAGGAATACAATCAAATTATGGTTATCAAAACCAAGGTGTACTCCTAGCCACAGCAATGGTCATGGGGACCAACATGGATGGTCATCGCAGAATGTTAAGATTTAAGCTTTAATTGACCCAGGATCCCAGGCTACCCTTATAACTGAAGAAGCAGCCCAATCACTGCGTCTACCGAAGGAAAAAATACGCACCGATATCAGCGGGTTAGGAGCTACTAATGCTGGTACGGCACGCAGCAAGGTTGAACCGATACTAGAACCAAGATTCGAGTCAGACTTCAAATTGCTGGTTCCCGCACTTGTGTTACCAACTCTCACCAGATTGACACCGGACAAAAATGACTTCAGTGGAGTTCCTAGTGAGATGAAATAACTTTTGCTGGCCGATCCAACCTTTTACACACCCGGTTCTATTGACATGATTCTTGGTGCAGACGTTTACGGAGATATCATACTAAATAGTATAAAGAGGGGCCCTAAGGGTACTCCAATAGCGCAAAGGTCACATTTTGGATGGTTTATCACAGGAAGAATATCTCTTAAGAGTGCAAATGTTAAAATTATTGGAATGGTTGCGCAAACTACCTTGGAGAACGAAATTAAGCGATTCTGGGAACAAGAAAAAATTCCAGAATCCGGACTATCAACACAAAGATGTGGACTGTGAACAAATCTACGCAGAAACCCATGTTCGAGACGCTGAGGGTAGATACACTGTTGATATTCCATTCAACAATCATTCGGAGCAGAAGTACAGCCTTGGAACTTCACGAGATCGAGCGGTTGCAAGACTACTGCAACTAGAAAAAAGATTCAAAACGGACAGTCACTTGCATCTGGAATATAACAAATTCATAAACGAATTTATACATCTGGGCCACATGGTTGAAATTTCTTCCAATGATAAGCAAGCAGAGAGATCTTACTATTTGCCGCACCACCCAGTATTTAAGCCTGACAGTACTATCACAAAATTACGTGTGGTGTTCGATGCATCATCTAAAACATCAACCGGGATCAGCCTTAACCAACTAATGCTAGTGGGCCCAAGGCTACAGGATGATCTAACCACCATCATTACGCGTTGGCGAAGACATCAGTACGTATACACAGCGGACATCGAAAAAATGTACCGTCAAATTAAAATAAATGAGAAACACCAAAACCTTCAACGAATAGTAAGGAGAAACTCAACAAAAGAAGAAATAAAAGATTAGAAGCTTACCACTGTGACATATGGGACAGCTTCTGCGCCACACTTAGCCGTTAAAACACTTCACCAGTTAGCATCTGATGAGCAACAAAACTATCCAATTGCCGCAGATAATATCAGAAGAGATTTCTTCGTTGACGATCTTATGTCTGGAGGGGACACCTTAGACGAATGCCAGGACGCACAGCAACAATTGATAACCTTATTGAAAAGTGGCGGTTTCCATCTCCGAAAATGGGCAGCAAACCATAAGGATATGCTTGATATGATTTCGGGAACTCATTGTCAATCACTCATTACCTTTAACAAGGAAGACACCATAAAAACACTAGGCATCATTTGGAGCGCAACATCCGACACGTTTCATTTCAAAGTGAACATAGACCAGCATACGAAGATTCACAAGCCATCAACCAAACGAGTCACACTCTCCGAAATTGCACGCATTTTCGACCCATTAGGATGGTTGTCACCACTAACAATCAGTGCAAAGATGCTCATGCAGCTTATATGGAAGGCTAACCTCGATTGGGATGATCCACTCACTGCAGAACTACAACGATCTTGGACTCGTTTTAAAACCGAACTACCTGATGCTGAGTTGATCACAATTCCTAGATGGATGAACACATCCGGGTCCCAACAATTTGACTTGCACGGATTTTGTGATGCATCAGACGGTGCTTATGCAGCAGTGATCTACTCAAGAGTGCACAATAACACGGGATATGTAACCGCACTGCTGACATCAAAGACACGAGTTGCACCGATAAAGGAGAAATTAACAATACCGAAGCTAGAATTATGTGGAGCACATCTTCTCTCCAGGCTGTTCAAGGAAGTACAGCAAACATTTGGATCACAGATAGATAAAGTGACTGCATGGACTGACTCCACTATTGTGCTTGCTTGGATAAAGGGTAATCCCACGAGTAAAATGGCGGTTATAGGAAATAGAGTAGCCAAAATACACGAAGCCATAGATCCAAATGCGTGGAGGCATATTAGATCTGCAGAAAATCCTGCTGACTGTGCGTCCAGAGGTTTGACGCCTAAACTATTAAAAAATCATACATTATGGTGGAATGGACCAAGATGGCTGCAAGATGAAGAGGAAGTGTGGCCTTTACAACCAGAACCGAATCTCTTATCAGGAGATTCTACTGACACACCAATGGTTTTAACATTGACAGTAGAAGGATGTAACATATTTCAAAGATTTTCCTCCTACACTAAGCTAATCAGAACATTAGCATATTGTAAACGGTTTATGTTCAACATTAAAACTACGGCAGCAGCAAGAAGGATAGGATTGCTCACATTGGATGAAGTTGAAGACGCGAGAAAACACATAATCCGTATAATTCAAAAAAGGGAGTTTTCGAATGAAGTGAGGTGTCTATCGGATGGAGTCACAATTCCCAAAAGCAGCAAACTCTTATCATTGGATCCACAACTAAACGATGAAGGAATCTTAACTGTGGGGGGACGCATCGAAAGGGCAAACCTACCACAAATTCAACGACATCCCTGCATTCTACCATATAACGACAACTTCACTAAGTTAGTGGTAGAGAACATTCATAAGAAGACGCTTCATGGAGGACTTAAACTTACTTTGGCGACAATAAGGCAATCATATTGGATTCCCCATGCAAAACGGTTGGTGCGAAAAATTGTACATAACTGTGTCAGATGGCAAAGATTCAACATATCAGCAAGGCATCAGATAATGGGAATGTTACCATCAGCAAGAGTATCACCATCGAGGCCGTTTACTCACACTGGAGTGGACTATGCCGGGCCTTTTCAAGTACGAGTCTCAAAAGGCAGAGGATTTCGGTCTACAAAGTGCTATGTGGCAGTTTTCGTTTGTTTTGCAACCAAGGCAATTCATCTTGAACTGGTTAGTGATCTGACATCAGAAGCATTTTTGGCAGCTGTGAGAAGATTCGTGTCCCGAAGGGGTCTTTGCTCCAATTTCTATAGTGACTGTGGAACAACATTTAGCTCCTACGAATGTTGAAGGAGCATATTAATCAACTTGTTACAAAGCAGCTCAAAAATGAAGTGGCAGACAAATTACTTTTGGATGGTATCCAATGGAATTTCATCCCTCCAGCTGCCCCTCACTTCGGAGGCTTATGGGAAGCTGGGGTAAAATCGATGAAATATCACTTAAAACGAGTTATTGGTGACACAATGCTTACCTTTGAAGAATTCACAACAACACTTACACAAATAGAAGCTTGTTTGAATTCACGTCTATTGACCAATATAAGTAACGATATTGATGATGATCAGATTCTAACTCCTGGACACTTCTTAATTGGATCAGCACTAAATGCATTACCAGATCGCGAACTAACTCAAATTAAGACATATCGATCCCGATGGTTGCTTACTCAAAAGATGGTCCAAGACTTCTGGCAAACTTGGTCTTCAGAATATCTAACACGGCTACAACACCGATGTAAATGGAAGCAAAAAGAAACGAATGTCGCCATTGGGGACATAGTATTAGTTAAGGATGATCGCTTACCCCCCACCAAGTGGAACATGGGAAGGATCACAGAAATACATCCTGGAGTAGATGGACAAGTACGTGCAGTCACTGTATATTGCAACAAAAGACTTGCGAAAAGGCTGATAACAAAACTGTGCCCCTGCCCATAGAAAATGATACCGAACCAATAACGTCCACTACAGCCAAAACAAGTTCTTCAGACCCGAAAAATAAACCTGCCGTTTTATTGGGAAGAAGAGAAGAGTTTTAAGTCACTTCTTTGGATGTGCATATTAGCATTGACCATAGGCATTATATCTGGTCAACACATGAGCGAAAACTATAAAATTACAAGACTTGAAACAACTCCAGGAATATATTTTGAAGATATTGGACATGCAAATATGGTTGTTGGTTCGTGGAAAACCATAGTATTCTTCAATCTGACCAACTATTGGGCAGATGTCTATACGTATCGAAAATTCATAAAACATACGAGGGACATTTGCTTGAACACAAATTTGTCAGAGTCGAACACTTTGCTTTGTGATAACAGCCTACATTTATTTGATCGACAACTACAACAAATAGAATTAAACAATGATGTATTGAGTCACGCGAACAATGAATCACCACAAAGAATGAAACGATCACCCTTCGATTTCATCGGAACAATTAGCAACAAATTGTTTGGTATTCTGGATCAAAACTTTGCTACTCAATACGAGCAGACAATAGCAGATAGCACAGAAAATGACAACCATCTGCTTAATCTATTAAGGAATCAAACTAGCATAATAGATTCCACCATCAATCTCGTCAAGGAAGATCGTGCGGCAACTCAAAACCAGATGAGGATACTGTATAAAATTATTTCAAGATTAGAAACTCAAACGGACAATGAACACGCCTTTCAGATGTTTATATCAACAGCTTTCCCTGCAATGTTAACTATGGTAAACTTCTACAACACGCAAAATACCTTATTAGACATCTTGCTGGCAACTCACCATGGGCAAATTCATCCCTTAATATTGACGGTTAATCAACTGAAAACTGAACTTACTCGAATCCACAACAATATACCAAGAAGCATGATGATACCGGGAGAAGGGAATCACGAGTCAATAATTCGACTATACAAGACATTACAACCAAGAGCACGAGTAACGGAGAAAAACGTTATCATCGAAGTAACGCTGCCACTTTTGTATAATGAAGAGTTCAAGATGTACAAACTTCTTTCGGTACCAGCTTGGCGAGGAAAAAATGTTGCGTTCATTGTACCATCATCAGACTATTTGATAGTCAATATTGAAGGCGACCACTTCTACCCTCTGAACGGAATGTCATTTTCGATGTGTAAGCAGCGATCGACAGGCACATTCTGGTGTGACATGAATGCTCTGCATCTTACTGAGTCGACAACTAATTCCTGTGAAATGGGGCTCTTATGACATGCAAAAGAGATTCCACTATCCTGCGTCGTTCAAAACGTTAGTCCCCCATTATATTGTGTACAGATGCACCACACAAATACTTGGATATACAGTACACCAAGCACGGTCAATGTAGACATAGCATGTGGCCAATTATCTTCAACAGCTCAATTGGGATTCTTCAATCCAGCATGATCATTTTTGGCAGGCAGTCACTAACAACGAGGATAATGTCATCATATTTACCACTGCCAAACATATCTGATTTACCACCTAATCACTATTATCACAACGAACAACCACCTGTTGTAGGAACACAAATTTCACACAAGATCGCAAAATTACAACATGAGATCGCTCTCCAAAAAAGTCAAGAAGTATTATCTAACCAAATCCGAAGCCACAAAATTCAACAGTATTCATTAACCGGTGCAATAACACTTGTCATTGCAATCGCATTATGTTTTGCTGTACTGAAGAGGCTTAGGAACAGGAAGTCAGCCAACATCAAAATCTTGACCACCCCTAACCCAGCACCACGTAGGCGACGAAGTGAACCAGTCGCGTCATCAATATTCACCGACGACCACTTTATGATCTAGGCGGCCCCAGCATGCTGTGATCACAACAGATGATATATGACGCCAACTCATATTTCACACAGCACTTAACACACGGCACACAACACACACCACACAGCTCACAGCACACAACTGCACATATTCAACTCATATTTTCACTATTATTCTAGTGCACATTTTTCGTTCACCTGGACTCACCTCTTTCGCTTGTTATTTCTTCCTATCAAAAAATGTACATATCTTGTAACATAAGAAAAAATGAAAATGTAGAATAAGCACATTTATACTATATAAGTAATGCTTTGCACAAATAAAGTTTAGTTCCATACAAAATCCTGTGTAGTAAGTTGACTTCCCCCCACCAGCGGTAAGGGGTCAATTAATTATTATTCAGATAACACATTGGTGCTCTAAGCATTCAGCGGGCCTTATTATAATAATAAGGGTGCCTTTGGACATACTCCTCCAGTCCTGAGCTGAATAGCTGCGAAGCCCGCAGTGGTCACTCTCGTACTCAACAGCAGTTAGACAGTTCCGTGTGCGTTTTAATACGTCTAGTAAAGTCAGTTGTTTGTCTATAAGCATCAGATCCAGATAGGACCCCCTTCTAGGATACGATGGTCTATCGGTTGCAAACAAATCTAGCTTGAACTCAACATTGTGCTCTACCAACCAGTGTTATGCACCACGTTGCCCTACTCTCTATGCCTCGAGTTCAAGTCCCCGGCTACCATATAGAAGTTATCTTCCGAGCTCAGTCGAAGGCTATTGAAAAGGGTATCAAGCTCTGAGATGAAATATTGATTGATGCGTGCCCTTTCCGACGCATAGATAGCGATCACATATACCCGCTTACCACCCCGTAAAGGGATTCGTGCGATTCACGTTTCTATGGCCTGGAATCTCCGTACTTCACCGCTATACACGGCCTTATGACGAAGGCCTTTTTTTATTAAGAGCGCGACTCCACCAGCTATGTAGCTTCGATCTCTTCGAATGACGTTACAATTTTTGTACCTGAGTGGGTGCGTCTGGCTTAGCTTAGTTTCGCAAACCAACAACACATCAGGATTATGGGTCTGCAACAAGATACCGAAATGTAACTGACGTTCAGGGCGGATCAGTAAATTCACATTCACTGCTAGAATTTTAAGGTAGCAGGCTGCCTGCGCTGCCATTATACCGATGTTGCGTTTGGCTCTCCGAATAGATGAGGTCTATTCGCGTTGCTTATTCTCTTAACTGGTTTTGGAGTTGAGCGATCTGCTTCTGGCTATAGAGCAGGATCATCTGTACATCTAAATTTGCTTCTTGTTACCTGGCCACAGGGACCTGAGTAAGTTTCGGCACAGTCTGTTGAACCGGTCGCCCATCCGACGCCATTTGAGCATAGGAGACTGCCGGAGTAACAGTTGTAGCTAGAGCATGGGACACTGGCCTCGCTTCTACCATATTTTCCTTTACGTTTGGCCCCTATGATTTTTCTGATTTCTTGGACCTTAGGACATCCCCGATAGTTCGGGGGGTGCCCGCTGGTTTTGCAGAGCACGCACGTCAGCTTGCTCCTATCATCAACTTTATCGATCAATAAAGGACATTCCCCACGATTGTGGGTTCTTGCACATTTCACGCAGCGAGACTGCATGTTGCAATTCGCCGCGGCATGCCCAAACCTCTGGAACTGAGTACAATGGAGCGTGTTGTTTTGTATTTTTTAATGTATCCCATTTTTCTTTAGGCTCTCCATTTTGCTGTCTGGGGTGACCTGAACCAGGAAGAACGGAATTTTCCTATTATTATATACCCTTCTCGATGCCGCAGTGATGAAGGGCTTAACCCCTACGACCTGGACATCGTCGGGTGACCTGAACCAGGATGAACGAAAGTTTCCTATTCTTCCTTCTCCATGCCGCAGTGATGAAGGGCTTAACCCATACGACCTGGACATCGTCGGTCTGCGCTTGGCGCATTATAGCGAGGATCTCATCGGTATCAGTGTCCTTAAGGAGCATGGTCTGCACCTTTTCCCCTTTTGGGGTGTAAGAGAAAAACTCGGCCTCCGACACCGCTAGCCTTTCTTTGACTACGTGATAGTCTGCCATTGATATGCAATGGACAGAGACCTTATACTTAATAAAGTAAGAATTTTTTGTGACCAACTTACATAGTATGTCAACGTCCTTCGTCTCCAGACCGAAGACGTTGATTTGGGGGCATCTCTCCTTATTGGCTGGCTGCTGATGTTGTTGCTCCTTCTGAGATTTCTTCTGCTGGGTCTGCTTCTACTAAAGTTGGTGTTGAACAGGGAAAGTTTGGCAGCTGTCTGACGCTGTCCCTTTGGCAGCGGTTGGGACGTTTCTGGTTGTTGCTGTTGTGGTTGCTTCCCCTTGGTCTGCATCTGATGCTGTTGTTGCTGCTGCTGCGGCTGCTTTGGCTGCTGCTGTTGTTGTTGCTGCTGCTGCTTTGGCTGCTGCTATTTTGCTGTTGCTGCTGTTTAAGTAGCTACTGCTGTTGTTGGGCAGCCTCTTTATCTACTCTCCTGGCCCTTAGTTTGGTTTTGAGGGCTTGGATGTGGGCTTCCAGCTCTTCACACTCTGGCTGGCTCTTCTCTAGCAGCTCCCGGTCCTCTTCCTTTTCGCCCTCAGATTCAGAGGACGTTAGGGTATGGAAGGGGTTCTCTCTCCCGCTGTTGCAGAATCTCGCCTTCCCTTCGAACCCGGCACCAAGAAGTCACAGGCGAACACTTTAATGCGAAGCTATCGGGTCTTTGAATTTTTTGATGCACTATACGCACTTCAAACTATTTATTTTTGCACTAAGTCGAAACACTTTTGTACTTAGTGGAGATCTGTGAACGACTTTTGTTTGCTGCCCTATTTGGTATCAAATGAACCACGTGTCACCATCACTCTGCCGGAGTGTTCTGAACTTCGTTGTGCTGATGCAATAATGAAGGCAAGCAACTCATTGAGGTGACTCGGTAGATACGTAAAATTAAGTATGTTATAAGACATTGACTTAACCTATGCTACGTTAAGAATACTTACTGAAAATAAAGCTTAGTCTTAAGAACACCACCACCATCAACAAACGTGTTTCCTTTTAAAATACGTAACTGGCAAAGTCGACGAAGTATAATTCGGAAAATTTATATTCAACCTATATTTTTAATTGCCCTGTGTATTGTGAAAGAAGTGGGGAAACCGTAGGAACATATACCGAATTGCGAATTGTAAGCAAAAGAACAAACTTGTTCAGTACTCAAAATAAAGCAAAAATGGCGACAGCATGGAAGTAGGAAGGAAGGAATCAGTAGGAAAAACACCCGGAGCGACAACAAGAAGAACTTGTACAACATCGTTCAATATTTTCCATGCCCTCCGATAAGGTTCTTGAACAATTCCGTTTTCTTAAGCCTTTTGAAGAGAATGGAAACTACAGTTTATCGCCGTTTATTCGTTCGGCTCTGTGCTCTGTGATGAGATGATCAATATCTGTACCAATATGCTCTCGAGATTGTGATTAATGAAAAAATCCAAGGAGAAGCAGCGAAGTGTATAAGACAGCTAACTGAAGACAACAACAATTGGGTAGATATAAAAGACAAGCTGAGACAACATATCAGACCTTCGAAAACATACTCTGAAATCTTCAATTATTGCAGAAAAGTTAAGGTGAGTAATCTAAGGGGACAATCTTAAAATTTTTAACTATCAGTGAAATGTCTGATTTTGATGTAGCAGCATCATCACAATGACTAACCAAATTAACTTAATAGACCCAGCGAATAAAAATCAAATCCAGACATTGGAAACTAATGTGAACTGATTTAAGACTCAGCTTATAATATGTTAAACTAAAAATCAGGAAATGTAAAACTTATATGGCAAAAAGGGAATTTTCATACAAAAACCAGACATACCTTACAACGTTCTTGATATAGTCCGAAGACATATCAGTACAGGAAAAATAGGTGTGTATTCAGAACTTCAGTATGGACAAAAGCTGATTGATATATTTCCTCTTAATTCTAATGTTAAATTCGTAAAATCCCGTTATTTCACTGTTTTTTCGTAAGGTAATTTGACTGGATGTCTTTCTATTTTTGTCATACAAAAATTGCAATGGTTACCTATTTTATTAATTAATTCCTTGAAATTTGGGATATAATATTCTCTGTTCAGTTGGAGATAAAGTTTATCAATTCCTAAGTGATTTAATTCTTTATGTGTTTTAAGTATAATTTCATAAGCGTGTTTCATAATTAAGTCTTTTAATATCTTTGTGCTTCTAAATAATATATTCTTTTTCATGTTATTCTCTCGGATCCATACTATCTGGAACTCATTAAATTGTTCGTCGTTTTCAATATATATAGTATTTGTAATATTTGTGTCGACTTCATTTTAAACTTTCATTTGGACTAGAGCGCTTAAAGGTCATTCTTCTCTTACCAACATGCGGGTATGAAATTATTTGATCGCCATTTAAATTGGAATCTAGAATAATTTGTCTCATAAAATAATTAAGAGGTTTTTCGCTGATAAGTATAAAAAGAGAATTATCTTCTTCTGCACTGTGATTAGTTCTTAAGTCTTCTTCTTCTTCTAAAATATTTATTTTTGGTTCACTAATTTTGATTCTTGAAAGCGCATATGCCACTTTATTTTCTTTTCCTTGAATATATATTCCATTTTGAAGTCATATTCTTCGAGCTTAATTTTCCAACTTTGTAATTTGGAATTAGGTTCTTTTAGAGGGCTAAGCCATACTAACGGCCTGTGGTCGGTTCTGATCACGAACTTTCTTCCATATAAACAGTGTCGGAGTTGGGTTGTTGCCCACACAATACCTAATAGCTCGTTTTCTATTACGGAATAGTTTTGTTCATGTTTGTTTAACGTTCTTGATGCAAAGCATAATGGTCCATGTAATTGGCTACTGCGTACTGTGCCTAATGCAAAATTTGATGCATCGGTAGTTAGAATGAAATCTTTTGAAAAGTCAGAGAAATTTATTATATTGTCGGTCATCAGAGTTTTTAATTTTAAAAATGCATTCTTATAGCTTTCATCATTTATTTTTATTTTAGCATTCTTCTTTAAACAGAGCGTAAATTGTTTAATAATTTTTGCATAATCTTGGGTAAATTTACGATAATATCCTGTTAATCCGAGAAATGATTTAATTTCTTTCACTGTGGTTGGTATTGGAAGATTTTTAATTATTTGTATTTTTTTGGGATTTGGCTTTATTCCATCAGGAGTGATGATATGTCTCATGAATTCTGATTTATTGAGAGATATTTTTGTATACATTAATATTAATTTGATATGTTGAATATGTTCTTGTAAATTTGTGGAAAAAATTATTATGTCATCTAAGTATACATAACAAATTTTTCCAATGTAATCTCTTCAAACTTCATTCATTAACCCTTGAAAGGTTTCGGGGCGTTTTTAAACTCGAATGGCATTCGTAGAAAGTGGTAATGGCCAGAAAGTGTACTGACGCTGTTTTTTACGATCGTTTTCTTCTACTTCGATCTGGTAGAATCCTTTAGTTAAGTCTAATGTCGTAAAATAATTGCAATGTCCAAGTTTGTCCAGTATTGCTTCGATGTTAGGGATTGGAAATTTTTTAGTTTTGAGATTTAATTTACGATAATCAATAACGATTCTCTATTCTGTGTTTCCTATCTTATCTTCCTTTATATGGACTACCCAAATAGGAGCATTGTAAGAGGATGTTGAAGGTTCAATAATTTTTTTGTTCTAACATTTCGTTAATTTGGCGATTAACTTCCTGTTTATGAACTTCGGGATATCTATAAACTCTGGTATAGATAGGTGAATTATCTTCAGTTGGAATTTTATGTTTAACGTAATTAGTGAATGTCAGATCGTCGCCTTTATTATAAAAAGCTAGCTTCATTTGCTTGATGATTTTAAATAATTCCGATTTTTCTTCGTCATTTAGATGTTCTATTCGCAATTCATAAGTGAAATCTGGTATTCTAAGGTCTACTTCAATATTATTCAAATAATTGATATTTTTTTCATATTCAGTTTCTTCGTTTTTGTCAAAGAAAATTGGATATGATTGTGAGTTTAATATTAACAATTTTTCTTTGTAAAATGTTTTTGCATTATTGGGGATTAATATATTATTACCTAGCAAGCCATTATAATAATCAGAAAATGTATAAATTTGAAATTCAGCGTCTTGTAAAACAGGGAAAACAAATTTGTCTTTGGGAAAAATAGCTTCTTTTAAAATAACTATGGGATTGCCTGCAGTTCTAATTGTTAATGGGAAAAATCTAGTTCTTCAGTATTGTGGGGGAGTCTCTTCTTCATTTATTATGCTATTTGGTGCGCCAGTATAGATAAATAGCCTAATGGATGTACTTTCTTTTCTTAATTTGATATAGGGTTAACCTTGTTTTGTGTCTCCGAGGCTGCATATTGAAAATTTGCATCATTAGTCTTGGATTGTTCTTTGATATAATTATTCTTAGGATTGTTTCGTCTTAATTGGGATGAACTAGGATCTATATCCATTGGTTCCACTTGTTGAGAGTATTGGGTATAATTTTTTTGATGATTTGGGTTGGATTGTTTTTTGTACGTTATGTTTTTTTGGGGATTATACGGCTTTGGTTGCCAGTTATTCTTAAATGGATTATTATTATTGTTTCTGGGTTTAAAATTATTTCTATCATTTTGATTTTGTTTAAAGTTATGAGTAGTGTGTTTATTTTCGTTTCTATCGTTTGGTTTTGAAGTATTTATGTCAGGAGTGCGACTAACAAAACCTGCTTGTGATAGTTCATGGAGAGCTGACTCCATGGTAGTGGGTTTTAAAGAGTACAATATAGTTCTCATATGGACTGGTAATTTCTCTTTAAAGATTTTTAGAGCTGTATTATTATTTCTATGAATATCTAATTGATTTCCTTCTTGTAGGCATTTGTGATTGAGAAGTGATAACGTTTTTTGTATATAATTATAATATTTGAGAACATCTCCTCTGAATTGCGAGTTTCTAAGATCGTCATACAGTTGGTAACGATTCTTGAAACCACCAAAATTCTCTATTAACATTGCTTTTATGTCACTCCATTTAGTGTGTTAGGATTTCGATTGCCTGCCTAGGTCGACCTATAAACTTAGATTTTAGTAAATTTACGCACATTTTCCTCCTTGCTCATTATAAGTAAGTAATGTTGGTATAATATCATCAACATTATTGATACAAATTGGGAGATCCTCTGTTTTTCCATCAAACGTTGACAATCTTTCGATGTATTTTAAAGGATTGAATTCTAAGACTCTCGGTGTAAAATTTAACTGCCTATCATTACCTTGTGCTGCTGCTGTTGCTGCTGCTTCTTGCTTCTTGTTGTGGATTTAACGCCATGTCTTCTGAATCGGATTCCTCTGGTTTGGATGTGTTGTATGGTTGATATTCTTGAAGTCTTCTTTTTCTTATTGTCTTTATTTTGTTTTTAATTCTATTCATTCAATTTATTCCTTTTTGTTTTTCGATTATTTAATAATTTTTCTTTTGCACTTTTTATTCTATTTTGCTTCTAAGGTTTTTACTTCTACTTTTGAAAAATATTCTTCCTCTAAGGAATTTCACAGTATAGGTCATTTGCGTTGACATGAATTTGTTGAATATTTTCGCACTTTAACTGATTTGCGTTCACTTAAAGCACTTTTCTAATTGCACTCACTCACGATCACGAGTTACGAGTCGTTACTATTGTAAGTTCTTATTTTCGAATTGCCAATTTTATATTTTTTGGCAATCCTACCGACTGCGCCATTTATATTTGTGAAATTAATTTTTTCAAAAAAAACTTCTCCTGTTCGCGAGGAACAGGGCATAAATAAAACAACTGTTTTAACAGTTGTGTTTGATAACAAAATATACTATAGAAATTATGTTAGTGTTAAGCATAAGAAAAAGTGTATTTAATACTCCTTAGGTAATGTTCATGAATCTAATATTAAAGGCCATTTAAAATTTACAAATGATGTGTTATACCTCGTCCTGCTAGTACTAGTTTTTAATAGATCCACAAGAAATCCTAATTACCCTTATTCAATTTAGCATTATTTCTAATCATCCGTCGAAAGTGAGCACAAAAACCTCTTAAAAAATGAAATATCCCATATCCGAAATATGCTTCAAACCATTTTACCCCAGGTATAAATGGAGCCTCGTTAATCTTATATGTAACTCTTTCAAGTGGCTCCTTGGCACACTGGATGACGATGATATGTTATGTTCGGTCTGGGTTGAGATTCAAAAGTTCCCAAATACAGAGTGTGGTGACCACTTTAAATCGACGGCTGCTTAAGTCCGGTGTGGGGTCATGCTCTGTGTCACCAAACTATACAAAAAATTATGTGATCGAAGGAAATAAAATGGATAAAGGGATAAGGAAAAAAAGTAGCGTGGATCTGTTCTGAAAAATTTGATTTTATAAAAATAAAAGAAACGGAAAAATATACATATATGAAAACGATATATATTGTTAGGGCAACAAGTTTTGATACCCCTAAAGGACTATATTTTACAATCAACGCTCTCAAGTACAGGTGGAGACAAATTGGATTCTGGCAGTGTTGAGCGAGCTGCAAAATGAGCCGCAAGCAGATTAGCTTTGTCCAAAGAGCTGACAGCTGGAATGTCATTGTAAATGAGCGTGGGAATTCAAGACGAGGCGGAATTCTTTACGTTTTTTACAAATGACCAAAAGTTTTTGCTACCCTTGGGACATTGTATCACTTTTTGCCTCAACTTTTGCTCATAAGAGAATTTCGCACGTCTGATAGTTGCATTGCAGTCATTTTTGGCCCGTTTAAACTTCTTCCGGTTTTCCTCAGTAGGGTTGGCTTTGTATGTCCGGAAATTCAACTCTCTCATCCTAATAGCATCTTTACAGCTCGAGTCATACCATGCGTTTGCTTTGGGCTTGATACTCTTCACTTTGTGAGGAATGAAGGTTCTCATGCCCAGCAGAAGAATATTTGTGATCATATCAGCAGCGGCATCCTCGTCACTATCGAGGAAGCAAAGTGACCAGTTAAAATTCCTAAGGAAGTTGTTAAGTTGTTTCCAATCGGCTTTCTCGTACAGCCAAACTGTTCTTTTAGGAATTTGTTCTCTAACTATGTGTGGTGATAACGAGAATTTTGCTGATACGACACAATGGTCCGACGAGCCTTGAGGCGACAGTATGTCAACAGAATATTTATCAGGATGAGAGGTGAGAAACAGGTGCAATGTCAGGTATTCGTGTGGGCTCATTTACTAGCTGGGTCAGATTGTTTACCTCAGCAAAGATTTCGACGTACCTTCCTTCGGGTGTTGTCTGGCCTGAATGCCGAAGCCAATTAGAATTGTGTACATTGAAATCGCCCGCAATGGCAATTTCAGTGCGAGGATACAGGGATACAATTCTTGAGATGGAATCGGATAGCGCATCAAATTCGTTAAAAGTTGAATTGCTATCCAAGCTTGGACTTCTATAAATAAAGCAGTAGTGAATTAAATGCTTACGGACATGGAGTTTTAACCACAGAAAATTAAGTTCCGGATTGGAACAGAGGCCGTATTGTGGTTGAATTTGGTAAGCTACATCACAACGCACGTAAATGGCGAGACCGCGGTGTAAAAAGAAGAGCGGCACCAAGCTATATCCAGGCAAGTTCAAATCCGATAATTCGATATTCTTACCTACCTGTGTTTCACTCAGCGCCGAGACAGCTGGTTTGAAACGGGATAGGTGGACATACACAGCGAAGAGATTCGCTCTAAGCCCACGCACATTGCTCACATCAACCCTAAAACTTCCCTTAAAGGACAAAATGCAGATATGAAAAAACCAACTCCGACTGCAAGTGGTGAAGCAGAAATGAGAAGTGCAAATTCAAAATTAGCTTCCCAACAACAATCGATGCAGGTGTTATGCCCATACATCGGATCGAGTTGGTCCACCAACAAATTCACACTTCTAAGATCCGCTATGGCAGATGCTACGCACTCTCACTCATTGCATCAGCCCGCCTGATGGAATCAAACGGGAGTTGCGACCGAGAATGCTCAACAGTGGCTTGTGCAGGAAAGGGGCGAGAGGGAGCGGACCGGACGCACTCGACACCGAAACACTTCTAACCAGCATTTTTTTTTTCCGGGCACTCGCGGAGCTCGTGATGGTGGAGGGACCGCGGGGATTAATTTTTTTTGCTGTTGCACTCGCCTTATGCACGGACGGAGACAAGTGCACGCGTCGGAGGATGGCACAGAACTCTAACGAAGGCAAAATCGTTTTAGACATTAAGTTACCTGCCGATATTCTAAGCGTTAGCAAAAAAATTGTTGATTCCAATTGCAAACAAGGACCACTTTAAACTTGAATTCGATCCCGAATATATAGTCGAAACAGACAATATCTCTTACACATTTGAAAAAAAACAAATGCTTTCAAGAATTATTGTTTTTAGAAGAAAAATGAGTTTGAACAAATAAGTTGATAGCTCAATAATTGTAATAAAAAACAAAAGAAATAAAAGAATTAACAATACTTATGACGAAATAACGTTCCTTGCAAATGGGAATTACTTGTTTTCTTTTAACACCTGTACCATTTTTATAGATAATCTTCAATTTTCAAACAAACTTTCTGAATATAGAGACAGTTTCCTAATTCCTAAGATCAACGATACCCTTCAAATTGTTAATAAGATCTCATTTGAAAATATTATATTAAAAACCATACATTATAGTTTTCTAACTACCAGTCTGTTATTCATTTTAGTTGTATGTGTAGCATAGGTTAAGAATTTTTACAGTAAATAAAGTTTATTCTTATGACCACCTTCATGCAGCGTTCACTTAAGTAGGAATGCTGTCCATCGACTTCCTGGCAGACGTGTTGAGTAGAGTGAACCGTAGGTAAACCCTAGATCGGCAGCAGACCAAACAGATAGAAATCGAGTACTTGGGCTTGCGAATGGTGAATGCTAATAGCACGGGCAATTGTATCTTTAGAAGATTGCCACATCCTTGGATGTAACCAGAAAAAAAACACACATAAGTTTGTCTTTCAGCTTTTGAATTTTCTGCGAGATCCAAGGAAAGGTTAAGATCATGTTTAATAATTTATCTTGTGAAACTTGTAGTCTCTTGATAAGGGTCTTAGAACAGTCCCCCCAGGCGTTACATCCATAGAGAAAAATCGCCCTGATATATGTCTTTGAAAATAATGATTTTGTTTTTAGTTGAGAGCATCGATTCTCTATTTATTAGTGATTAGAACATTTTGGTAGCAATTCCTCCCATGTGCCTTTCTTTTTCGTGTGAAAAAGATAGCATTAATTTATGTATTCCATTAGAAATAGTAATTTAGTAGAATCGCAGTGGCTAGATTCCTCTCAGTATTGATTGAAAAATCATGCGATGAACATACAACTGTATCGTCACCAAAAAAAAAAAAACGTCTTCACAATTTGTTAGACTAGGGAAGTCGGTTGCAAAAATGTCAATCCGTTTGGGAATTAGGACTGCACACTGTTGCAAACTTGAAAATGTATTAACTAAGTCGGAAACACTACTATTGACAAAGACTCTATAGGCACGATGTGATAAAATCATTGAAGAATTTCACATAGATACATATAAGGGACACCCATTCTATCTTTTTACAAATAAGACCAACATGCTATATTGTATCGAATACCTTTTCTATGTCTAAAAGAATCATGTGCCAATGAGTTTGGCATGCTTAGATTTTCTGAGAACTTGGGCTCTATTATGCCAACACAAAAAATTCGACATTTCAGTGGATTACATCTTCTTGTTTTTCCTGTCCCAAAACTTATAGCATCGGCTGATTCCCTTCGTGGCTTGATGGAATCGTGACAACCGAATTGTCGTTCCATATTGCCATAATAACTTTTTGGTTTTTGAAAAAATGTGAAATTTTATGTTCCTTTTGTCTTTTTTCTCATTAGGCGAATGTCGATTAGCCTGGTCTCGTTTGCACGATTTCCACGAATAAACAATGCCAGATGCAAAGTAGCCGAGTGGTGATAAATATGCGAAGCGAAAAAATGTTCAATCGTGACGCAATCCGGGCACTGCACAACCATATATGATGAATTTTGTAGTCACTCAGAAAGAATTGTTGATCTCTATCTATCTCTCTTCTATATTCCCTTAATAAATGGAATTGTTATGATAAGGCTGAACAAATTATCAGGGTTAAGATAGGTTCGCGTTGTGTGCTATTTAGAGAATGAAAAGAGACAAGTAATCATACAACTTTTTGTTGTCCTAGCGGTGTATCTGTAGAGCCATGATTTGATTTCGCTCTTTCCTTAAACTCCCGCAATACTGGGTGATATGGCGTGTCTTTGTGATTCCGTTGTGCAAAACGGAGAAGAAAAAAAAATAAAAAAAATTGTTATTCCTCTCTATTTAGGTGTAAGTAAACGGAGCTTTTCAGCATGAAAGTATTTGTGATGTGATGAACCGATCAACGGAAGCGGAAAACGAAGATTGCGAGCGAGGAGCTTAATGTAAGTCCAGAATGGGTGGGAAATGCCAGAGTAAGAGGAAGTAATTATAGAGTCGATGAGATTGTTGAAGTAAGGAGTGACACTTCGACTGCTGCCCGATCTAGTTCATTAAATTAAGTCCCTCCTCGCACAATGTGAGCTGGGAGCAACATGAGTCCGTACTATTAAAGGATATAGATATATTCACGGTCCGCTTGATGGTAAATTTCCGCAGTTGTGCTTTTGGAAGGGGCAGGGAGAGTATAGCTCTAACGTGTGTTGACTCATGTGATGTTTTCCACGTAGAAGTTATTGGGGCAATTTCAAAGCATCAGAAAGCGCTGAAGACTATATATACAGTTTATATTTGTGAAATTAATCTTTAAAAAAATGTCTCCTGATCGCGAGGAACAGGGCAGAAATAAAACAACTGTTTTGTTTTTGAATTTATCATTATTAAAACCTTAGACCCCTTACCACTGATGGGAGGAAGCCTTCGATTTGTAAAAGCAGATTAAAAACTAACTGTTGGCGTCGCCAACCAATTCATTTTATATTATAAAAGTGCTTACACTGCACTTAATTCTTGGTTCGATTCTTCCGATTGAATTTGAAGTCAAGATCTTTTTTTGGAGACGCACAAGCAATCTCTGATATAACATATATATATAATACTATATATGTAATCGAAGACTCGAAGCGCAGGAATAGTTAAATTCAAACCTATTTGATAAATAATGCCGGGGTTAAGGGGTGCTTCGCCTATTAACGTGTTTGATGCGAGATGACCGAAGAAATCTACGACATCTGGTATTTTCGTGAAATCCGCAGGCCAGTAGGTATGATCCCCACAAGGAAGAGAAGTTTTCATACTCCTCAATTTTACTGCGCGGTGGGCAGTAAATGGACCACACGTTATATGATCGGTGTTTGTTATGTACGTGTACTTTCTTTTTTTTTTCTCGTGGGTAGGAAGCCTTGCATAGGCACCAATGGTCCGACGTCCATTGGTAGTGTCAGATTCTTACTCACTAAAACCACCTCCCGTGGAAACTTTCCGTTTATTCCCTCGCGGAACTACCGCTAGGTATTACTTCGCGAGGGATGGATTCGAGGTTTTTGCTTCGTCACGTGGCGTTTAGCGAATTCGCTTTCCGCTGCCGTTCTAAGTTTCTTAGATCGCACATTATTCGTACTGCTGTGTCGTTCACAGCAGACCAAAGGTCTTCAGAGCTCAACATATGTTGGGCAAAGTTTTCTGGTGTTGGCGGTTCACCAAATGTGTCCCGCAATGAAGCTCGTTCGTTTGCAAATCGAGCACATTCGAAGAAGACGTGTTCTAGGCTCTCTGCCGCGTTTACGCAGTGAGGACAGGCCAGACTCGAGTCACGGTTTCGCTTGACTAAATATTCCCGGAAACCACCGTGACCAGTCAAGAACTGTGTAAGATAATAGTTCAGTTCGCCGTGTTGTCTTTTTACCCACTTTCAATCCGTGGGATTAGTCCATCTCCCTTTTTGGGACTCGTACCATAGTTGTTGCCACGCTTCAATACTGCGGCTTCTTACGAATTTCTTCGCACGATTTGTGTTTGGCCCGCCTTGTACGCGATTGTCACAGAGCTTCTAAAGCTAGGATATCGATTGGTACCATAGAGGATAGTACCAAAACCGCGTCGTGGGATATCGTTCGAAATGCACTGCTAATGCGCAGTGCACAGAGTCTGTAGACGGATATGATTTCCTTCATGCGTGTCTTCTGGTTCGCAACGTCAGACCATATTTGTGCCCCATACAGCCGGAAAAAAGCCACAGCTCTCGCAAGCATTAATCGTTTGCCTTGCTTCCGGCCGCCGATATTCGACAAGATTCTTGAAAGAGCGCCTATCGCTTTTGACAATTTCCCGCAAGCGGATGCGAGGTGGTGCTTGAAATTTAGCCGAGTATCAATCATCACTCCCAGGTATTTTATAAATGGACTGGAAATAATGGTGTGCTCTCCGACTGAGACGTAATGAGAACGCACTCCGTCTTGTGATCCGCGAGGTCTAAGCACAGCCAGTTCTTTATCAGTGCTATTGCTTCGTTGCTATACAACTCGATTTCTTCAAGCCGTTTCGCCACGACTACAACAGCAATATCGTCCGCAAAACCTACGATGCATACTTCCTTGGGGACTGGGAGTCGTAATACGTCGTCATACATAACATTCCACAGTAGAGGACCTAACACTGATCCTTGGGGTACGCCCCCTGTAATTTTATACAATTTCGTCCCGTCGTCGGAGTCGTAAAGGAGCAACCTATCGGTAAAGTAGCTCCTGATTATTCTTAATATGTAATTCGGTACATTTAGTCTTTCGAGGCAATGTAAAATACGCGACCAGTTCGCCGAGTTAAAGGCATTTTTCACGTCAAGGGTAACCACGGCGCAGTACTTTTTACTGCCTCCTTTCCATCGTCTTCATTCTATAACCGATTGGGCTTTGTCTATTACGACTTTAATCGCGTCGATTGTAGATCGGCCCTTTCTAAAACCATACTGATATTCTTCAATGATAGGCTGAAGTCTGTTACATATAATTCGTTCTTATATTTTGCTCCTTAGGTGGTTTATTTCCTTTCGGTAATAATACTAACCGTTGGTGTTTCTATTTTTCTGGAAATATTTCCTCGTTTAAGCATGCAGTATACATGCCAACGAAAACGTTCGGTCGGGCCTTCATTGATTTTTTTAAAACCCGATTTGGTATGCCGTCTTTTGCTTTCCGATCCTCTACCCTCTCTATTGCCGCGGTGAGCTCATCAGCTGTTGCGGCAGGAATGTGTTCGCGTATTTCACCGATCTCGCTTAATAGAACTCCATCCTGTTGAGAGGGGAACAGAGTTTCTACAATTTTGCTGAGTAATAGTGGGCAAGTTGGCGCCGGTCTCTGAGGCGTCTTGAGCTTCGCGGTTATAATTTTGTACGCTTTACCCCATACATTTTCGTTCGATTGAGTACAAAGCTCCTTAAGCCACTGTCTTTTGGCAGCCTTAGTGGCCGATTTGAGCGCGGCACTTGCTTCTTTCTACGCTGCCCTTAATATCAAATGTCTATCCGTATCGCGTCTAGACCGTTGATATTTCCTCCGTGCTTTTAGACAGGCTGATCGAAGTTCCTTGATTTCGTCGTTCCACCAATACGTTGGACGCCGGCGCTTTTGTGTCCCCGTTCGAGCCATCGATAAGTCGCAGGCAGCGTGCAGTTGTCGCGTTACTTGACGTACGATCTCGTTGCTGCTGCGATTGCGTTTACTCTCTCCCATCAACTGTAGCTTCCGCGATTGCGTACTCTAAGAGCTTCTCATCTAGGGTGTTCACATTCCATTTCGTCTTGCTAGCTTGTGACCGAGTGTTTTGAGACCGCGTAACACTTTGGGAATCTATTATAATTGCATTATGGTCACTGTGGGTATAGTGATTGCTGACGCGCCATGTCGTATGCCTAGATAAGCTACTACTAACGAACGTTATATCAACAATCGAACCCGCACCTGCTCTACTAAACGTGTTCACATTTCCCACGTTAGCTATGACGATGTCTTTACTAGAGAGGGGTTCGAGTAGAATGGTTCCTCTTTTATTCGTTAGCACGCTTCCCCATTCTACTGCCCATGTGCTATTATAGTTGGTGTCCGATCCTTAGCATCTCTGCTTTCGACGACTCGTTCGTATTGGTCAATAGTTAGGCTTGGAGGGATATAACAGCTGTATATGTATACATCGTTAAACTTTGCCCTTACGAAGTAGTTTTCCTCGCCGAAAGGTGGTATCTGAAACGTGGTATTACCAGAGACATATATATATATATGCATATTCAGACATATTCTTACTGTCATATTCATATTCATTTATTTTTGTTGTTAATGTTTGTTTCGAGGATTATGTTTGTTTGTTCGTCTTACTCTGCTCCTCAAGTTTTTGCAATATAATGGAGAGGGTACGAGAAACGGGATCTAGTGAATTACTGCTACTGTTTGAGCAAATGCGTTCACTCCAATCTGTGATGACTTAGCTGATTTTGTCACATCCGTTTACGACTGTGCTTGTTGAGTATTCGGTTTTGTAATTATACTCTTCCGTTGTTTTGCATTTGTTTTATTTTCAGTACTTTCAGTAATGTCTTCTTTTACTAGTTTAGGTGGTTGGGGCAGATTTTCTTTGATCTTGTCACGTGTTTCTTGAAGCTCTTTAACTACTTTTCGGCTACTGTAGTTAGCTGGGTGCTTTCCTTTGCAAGTTGAAAATATCCCCTTGCTTGCATTGCATTCTTCGGATTTGTGCTCTCCCGCGCATTTAACACAACGTGGATCTTTTTGGCAGTAGAAGTGACCTCCAACTTGTTCGTTTTTTGTATGTCTTTTTTAATTTCAGAGCATTACGTTGTAGTACATAACTCTGTTTTGTCAAACTCTCATTTATGTAGATTCTCTGATTGCAGTCCATGCCAATGTCACGTAGTGAAAGCCCAGTTTTTTTTTTTTCTATCTTGTCAAAAATTTCCGGATAAGAGTATTTCCTTCATGGGGATCAGAAAACTTCATAAAAATGGCACCTTCATAAGAAGAGAGTTTACCACTATGACTAGCTGGTTTGACTCTAAAGATTCTCTTCACTGCTGGAGTTCTGATCTTAACGGCAGTATTTTGTTCAACACATCATGTAAATTCTCTTTCTGCTCAGCTGGAACGTGTATGAGCGTATCGCTCATAGTCAATATAATTGTGAAATGATCTGAACTGAGATGAAAGCTTTCTTCCAGTTTTAGATAATTTCGTGAAATAAAAATAAAAAAAATAAAAATTGGATCGTTCAACACTTGCATAGAGATATTTTCATTTCAGTGGAGTCGCTTAAGAAAAAAAAAACCCAACAACTGACATACTATCACTAAAGGTAACCATTCGATACAATAGAGCTCTCTGGGTCGCGGCGTCGCACAGTAAAAGAAATAAACAACTTCAGCGGTAGTTTTCAGTGATTAGAAAGTCATCAAACATACACGTATTCTCTAACTTTCATCATTCAAATTATTTGTATTTGTCAACTCGTGCCTTAGTTATAGAGCATTAATCATGGACAAGTTCTCACTGTAGTGTTATCACGTGTTTCTTGTGACTTAACTTAAATAAATAAATATATTACTATGGATAATAATAGTAATCAAGTTATGAGTATTCATATGAGCATAAAGAAAATTATTCATTTTTGGTGGTTCTTCAAATATAATGTTTTGAATGTGTTGCTTATTTGAAGAAAGAAAAATAGTGAATTTTATATTGAAACTTCTTCAAATACAAAGAAAAACACCCCTGAGTTTTGTTTATCATCAACTTATCAATTAATCACGAAAGAAGCTTTACGCAAGATTGCCCTTTTTTAAATAATTGACATTTTTGTAGGCGCAAGTCCTGCAATGAAAAATGTCGACCTTTTGCAAACATGGATTTAAAGTGTGAAGTCACACACGTTGCCTGAATATTTGTTAAGTCAAATGCGAAATTATTGACGATGCTAACTATGCTTGATGGTAGTGCAATAAATATATTGAGAAGACCAAATGCAGCTCAGAATTGTTATGTCTGCGGAACTTAACATTCGTAGATGAAGAATAACGATGACCAAATACCGGTAATTTTAAATTCAGCCATTTATCTTGGGATTCCTAGATAAGATGTTTTGAGTGCAAATATGTGGTCTGGAAAATAAATCAGCGCTGAGTGTGGACAAGGAACTCATCTGCAGCTTCGGAATGATCTTAAGAACAATTGCAAGCTATAGAGAAAATATGAATTCTTCCAAAGACAATTATATAATAATACATACCTAGCAGCGTCCCCAATCTTCTGATACAAGGGAAAGCTGTATCTTTTTCCAATTGCCTATCGGTGTTCTCTCTGAAGAAGCATTGGTATCAAGGCATGAAGAAATTAGAAAGGCCAGGCTAGATCACAGTCAAAAATGAGACAACCACTGTAACCGCTGGTTTTGTGCGTGCTAGTGTTCTCTCACGAGTGGACTAGTGCCGGTTCCGAATGGCCAATTTTGAGATGCTTCTTCGAGACATTTATTACTCTTTGAGCATTGTCCGTGACCGTAACGTGGTGGTAAATTAAACGCTTATTTAACATGGAATGCAGATTTGCAAAGTTTTATTGATTTTGTTTCAATTGTCATGATCTTGAATTATTTTGTTGTGGTTGGGATTTTTTTCAACGTAACGATTAAGTGACTACATTGTAACAGATAACATAATTAAAATGTGTTTAGCTTTATTTAAATTCTAGAAGTACATCATTTATACATACAATTTTCTTTATAAAATCCTTAAACATTATTCGTATAAACTATGTTAACATATGCCATTTTAATCCCAATGTATTCTAAGTAGTTACAATGAACAAGATAAATAAGATTTTAATGTACATATGTATTTGAAATAGATGGATTTATACTATATGTTTCTCTCTTGTTCACATAATATAAAGATTTTGACAATAAAAATTCTAGTTGGAATTTCGACTGCAAATGTATACCTATTTTTATCTGTCGTCTTATTTCTTCAATTTTATTTCAAATAATTTTTAGGAAAATAATCATCAGCTTTAACCCGTTGTAAATTGCATTTTAGTCAAATTGTCAAGTTCACTGTAATATGGCACTATAATCATAATCTTACATAATTATTCATTAATATGAAATTAATACATGTTCTTAACTATTTGATTGCACTTGAACTTTTCCTGTGGAGCGGCAAAGCATTATCCATAGGAAGGTGTAAGATTGCTTTGAAAATTAAATTTCTTCTGTTTGCTGATTTCCAAAACAATGGTATACGGCTTAACATAGTTAACAATTGTTAGGTACAAATCAAATAAACCCCATAGAATAAATATCTATGCTTATAATCATAGTGTTATTTATTATGAGCCATCGTTACCCACTTTTGTCAAATAATTTACTGTCAGAATCTCGTGGCATGATTAATGGCGCGTTCTCCGAATTTGATTAATTCATCGCCATTTATTTGTGGACGTACTTCGGTTGTATTGGGCATTGGTTGATTCTGCAATTAAATAAAAATATAAGGAAAAGAGTTAAAACGTAAGACATATTTCAACACTGTTGATTTTTTAAATAAATTGTTTGCAGAAGGACTGGTTTTTCTTTATTATAACTATAACTGATTCTTTTCTTTCTCAAGGGACTGATGGTAGATACTCGTAATATTGGATAACCATTATAACTTATAAACCAATATAAGAAATTGCCATCGTTTCGTTAGTAAGCATAAAAGAAAGAAGCAAAGTTTCTAAATGAAAACTGATTTGAAAACAAAATTAAATAAGTATGGTTTGAATTTCACATTATTTTTCATATTCATACCATTTGTTTTCTATCAACAGTATTTTCCCTCGAGTTTGTGTAAGTTCCTCATACCGATTACCCACTTTAAAGTGGTTCTGGGACTTCCTACGGTCACGGATGGAAACTGCCGATGCAAACGTATATGTAATTCTCCTGCCCGTCACGGCTAATTGTAACTGGACCAGATTTGAAAACCAGATAAAAGCGCATCACCTTTGCTGTCAATGAGATTCGAGCCGTGGACCCCGCTAATCACGGGCAGGAAATAAATTTGCTCAACGTTGTTATTTTTAAAAAATATAATTTTATTAAAACTTGCTATTATATCGTGGTGTGCAGATGCGCTGATGAGTTATAGCTGACGAAAAAAAGGAGAAATGAATACGTATTGAAGATCGATACGAAGTATCGATCCCTTTTCTTGTCTCACTTATAAGACTAATTCATATTACCCCCTACTGCCGATAAGCACTTCAAATTCATTAAAATTCTTTATGATATTTTTTTGTTTCTCCCGAAATAAGTATATTAATAATATTGGTATTATTGTACTTATAATTAGTGTAATTCCATGTATGCAAAGGTTTATATTTTTGTGTGAATTGAATTTGTCTTCTTTTGCATTTATATTACTTAAGCTTGAATCAAATTTTTTTAATTTTTCATTCGTTAAATAGATATTCCATATCTATAGGGATAGGTTGGTTTATAGTTACATACTTATTTTCAAATAACTGACCTTAATTTTGAATGTAGAATTTTCAAAAGTGCTCAAAGCATTTCTTTTGATGGCAATCGATTTTCTTTCATCACAGTTATTATATATATATTAATATCGCTTTTTATTGCAAGTACTAATCTTTTAATTAATTCTACTATATTTTTCTTTTTATTTATTTTCTAAATATTATTTACAATATTATTGAGACAGTCTTAAGTGTTTTACTGCTTTGTCGTCTTCATAAACATAAAACAGAATTATTTTCTTTGATTTTTATCGAAAATGTAGTTTCAAAATTTAATTCTACATTATCGTTGGGGTAAGGAAATATTTATCAAAAGCAAATGTTTAATCAGAATTTTCGATTACAAATATCCATATTTCATGCATTTCTCCAACTGAGATTTATTTTCTTCAGTTCATACAACGTTACTAGTTATGAGGTTATGGTTGTTTTCGCGAAATATTTCCAAATGTTTTTCTATTCTCTGTTGATCTTTATCATCCAAGTTTTCGAATAGAACTCTTAAAAATCGTCCGAGAAAAAGAAATAGTCCTCTTTTGAATCTGTTATAATTTTTTTTATTCTGGTATCGTCGTAGCATGTCATCTATCTATCTATTTTTGGCGTCTAAAGGTTATTTTGATTTGGCCGGTTGATGTTTGGATATTTTCTACTCGGACTTGCTTTCATTATATACGACCTTGTCAGTAATATAAATTAGTACAATAATCAAGGTTGCAACGCAATATATAATTTCCAGTTGTCATAGCTTTAGATAAATAAACTCTCACTTTTATTCTGGCAACCGAATAGTTAAGTTATTTCATTCAGAAGTTCTCCAGAGAATTGTGGGTCATTATACTTGGCTACGAGGTGACATCGAAGAAAAACTGAATCGATTAAGTGTTACATTTAATTGGCCGAGTCCGCCATAAAACCTTTTCTATGTAAAAATATCGATAATTTCTTGATGAAATCAGAATGGGAGAAGTGGTGTCGTTCATTTTCCTTTTACTTGAATTCCGAAGAAATCACGGATCCAATTAAGAAAAAAAATAAGCTCTTGCATCTGGGAGGACCACAATTACAAGAGGTTATTTTCCTGTAGCTTTAGCGGATTCCACAGCACTTGAGAATGAGAATGTATTCATGGTGTTGGTAAGAGAACTAAATTACTATTTTTCACCCCAGAGAAATCCGACATTTGTTTGAAACACACTTATTCAGAACACTCAAGCCAGAAGAAGGGGAAAGCTTCGCTAAATTTCTTTTGCGATTTCGACATCAGGCAGTCAAATGCTCTTTTGAAAACACAAAGCAAGAGGTTATTGAAATTAGCATAAAGGACAAGGTCATAGACATATGGGCTTCTAGAGATTTAAAAAAACGTTTATTGGAAAATTCACACCCCCTTGAAGATGTGTTAGACCCCCTAGAAGATGTGTCAAGTGCACGAACAGATCGCGAGCTAGAAAGAGTTGATGATTCCAGCTTTGTCGTCAAGTGGTATTAACAGCATCTGTACCGTTCATAAACGGAAGGGTTCAAACGAAGATAACGAATGTCAGAGATGTGGAAGATTGGGTCACTTAGCAATTGTAATAAATGTAGGTTTTAGGGAATTTTGTTAAGAAATGTAAAACCAGTCTGACAAGCGAAAGATCCCATTTGATAATGAGTATTTTCATAAGAAAAATAAGTTTGGACTATCAAAGGTTAGGTTCGTAGAAGCAGAAAACTCAAGTAGTACTTGTAGTGAGCACTCCTGTTTTCAAATCACAGAAGACCATGTAGCACCTTCAAGTGAAAACATAATCTGTTTCATCGGAAACTATAAAATATAAGAGGATATCATCGAACCCGCTTACGGTCCAAGTCCTTGGATCTCCCCTATAGTGTTCGTATTGAAGGAAGATGGAAATACTCGTTTATGCGTAGACATGTGCCTAGCAAACGCGGTTTCAAAATTATCAACTTCTTACGTTTGATACGCTTATGCCCAAACTGAAGGGTGCCCAGTATTTGTCCCGTTTAGGTCTTAAGAACGCATATCACAAACGGTTGTTGTTTGGTGTGAATTCAGCCCCAGAAATATTCCAAAAGACAATGGAAAATATCTTAACTCCTTGTCAAAATGCATTGAATTACTTGGGCGATATAATTGTTTTCGGCGTCACCGAAGAGGAACATGTCGGGGATTTAAGGGCAGTATTGAACATCCTCAAAGATATTGTCGCATGCAAAAATTGCGTGCGACAAAATATTCTGTTTCGTCTTCCCTATACCCCATCCTTAATCGAGGTAAAGGGAAAGCTCAAATAGCTCGCCAACACACGTTGTTCTTGTTGAAAGATTGTCTGCACGGGAGCTTACGCGACGACAGGGACCGCGGTAAACCCAACGGAGTACTTATACGCAACCAAAAGAAAAATTCAATCGGAAAGGAAATAATCTGTGGAATACCCTTGGGGCTTTCATAACTCTCCGGAGTCGCCGCTCTAAACTCCTAAAAGTAGACCACCAGTAGGACAGACAACGAAAAAAAAACCAAATCAACCACAGCTGATACGAAAAGAAATACCTACGTCGTCTTCTACCGAAACGTTCATGTGCCGTGTGTCGTGTGAATGCATGGGGAGAGTGGAGGCGGCCAGTGCACTGGAGGTGATTCCCTTTGCACTGGTAGCCGAGCAGCGGGAAATCATGATCAACGGAGCCGGCACATGCACCAGTCACACGCCAGAGGCGTGGTAGACGACCCCAGAGAAATAAAAACGTTGATGCATACGAGTGGTGAAACCACGGCTGAACCACATAGGCAAATAAGCAGGAATCCAGCCAAACATATGCTGTGTGTGCGACGTTGCCGGGTCCGACGCACGATCCAGTGGTGGATCGCCAGGCGGCGTGTATGTGAGATGTATGGAATGTATGCATGGTATGTGAGATGTATGGGATGTATGCATGGTACGTGAGATGTATGGAATGCATGGTATGTGATTTTTCTTGTCCCCGACAAGAACTGCGTGAGGTGGTAGTTGCAGTTCCCGTGAGCTCTTGTTGTCCAGGCTTCTATTCTGGGTATCAATTTATGGGTCCATCTGCCTTTGGTTGTGGTGTCCCACCTGGTTTGCCACAGTGCCATTGATGTTGCCCCTTCTTCCTTTTTTAGACCTCTTGCGCTAGTCTCCGAGTGATTTGCAGATCTCCGTAGGTAGATCCTTTGTATTTCGTTGGCGAGAATGTCGATCGGGACCATACCCGCAATGACGCAGGCTGCTTCGTACGAAATTGTTCGGAAACCGCTGATTGCTCTTATCACGCAGAGCCTGTATGATGTCGAGGGCTTCCTTGCTGCATCCGTGTTCGCCAGGGCCCCCGCCCATACTGGTGCAGCATATAGGAGGATTGAGCTTACCACTCTGGAAAGCAGGATCCTTCTCTCGTATCCAGGTCCGCCCATGTTGGGCAGCATTCCTGAGAGCGCTGTCTGCATCCTTGCTGCCTTTTTGCTGCAGTACTCGACGTGAGAGCCAGAGCCATCTTCGATCGAATTATCTGGGAACCAACCCGGAAGCTAGCGTATTCCACCGTCTTTCGACTGGTTATTAAGACAGCCTCAGTCTTGTGGTCAGTTAGTTCTAGGTCGGCGGATTCCATCCAATCCTTTATCCTGGCGATGGCTTCGTTACGTTGCGATCGCTCCGTAGGAGCCCCAATCGAAAGTGTGCGTAGTGCCCCAAAAGGGGGGAAATTGTCGGGTAAGGTCCCGTTACCGTACGGAGAGAGTTCGAGGGCGAAGACCCTTATCGGTTGGCGACACAAAGGTCGCCGCGCGAATTTATAGTATAACCCGTAATTTCGGTACCGTGCGAAATTGGTTGGCGAGGTATTCGGGGTTTCCCGGTACCCGTTAGGCCTTTGTGTGCTTGCGTCCTTTGTGGCGTCGTCCCGTCTGTGTTTTGTGTGGGGGGGGGGGGCAGTTGGCCATCGAGCCCAAGCACTAGCTGGGTGAAGGTTAATTCTTCGGAGTTAACGTGCGGGCGGAGGTTCGATAGAACCGAAGCCGAGTTATCGGTTTTTTCCCCAACTTTTGGCATATGCCTCTCCGGATTTTGGGAGCACGGGGTTACAAGTACATGAGTTAAGTACATGAGTTAAAGTTCTCAGGCCAACTGGAATTAGTGCAGATCCCGACAAAGTTAGAACGATCTTGGAATTTCGGTCCCCAAACACAAAGGAGGAAACACGAAGTTTTTTGGGTCTTCTTACTTATTTAGGAAAGTTTATTCCAGATTTGGCAGACACTACAGGACCCCTATGAAAGCTTATTAAAATGGATATTCCATTCACCTGGGGTGAAAAACAGGAAGATGCGAAAGTTCTTACTATGGCTTATTTTAATCCTAAGAGGTGAACGAGATTAGTTGCTGATGCCCGTCCTTTTACAATTCATGAAGCATATCCTGAAGTAATTTCTTTTGCTAGAAAAAGCATGTCTGCAATAGAAATAGAGAGACTGAAAAGGAGAGTTTTTTGCAGGAATAGAATTCGAACAAGTGACGGACCACAAACTTTTGGGAACACTCTATAAGCCTACCTCGAAACCACCTGCTGGAATCGAAAGATGGGTTCTTCGGCTTCAGCCATTAAAATTCAAAGTTATTTATCAAGCGGGCGATAAGTGAGGTGGTCAAAGAAAACGCCGGCGATCAAGAGATTATGGAAGCGGTAGACAATATCAAGACAGACGATTGGACAGCGTGTAGTAAGAACAAGTTATTTCCGAACGAAAGTATTGGAGTTGGGACATGAAGGTCATCCAGAGGAGATAGCAATCAAACGAAGACTGCGATTAAAAGTATGGTGGCCACTAATGAACAGAGAAGTGGAATCTTTAGTAAAACTGTGTCGAGATTGTCTGTTAGTTTTAAGGCCGACAGCAACAGTGCTTATGCAACGACATGCTTTTCCAGACGGCCCCTGGGAATGCCCAGCAATGGATTAATTGGATCCTTTCCACCAAATCACGATTTCGCTTTTGTAATCATTGATTATTACTCAAGATACCAGGAGACTAGATTTGTGAAAAAAATAACGTCTTCAGAAATAATTGCCATTTTAGAAGAAATCTTTTCTAGATTGAGATAACCTAAGTCTATAAAAGCTGATAATGGTCGGCAGCTTATGAGTGGCGAATTTAAGGGCTATTGTGACAGTAACAACATTTATATGATTACTTCTTCTCCTTACTGGCCAACATGAAAACATGAATATATCGATTTTAAAGCAACTTCAAATGGCCCACAGAAAGGGGGCAGACCATAAAAAGGAACTGCAGAAATTTACTTTAATGTACAACGTGACACCACACTGTACAACTGGGAAATCACCTTCATGACTGCTTTTTAATACGTTAATTAGAGATAAAATTCTTTTTTACTCGTGGTGCGAAGGAAGGGAATATTTCTATTGTCGATAAAGTCTTCCTTCACAATTTTTTTTTTGTGCTACTTAGGTTGGTGAAAATCTACAACAAGACTGTGACCCGTGTCCACATAGTAGTGTACGATTTTTACTGACTAAAAACACCCTTCCCTTTTGTTTTTCTTTACTACAACTAAGTTTCCTTACCTAGTAACTTACATTTAAGCATGTTTTCGCATGTTGCAGGCAGACCTTGGTTTGGATGGTTTATTAATATTTCTCCAAATCGAGCGGTCTCATACGCTGGGGTCGGCGTACTAAACGTTTCATGTCCAAAGTTTGGAGGATGGCATTGTAACAATGACCATGAAGTCTGATACTTAGCTTTCGAGCAGAGTTTGTTATTTCTTCGTCGCTGGTAGTTATCCCTAGGTCCCTTTGAATATCACAATTCCTGAGATACCAGGGAGCTTTCACAATATCCCGTATAGTTTTATTTTGAAAGGACTTAATAAATCCTCTGTTATTTGTTTTGGTGCAAGCCCGTAGTTGTATGCCGTAAGTCCATATAGGCTTTAGTACTTGTTTGTATAATAGCAGTTTGTTATACATGCTCAACATGGAGGTCCTTCCAAGTAAACAGTACATTTCTTTATACCGGTTCGAACTCATTGCGTTTCTTTTTCACGTGGGCCTTCCACTTGAGTTTCGCATCGAGTTTTACGTTTACGTACAGTTTTTGAACACAATTATTATTTTTTATTTTTTTTGCGAGGGTAGGTGAAAATCTTCAAAATCACACACACAATTCAAATAAAATATATTTCCACTATAACTAAGTTTTACACTTATCCAGCAGTTTTTATTTCATGGTTTGGACGCATTTGGCAAGAGATTCTCCATTGAGAATTCCTGTTTACACCGCAGTTAAGCGCGGGTTGAATTCACTGTGCTAGGTCAAGGGGTCAAGTAGCGGAAAGAGTTTCTTTCGTCGAGAATTGGAAGGACAGCAGAGTTTCTGTGCTTTTCCAGGTGACGCTTACGGGCAAAATTCGTAACTTCATCTTGGACTGATGAAATTTCAAGATCTCTGTGGATATGGTTGTTTCGTATATCCCACTGTGCGTTGACGATGGCCCTTAGCACTTTATTTTGAAAAGTTTGTAGTATGTTTCTATTACTTTCTTTGGTACAACTCTATAGTTGTATACCATACATCCAGACGGGTATTAGCACTTGCTTGTATATAAATGCAATTTGTTGTCAGTACTTATCTTGGAATATTTTCCAATAAGCCAGTACATGTCTTTGTATCTTAATTGGAGCTCCTCACGTTTCTCTTTGACAAGCTCCTTCCATCAGCTTTACATCGAGAGTCATTTCGGGGTGTTTCGCTTCATTGCCAAAGGGTATTTGAACATTATTTATAAAAACGGGCAACTTCTTCATGTTCTTAAACGTAGAATTTATATGAACGGATTTAACTTTAATCCGGTCTAAAGCACATTGCAATTTTCTGGTTGATTCTTCGACCGTCTTGGAAGTTACCAAAATGGCGGTGTCGTCACCAAATGTGCCTAGCTCTGTGCCTGCTATACAATAAGTAAAGGGGGGGGGACCAAGAACACTTACTTGTGGTACTCCACAAGTATAGATTTAAATAGGGAGTACTCTTTCTATCCTATAGATAGCTCGATAAACTTGTGCAAAGTTTTCTCGGGAGGAATTGTTGAAGTTTGTGTTTCAAGCCTTCGTGCCAAACCTTGTCAAAGGCTTGAGAAACGTCGAGAAATACAGCTGAGCAGACTTGCTTTTGTTCAAACGATTTTTCTATAACATCAGTTATGCAATGTACTTGGTCAATATTTGAATGCTTGCTTCTAAAACCGAACTGGTGGTTTGGAATAAGTCATCTTTCTTCTACAACCGGGCTTAGACGTCGAAGTAATATTCGTTCTAACACTTTAAACATTGGCGGAAGAAGGGAAATGAAATCGGACTTTTTGTCTGTTGGGTGCTTACCCGGTTTCGGCACCATTATTATATCCGCTACTTTGCACTGACTAGGGACATGTTCTTATCTTAAGGCGGCGTTAATAATGAAGAGAAACATAAGAAGTGCTTTCTGAGGTAATTCTTTCAGAACTTCTCCTGTGATTAAATCATAACCAGGAGCTTTCTTGGGTCTGAGTTGTTTCAATTCTACCTTAGTTTTGTCAAAGTAACATTTCTTATAGAAAATTATTATGTGAGTCCGAACCGTAAGAGTATACAGGAAGTGTTTGTCCCTCGCGTGATTTGAACGTTGCTTCCAAATGATCTGCGAAGAGATCTGCTTTCTCTTTATCGTCTTTGGCCCTCTCGTGTTGGTTTTTCCGAATTGGGGCTGCATGTGATGGGGTTTTCTTAAGCCGTTGCCTGCTTTCCAGAGTGAGTAGTTGATATTTTTTTTTTCGCTGACAAGCCTGTTAAATAGGCATTAAGATTATTATTTTTAAACGAATTAATTTTCGCTTTCAGAATGAGACAGTTGGTTGATGAGTGTTTTATGCTGCGGCGCACGGGTCTGCTGCCATTTCTTACAAGATTTACGTTTCTCTCTTACTAATTCTCGTATTTCCGGTGGATATCGCAGTACATGTTTTATCGTCCTTCTAGCGAGAGGTGTATTGCTCCACGCAGCGCACTGTACTACTTCTATAAATATCTAGTCTAGTAAATATCGAGTTCTATTTTTAAATCGTATGGGGTTATCAGCGGTACTCTGAGCTCGATATTATCTTGTAAGTGATTTCTAAATGCTTGCCAATTCGTAAGTTTTTTAGTTAACGTAGATGAAACTTCTTTTTTTACAAGGGTATCATTTGTACACAGTACAATGGGAGAATGGTCTGAACTAAGATCAAAGCTTTCTTCAACTCGTAAGTAGTTTCGAGAAACACCTTACATGACGAAGAAATCGACAACGTCAGGTATTTTTGTAACAGCCGACGGCCAGTAGGTTGGTTTTCCTGTCGAGTAAAAATCACCGTTTAGTTTCATGCCAGCTCTGTATAAATTTCTCCCTTTTTGTGAAATTAATCTTGACCCCTAAAAAGTGTGTGTTCGCATTTAAATCTGCACCAATTTCGAAATTTGGGCCTAGAGTGTTGAAAGTTCGTTCGAGCTCGCTTTGATCAATTATACTGCGCGACGTTAAATGAGTAAATCAGTAATGTTTATTTTTTCCACGAACCATATTAAGCTGTATTGAATCAGATTCTATACCTATTCCTACTAAATGATCTATATTATCGCGTACAAAACAGCGTGGTAACCACAGTACCCTTCAGTTTACACGGGATTGCTTCGTCAAATATGTCTCAGAGATCGGACAAATATGGATATCTTTAATATATAATTCTCTAATATATAATTCTAGTTCGTCACTTTTTTGTAGCAGACCATTCGCATTCCAGTTCCAGCTTTTCACTTGCTGTTAATCCTATCGTCGAGGTCGAGTAGCCGTTCGAAAATAAGTTTGTTCGTCAAGTTTCTCTAAAATGATATTAAATATATTTGAGATGGGAGTTGATTGCTCTTCGCAGCGTTTTTCCATTTGTAGATGCTACTGTTTGGGCACCGACGTGCTACGATTTCTCATTAGCTGATTTACTTTTGTGAGTTATTGGGGACGCAAGTTGAGTCTGCACTTTTATTTCAGCAGTTTTCGATCGAGTCACTGTTGGTTTCGGCACGGTTTTTAGAACTACGTCCTTTGTTGCCGATTTTGGATGTTGACTTCATCTCGTCTTTTCTGAAGCTCTTTTGCTACTTCGCAGCCTCGATAGTTAGCCGGATGCTTTCCTTTAAACTTAGTACAAGTAGCTGGTGTACATCGCGGAACTTTCTGGCAATATTTCTGAGTGTGGTTGAATCCCTGACAACGTTTTCATTGCGGTATTGAGTTCAAGTTTTTTCGCAAGGCTTCTATTTGATTTTGTCTATGCTTTCACATTTGTCGAAGCTAAGCATGAAAAGGGGTAATCCGATACGTCTGACAGTTACGGATCCATCTGTCAGTTGTTTCCTTCTAAATAATAAATTAGCAGCATCTACTATTTTTAGGCCTTTCAAGTCCTCGATAGTATCTTCTTTTGGACAAGTCCCCTAGCTATGACACGAATAGGTCGGTCGGATTTATTTTCATACGTGTACCACTGGATTTTTTGCGCATTCCGTTTTTGCGAGAGTTACCTATAGCTGTCAGAGTCTTTGACACTTATCTTCCACGCATTGTTGTTGAAAACTGTAAGCTTATACTCAGATTGGATTGTTGACTTCAAAATGGAGTGTAACTTATTGTACACTGGTATTACGAGTACATTAATTAGCGGGGGTGCCCGTTCTTTTGGTAACTTAGCTTCATTGTTACTGGTAAGACGTATATTTTCTGACTTCTTTATTACCTCCGGCGAGGAACGGACCTTTCGTTTTTTGTTCGGTCGCCTTTCTATCATCCAGTTGGTTTCACGAGTAAGTTCTTCCTCATCCGTACAATACACATCTTTTTTTGATCCGTCAGAGCTGGGCTTTTTTCTTGACTTCCAATTTTTTCTGCCCTTAATTAACTAAGTTCATTTTTAATTTCTTAACAGAGGTCTTTCATATCAGCGAGTCTAGTGCTTAATTCCGCATTTTCCTTTTCGAGACTTTCGAACCTTGCTACGGCCTGTGCTTCGTGTGCAGACGAATGTAAATTCGTTGAGGTTTTAATTACTTGCGTTTTAGGCGCAGTAGTTTTCATTGGCGTTAATACGCGCGTGTTTTTTAGTGTTACATCTTGATGGTGGTGATCTATTTACGCTTGAACATTTTTGAGAGGGTCCAATTGCAATAATTGGCCCTCCCCAAAATCCGTAGACCCTGACTCCGAAGCGTGTGGATTTTCCAGTGTGACTGGCATTCCACCTGGGGTACTAATTTTTGTGTTTTGGATCATTGCATAATTATAACTTTTTTGTTTGTCCTCGGACAAACTGTGGCTTTTAGTCGCCTCTTACGACAGGCATGCCTTACCTCGGGTATATTCTAACCCCCACCCGAGAGGAGAAATAATTAATGAATTAATGACAACTGGTAGATTTTCTGTATTTCTAACATTTATATGTGTTGATTTGGTCTCATTGGAGGCAATGCGCCAGCGTTTTGACCAATCGTTTATTTTATCTAGAGCTCGTTGCAGTTTTTCAGCTGAGGACTCAACTGAACTAACCGTTTCCAGGATCGCTGTGTCATCCGCAAATGTAGCCAAAACTGTACCTTCAGTTACCACAGGTTACCTTCTAGTGTACAACAGGTACAATGTAGGGCCAAGGACACTCCCTTGAGGGACTCCTGCTCTGATTTCCTTAAATTCGGAGTATTCACTTCCGTGTTTAACTCTAAATGTCCTGTTATCGAGGCAAGATTCTAGTATCTTATAAAAGCTTGTCGCTAGAAGTCTGCTTAATTTGTATTTTAGGCCTTCATGCCAGACTTTGTGGAAGGCCTTGGAGCAGACCTATTTCTCCTCTAATGCTCTTTCAATTTGATTCGTTATTCTGTTTACCTGGTCAATTGTCTTGTGTTTCGCTCGAAACCCGAACTGATGGTCAGGTATTAGTTGCTTTTCTTCGATAAATTTTTGAATGCGTTTTAATAAGAGTTTTTCAAACATTTTGGATATTATTGGTAAAAGCGATATGGGTCAGTACGACTTTTTGTTGTTCAACGTTTGCCCGTTTTTGGAACCATAATCACTTTTGTAACCTTCCATGAGTCTGGAACATAAAATAGCCTAAAGGAAGCGTTAATTAAGTAGAGGAGTTTATTAGCGCCTTTTTCGGCAAGTTCTTCAGGATTTGTCCGGTTATTACTTCAAAGCCAAGGAGCCTTGTTGTTTTTTTTAGATTTTTGATTGCCTGGCAGAGTTCATGTAACGATACTCTTACTATACAAGAGCTGTCAGATATAGTAGTTGTACTTTGATCATCTACCAACATTTGCCCATCAAAAGGGTGAAATGTTTCCTCCAAATGTTCAGTAAAGATATCCGCTTTTTCTTTATCACTTTTTCCCCACTCACCATTGTTTTTATTGATTGGCGCGGCCTGCATTTGGGGCTTCTTGATATTTCTTACTGCTTTCCAAGTAGCTTGTACATTTTTCATTTGTTACGCCTTCAAGAAAAATCGCCATCTCGTGGTTTTTAAAAACTTGCAAAGCTGTATTTAGTTTGTTGCACAGGCGATTTAGGTATGTTTTATGTTGCGGGACGCGAAACTACTGCCATTTCTTGCGCGTTTTTGTTTTTCGAAGAGAAGTTCTTTTATTTCTGGCGGAATATTTGTTTCATTGAATATGAATATTTTTTTACTGCGAGAAGAATTTTTCCAGGCTGCTTTCTGGATGTTACTAATTACTTACTTAAGCTTTCAAGTTCGAGCCTTCGAACTCTAAACTTGATTTTAAACACCCATTTTCACTAATACTTTCCTCACAGTCATGTCAAAAACTTTCCCAGTCAGTTTTTTTATCTATCGATTTAGGCCTTGAATTTCCCTTAATTTATTGCTATGGTCAAGATTACAGGTGAGTGGTCGGAAGAGAGGTCAAAGCTTTCTTCTGCTATCACGATGTTTGTAGGTACCCCTATAAAAATAAAAAAGTGTAATAAGTCAGGTACTTGTGCTGTATCGGCGGGCCAATATGTCAGTTTTCCTGATGAGTGAAAGTCGACCCCGAGCTCCATACCGACTTTGTACATCAGTCTGCCTTTGGTTGAGTTTTTACGCGAGCCCCAAAGGTGTGTTTTGCGTTAAACTCACCACCAACGATTAAAGACTTTAACCTCGAAACAAACATTAACAACAAAAATAACCGAATATTAATAAGACAGTAAGAAGATTGAATTGAAATGCGAACGGACTGCCGCAAAAGCTTGACGAACTAGAGCTTTATATAAGGAAAAAACACATCGATATATGTTTGATTTCTGAGACACATTAAACGAAGGAATCTCGTTTAAGCTTAAAAGGTTACTGTGGCTATCACGCCTATCACCCATCGGAAAGGGCAAGCGACGGGTCCGCATTGTATTTACGAGATAACATCGAACACTTAGTAGGATTAAAGACAGAATCCCATACAATGCAATTATGTACAGTACGCGTACATAAATAATACTAAAAACAAAAAAAATATAATTTACTGCCCACCGCGCAACACGAGTTTGAAAACACATTTCTAAGTCTCGGTCCAAACTTTATAATAGGTGGAGATATCAATGCCAAGCATTCCTTTTGGGGATTCCCACAATGGCAGAACACTGTACAAAACCGGTATGAATTTAGGCTGCGATTTTTACTCGACTAGGAAACCTACCCATTAACCTAAGGATTTCACGAAAATACCACACGTTGTAGATTTTTGCGTTATGAAGGGTATTTCCCGATATTATTTAAAACAGGAAGAAAGCTTTGATATCAGTTCAGATCATTCTCCAATTATATTGAATATGAGCTACACGTGCATGAAAAGAAAAGCGCCGCCTACATTAACTAATTCTCGAACAAATTGGAAGCATTTAGGAACTACTTGCAAAACCACGTTAAACTTAAGATTTTCTAAATTTTGAACTTTATGAAATTATTGAAAATATACAATGTGCCGCAGGGATCAGTACACCACGTGCCAGAAAAGAGGCAGTTATACACGTCTTACGATATCCACCAGAAGTAAAGGAAATGGTAAAGGAAAAACGGAAAACACACAAGAAGTGGCAACAGACTCGCTCGCCACAACATAAAACTCGTCTTAATTAATTGTGTAATCTGTTGAAGGCGAAAATCAAATCATTCAAAAACAATAATTTAAATACTTATCTGCAACGGACAAAGAGTCCTGTAGACCTCTGATAGCATCTTCCGTGTGAAGCATGGAAATTAATACTCTACTTTTAAAAATATAAATGCTGGTGTACCGCAAGGGAGTGTTCTTGGCCCTCTGTTCTACCTACTGAATACTAGTGACTTACCACAAGAAGAACACAATGTTCTAGGTACATTTGCTGACGACACCGCCATTTAAGTAACAGGTAAAACGGTTAAAGAGTCTACAACAAAATTACAACGTTCACTAGATCAAATACATGAATGGATGAACTTCTGGCGATTGTCCCTAATTAAAGCAAATCAGTCCATATTAATTCCACTTATAGGCAAGTTAATAACTTGCCAGTCTTTCTAAATCGTGTCCAAATACCTTTTTGGAGTGAAGGGAAATAACTCGGGATGACTCTTGACGTAAAACTCAAGTGGAAGGAGTACGTTAAGAAGAAACGCGATGAACTTGGCATGAAATATAGAGATCTGTACTGGCTTATTGGTAAACAATCCAAGCTAAGTATTGACAACAAACTGCTTGTATACAAGGAAATCCTAAAACTTGTTTGGACATAAGACGTACAACTTTGGGGTTGTACCAAAGCAAATAATATGAGCATAGTACAGACTATTCAAAATAAGGAGCTTAGAACCATCTTTAATGCACCATGGTATATCAGAAACGACGATATCCACAAAGGTCTTGGAATATTACCACCCCAAGATGCAGTTAAGAGCTTCGTTTATAAATGCCGCCTAGAAGAGCACACAAACACTGAAGTTCCCCCGATCCTTGAGGAAACTAACGTCTTGCGCTGACTTCAAAAGATTCGACGCCCTGATCTCGTGCGATAGTCTACACCCGCGCAAGCTATGTATCCGGTTCAGCTGGAGTTCAAGCTAGTCGAACGTACTACTTAATGCGATATTGACTTTGTGAAATCTACAACAAACAAAAGTAATCAGCATATTGTTGGCGGTGAACGAACGATTGAGCAAATCGTCAGAAATACAACCGATGCATTTGTGCTGACCTATATTGATCAGCAACTCGGGAGTAATGACTGGATTAAGCCCACTTGATCGTTCACCGCACCGACGATGAATGATTTTTTTGGTGTTCGGTGTCAGTTCGTGTTGCACCGCCATTAACAAAGTAATAAAGTGTTCTTTGCTTCTTACTTTTTTTGTTTTTTCTTAAGTCAATTGAAAATAAAATACGTTTCTGGCGCAGTGGTCAATTGTCTTGTGTTTCGCTCGAAACCCGAACTGATGGTCAGGTATTAGTTGCTTTTCTTCGATAAATTTTTGAATGCGTTTTAATAAGAGTTTTTCAAACATTTTGGATATTATTGGTAAAAGCGATATGGGTCAGTACGACTTTTTGTTGTTCAACGTTTGCCCGTTTTTGGAACCATAATCACTTTTGTAACCTTCCATGAGTCTGGAACATAAAATAGCCTAAAGGAAGCGTTAATTAAGTAGAGGAGTTTATTAGCGCCTTTTTCGGCAAGTTCTTCAGGATTTGTCCGGTTATTACTTCAAAGCCAAGGAGCCTTGTTGTTTTTTTTAGATTTTTGATTGCCTGGCAGAGTTCATGTAACGATACTCTTACTATACAAGAGCTGTCAGATATAGTAGTTGTACTTTGATCATCTACCAACATTTGCCCATCAAAAGGGTGAAATGTTTCCTCCAAATGTTCAGTAAAGATATCCGCTTTTTCTTTATCACTTTTTCCCCACTCACCATTGTTTTTATTGATTGGCGCGGCCTGCATTTGGGGCTTCTTGATATTTCTTACTGCTTTCCAAGTAGCTTGTACATTTTTCATTTGTTACGCCTTCAAGAAAAATCGCCATCTCGTGGTTTTTAAAAACTTGCAAAGCTGTATTTAGTTTGTTGCACAGGCGATTTAGGTATGTTTTATGTTGCGGGACGCGAAACTACTGCCATTTCTTGCGCGTTTTTGTTTTTCGAAGAGAAGTTCTTTTATTTCTGTCGGAATATTTGTTTCATTGAATATGAATATTTTTTTACTGCGAGAAGAATTTTTCCAGGCTGCTTTCTGGATGTTACTAATTACTTACTTAAGCTTTCAAGTTCGAGCCTTCGAACTCTAAACTTGATTTTAAACACCCATTTTCACTAATACTTTCCTCACAGTCATGTCAAAAACTTTCCCAGTCAGTTTTTTTATCTATCGATTTAGGCCTTGAATTTCCCTTAATTTATTGCTATGGTCAAGATTACAGGTGAGTGGTCGGAAGAGAGGTCAAAGCTTTCTTCTGCTATCACGATGTTTGTAGGTACCCCTATAAAAATAAAAAAGTGTAATAAGTCAGGTACTTGTGCTGTATCGGCGGGCCAATATGTCAGTTTTCCTGATGAGTGAAAGTCGACCCCGAGCTCCATACCGACTTTGTACATCAGTCTGCCTTTGGTTGAGTTTTTACGCGAGCCCCAAAGGTGTGTTTTGCGTTAAACTCACCACCAACGATTAAAGACTTTAACCTCGAAACAAACATTAACAACAAAAATAACCGAATATTAATAAGACAGTAAGAAGATTGAAATGAAATGCGAACGGACTGCCGCAAAAGCTTGACGAACTAGAGCTTTATATAAGGAAAAAACACATCGATATATGTTTGATTTCTGAGACACATTAAACGAAGGAATCTCGTTTAAGCTTAAAAGGTTACTGTGGCTATCACGCCTATCACCCATCGGAAAGGGCAAGCGACGGGTCCGCATTGTATTTACGAGATAACATCGAACACTTAGTAGGATTAAAGACAGAATCCCATACAATGCAATTATGTACAGTACGCGTACATAAATAATACTAAAAACAAAAAAAATATAATTTACTGCCCACCGCGCAACACGAGTTTGAAAACACATTTCTAAGTCTCGGTCCAAACTTTATAATAGGTGGAGATATCACTGCCAAGCATTCCTTTTGGGGATTCCCACAATGGCAGAACACTGTACAAAACCGGTATGAATTTAGGCTGCGATTTTTACTCGACTAGGAAACCTACCCATTAACCTAAGGATTTCACGAAAATACCACACGTTGTAGATTTTTGCGTTATGAAGGGTATTTCCCGATATTATTTAAAACTGGAAGAAAGCTTTGATATCAGTTCAGATCATTCTCCAATTATATTGAATATGAGCTACACGTGCATGAAAAGAAAAGCGCCGCCTACATTAACTAATTCTCGAACAAATTGGAAGCATTTAGGAACTACTTGCAAAACCACGTTAAACTTAAGATTTTCTAAATTTTGAACTTTATGAAATTATTGAAAATATACAATGTGCCGCAGGGATCAGTACACCACGTGCCAGAAAAGAGGCAGTTATACACGTCTTACGATATCCACCAGAAGTAAAGGAAATGGTAAAGGAAAAACGGAAAACACACAAGAAGTGGCAACAGACTCGCTCGCCACAACATAAAACTCGTCTTAATTAATTGTGTAATCTGTTGAAGGCGAAAATCAAATCATTCAAAAACAATAATTTAAATACTTATCTGCAACGGACAAAGAGTCCTGTAGACCTCTGATAGCATCTTCCGTGTGAAGCATGGAAATTAATACTCTACTTTTAAAAATATAAATGCTGGTGTACCGCAAGGGAGTGTTCTTGGCCCTCTGTTCTACCTACTGAATACTAGTGACTTACCACAAGAAGAACACAATGTTCTAGGTACATTTGCTGACGACACCGCCATTTAAGTAACAGGTAAAACGGTTAAAGAGTCTACAACAAAATTACAACGTTCACTAGATCAAATACATGAATGGATGAACTTCTGGCGATTGTCCCTAATTAAAGCAAATCAGTCCATATTAATTCCACTTATAGGCAAGTTAATAACTTGCCAGTCTTTCTAAATCGTGTCCAAATACCTTTTTGGAGTGAAGGGAAATAACTCGGGATGACTCTTGACGTAAAACTCAAGTGGAAGGAGTACGTTAAGAAGAAACGTGATGAACTTGGCATGAAATATAGAGATCTGTACTGGCTTATTGGTAAACAATCCAAAAACTTGTTTGGACATAAGACGTACAACCTTGGGGTTGTACCAAAGCAAATAATATGAGCATAGTACAGACTATTCAAAATAAGGAGCTTAGAACCATCTTTAATGCACCATGGTATATCAGAAACGACGATATCCACAAAGGTCTTGGAATATTACCACCCCAAGATGCAGTTAAGAGCTTCGTTTATAAATGCCGCCTAGAAGAGCACACAAACACTGAAGTTCCCCCGATCCTTGAGGAAACTAACGTCTTGCGCTGACTTCAAAAGATTCGACGCCCTGATCTCGTGCGATAGTCTACACCCGCGCAAGCTATGTATCCGGTTCAGCTGGAGTTCAAGCTAGTCGAACGTACTACTTAATGCGATATTGACTTTGTGAAATCTACAACAAACAAAAGTAATCAGCATATTGTTGGCGGTGAACGAACGATTGAGCAAATCGTCAGAAATACAACCGATGCATTTGTGCTGACCTATATTGATCAGCAACTCGGGAGTAATGACTGGATTAAGCCCACTTGATCGTTCACCGCACCGACGATGAATGATTTTTTTGGTGTTCGGTGTCAGTTCGTGTTGCACCGCCATTAACAAAGTAATAAAGTGTTCTTTGCTTCTTACTTTTTTTGTTTTTTCTTAAGTCAATTGAAAATAAAATACGTTTCTGGCGCAGTAGGCGGGGATGCCGAAAAACTACGGAATCCATAAGAAAACGGGCAAATGCGTTCAGGTACAAAAATAACAGTGCATATATGTACCACATATCCGATAGAGTATATTCGAGTATTACAGGGCAGTGAAGAAAAACAAATAAAGAAACAAAACGAGAGTGGAAGTAGAATAGTGAACAAAAATAAAATAGAAACAATAGTGAACAGTCGAGAACAGGAACAATATCTAAGATAGTATGGCTAACGAACAACCAACATCAACAGTGGAGAGCAGAATGGAGAAACTATTAGAATATTTGTGTGCCTAAAAACCAACAAATATACTGTCACACATCCAATCATTCAGCGGCGACCCATGAGAGGTGTTCAAATTTATTTCCGATTTGGACGAAATAATAATAATAATAATGATAATAATATGGGTGGCGCGACAGTCCGAGGCGGACCTGGACCTAGCTTCTCAGCAACTACTTGTGTTGTGTTTGCTATTGTTCTTTCACGTTTCAGGGACTTACAATTCAATGCCGACTCCGAACGGCGTAATTGAGAAGCTTTTTCTAGACAGGAATACTCTTTGAGCATTGTCAGTGACTCAAAAACCTGACACCGTCTGCGTAGGAGTCGACGCACTTACCCACTTATATATATATATAATATTAGGACGACATGTAACCACGAAATAAATTCTATAGAACCAGATTTTTTTTTTGAATCCTCGGAACCTCGGAAGCCAAATTTACACTAACCTCACCATTAATAGTAATGTATAGCAATCAATAATAGACACAGGATCCACAATAGGTATAATCAATAGTAATAGGGTACCCCGTGATCGTCCTAAAATTTTCCAAGAAAGAGATATTATTCTGATCAAAATCCATAATAGAACAAAAGGGTGAGTACAGATAGTAGTAACAGAATTTCCTAAAGAATTTCGGATGGGAAGCGAATGTAAAATTAAATAGTATAAGATGGCATTCGAAAGAAGGTCTTACGATTTGCTATTGGGAACGGATTTTATCTCTAAAAATGTTGGAGAACTAAACGTTACCGAATCATACTTAAGGGTGTACAATACCACAAAACTTAAATTTTTCTCGGAAGACGAAGAAATAGTCCAAACTCACGAAATTTTCACTCCAAGTAACAATTACGCAAATACTGAGGAGTTACATAACGAAGAAAAAGAAGCAGTTACTACATTCTCAAAAAATATCAACACTTGGTATATAAAGAGGGAGATACCTTAGCTAATACAGACAGTATAATCCCTGAAATCAATTTGAACAATGATCAATAATTTAGCTCAAAACTTTACCGACTACCACCTTAACACGAGGAAGAAGAGAAAAGACAGATGGAAGAAATGGAACAGTAGATTTGCATCTCCGATAGTAGTGGTAGCGAAAAAAAAAGACAAATCCGGGAAGCAAAAATTCAGAATATGTGTCGATCATTGGAAACTGAATGAAATTACTATCAATGACAAATTCCCCTTACCCAATATAGATAATATATTGGATAAATTATGGCGGGTACAGTATTTCACCACATTACCCCTGGCCAAAGGCTACCATCAAATTAAAATGATTGCTAGGGATATTCATAAAACCGCATTTGTCAAACAAAATGGGTTATTTGAATACACCCGGATGCCTTTTGATCTAAAGAGTGCTGCAGCGACAGTCTAAAGGCTAATGAACGAAATACTAAGAGATTTCATCAAAAAAATCTGTGTTATATACCTGGACGGCATATTGATATTTTCCACGAGCCTACAAGAACATATAATAGCAATCAAAATAATTCTGGACGTATTGGCAAAACGCAATCTTAAAATTCAATTGTGTAATTTTTGATAAGTGTTCAAAATACCAACTACAAAGAAAAAACTAAAAGGTTGTCTTGGAGCTACAGAGTTTTAAAGAAAATTCGTGGAAGAGTACCAGAAAAAAGCACACCTCATGATCAAGTACCTGAAAAAGAACAATAAAATCAATGTTGACGATCCAGGATATATTCAGGCGTTTGAGACGCTCAAATTAAAAATCGTCATTCACCCAATACTCAAATATCCGAGATTTGACAAACAATTTACAGTATTCACTGATGGCTCTAACCATGCAATTGGAGCAGTATTGACGTAAGAAGGACTACCAGTGTGTTATGCATCAGGAACACTTGACGAACAAGAGCAAAATTATTCAGTAACGGACAAAGACCATTGTATGGTCTGTCACATATTTCAGACAATACCTGTGGGGTAACAAATTTAAAACAGCAACCGACCATCAGCCAATAAAATACTTAAGTAAAAAGTATAGAAACATACCATACGTTAAAAACTAAAATGTACTATCAAGACAAGACTTATAAAACATATTCATAGGATAATTGGCAATTGTCAAACTTATTTAGCAACCTTTTTTAGCTAGAGACCGATAAGACCAAAATTTCACTTGCCAGAAACTCCAACTAAGCGTAACAACATCATACACATGGACATGTTTCTCTACAGTAAACAAATTTACTTGACATTCATTAACAAATTGACTAAGAAGGGATTTATTTTAGAGATTAACAAGCAAAACTCATGTTCACAAGATAGAAAGTTTGGAAGAACAGATTAATAGAGTGGGAAAACCTAGAAAAATAGTATCTGATAACGAGTTCAAATCTGCAAATATTTTAGAATTTTAACGAGAACAAGGAATCGAAATTCACTTCACGAACCCTAACTCTCATACAGGAAATTCTGATATTGAAAGGCCAGAACTCCAGAAATCATGCACACAATAAGGAATAAAGACATATCACCACATACAAAAATGTTTCGTTCCTTCATGTTGAATGGAAATGTTGAAAACTAGGTCCGAAGGATTCGTTAAAAACTATATGCATACTAGACATAAAGATGAACCTTTTTTTTAGGAAATTTCGTCTCAATCATGTACAAAGTTCTAATATTAAAAGAGCATCTAAAATTCCATGTTTGAGCCATAATACCAAGAATTTTAATGCTGATTCAGTTGGCAGCAGCCAATCTGATCTTCCAACCAATTGAAACAAAAAATGGCTTCACGGTCGTAAATATGGGAACTGTCCAACTAGTAGAGAGAACCCAAAGCACTTTGCACATGATTGACATGGATTCCCCTTGAGCAATAGCTTCTAAACTCAGGCAACACCTATAACCTGACGAAGAAGTGCTGACAGAAATCGACCTTTTCTGTAAAAAAAATATCTATGGTATAGATTCTGCCACATGAAGTAAAACGACAGAGAGGGCCTATTAATATAATAGGGAACGCAAAGAAATGATTTTTTTGGTACAATGGACATATTTAGAACTTTAGAAATAAATAGTCACAACACTATTGAATCTTTAAACAATTCAAGTTTCAAGTAAATAAACAATACTCAGATAATATCCTGAACCTCAAATCTTTAATCGATGAGGACTGGCAGTCTGTTGTTTCCTTAACCAACAAGATTACCGGAATTCAGGGGACTTTCCTAAAACGGAAATTTTTTTTAAAACTCAAGATCCTAGAAAATGAGTGAGATGATATTCTAAACACAATTGCTGTAGTAGGATTAGGAGTAATACACACAACCATCTTATCAGAAAAGGAATTTGGCATTATTAACCAAGATATAAACAAGCTTAAGTTAATAAGAGCTGTAATAATGCAATTTAAAGACAATAAAATAATAATAGCTGTAAAAATGCCCATCAATTATATCAATGTACAATGTAAGAAAATATTCAAATACATAATTGTTCATTAAAAATTGGAAACCAGATAATAAATGCAAGACCGATAGAATTTATTCATAAGTTTGATTATTAATCAGAAAAGAATATTTCATTAAGCAATACCCTAAGATTTAATAGTTTTACTCTGGAAAACATGCAAAATATAAATTCAATCCCAGAATTAAAGTTTCACAGAGCAAATACATACTATGTGACGACAATCATATTAAAAAAAAAATAAATGTATAAAAATTCATGTAAAAAATGTAACATCAAATGCGAAAACTCTTATTCTTATTTCATTTAATGAAATTGTATAAACTGAGGAGAGTTTTGAATTTAGGGAAGCAGGAGTTATGTATCCGGTTCAGCTGGAGGTCAAGCCACGGATTAATTACCGCAATATTGACTTTGTGAAACCAACAGCAAAGTAATCAGCATATTTTTGGCGGTGAACGAACGATTGGGCAAATCGTCAGAAATGTAACCGATGCATTTTTAATGTAATGTAATGACTGAAGTTAGCCCATTTGATCGTTCACCGCACCGACGATGAATGATTGTTTTGGTGTTCGGTGTCAGTTCGTGTTGAACCGTCATTTAGAAAGAAATAAAGTCTTCTTTGCTTCTTACTCGTTTTGGTTTTTTTTTTAATTCAATTGAAAATAAAATACATTTCTCGCATGGTTGCAGTGTTAGCAGGAACTTTCATTGGAGGAGAGTAACCTGCCGATCGGTACCTAAATTATGAAATGCAATCTACTGTTTAATTGCTTCACTTAGTTGTAGTGTTAAAAAACTACAGGGACGTAGTTTTACTGAGTAAGACTCTCACACTTCTATGTGCGAAAGTTCGTCATAAAGTCTTTTCGAAAATTTCCACCTACCCTCGAAAAAAAAATTAAAAAGAAATATGATATGACACTGATTGTATTGCGTCAAGTTATGTTATTGTATTCATGAAGTGCTCTATATTGTCTATAATATATAATAACTCGCAATTTAAGACCCCAAAACAAGCTAACAACTATTTTCGATCTTACTGAATTTAACCGAAATGAAGCAGTCGTACAAGGAGATGACGGAAGGACTTTTAGGAGAAACTTAAGCCATGCAAAGACCATACCAGTTTTATCTCAAACGGGAGAACAAATAATAATGAAAGCATTTCTGATCCCACGCTTTAAGGATCTAACCACGTCGTGGAAGATAAGCCGATAAATGAAGGGTTGAAACTAAGGCTAAAAATGTATAGGAGGAATGAGGCGACCTTGTCAGTAGTATAAACATTGTACTACACTAATCAAGGTTGCAAAGCAATATATAATTTTCAATTCAGTCATAGCTTTGATGCACCTGTCGTTAAGACAAACTTCTCATTAAAGTCCGGATATGAGAGTACAGTTTCACTCTGTAGTGCATTCGAGTTCTTAATGAGCTTTATCTATTATGTCGTGATTATCAATTTTTTTTATCTTTTTCGGCTTTTTGTGATAGGTTGTGCTATTTCAGCATAGTCTTTGTTGAACTTTCGACAGTAACCTGTAATACCTAGAAATGATTTCATTTCTTTCTGAGTACTCGGAAGTGGTATATTTTCTATGGGTTATATTTTACTTGTAATCTGTTTAAAACCTGTGCTATTAGCGAAGTTATAAAAAATAAAGCGCTACAATAGCCGGCACTCCATTCAACGCTGAACACACTTCATTGGGACAGCTGTCAACACCACCATCATCATCAACAGCCGTCACCTCCGTACGATACCGGCTTTGCTCAAAGTTTCCTTTCCGAGCCGAGACATCATCGAGAGCAGTAGCAGCGTGCAGTAATAGAAGCCTAACCGCAAATTACCTCATTGATAGATTGATTTGAAGTGCTATTTGTGTAACTTAATAAATCGCGTTAATAAAGAATTTTCAATAAACTTTGTTTCACATCGTTTTACATTCTGTTATTGTGTGTCCTAAAAATTGTGTTTCTTTAAATATGAGGTTACATTTGTCTTTTTGCACTTTATGACTATATTTCAGTACACAAATACTAATTTTAAGTTGATCATATGCTCTTCCAAACTTGTGGAGAAAATAATTATGTCATCTAAATTAACGACACCTATCTTAATTATAATTTTTTCCCAAAACCTCATTTATAATATGCTGGAATGTGGATGGTGCGTTCTTTAAGACAATTGGAGTAAGAAGCCATTCGTACAATCCGTATGGTGTGGAGAAAACTGTTTTCTCAGTCTCTTCGGGATTAATTTTTATTTGATGAAACCCTTTGGCAAGATTTAAAGCAGTAAAATATTGAGCTCGTCCTATTTTGTCTAGTATCTCTTTTATATTGTCTAAGGGGTGGTCAAACTCTGCTGTTTTTTCATTAAGTTTGCGATTGTCTGTCATACCATACTTTTGTTCGAATGAATTATCTAACTTTCTTACTACCACCCACATTGGTGAGCTATTTGGTGAAATAAGTTTTCTAATTATGCCTTCTCTAACATCTCTTTTATTTGCCGTTCTATTTCGACTTGATGAATTTTTGGGGTATAGGATTATTGTCCTCTGTTCTAATGAAATGCATTTTCTGAGTGGTTGACGTGAATCTATTTCCGTCGTTATATAAGGTATCTCCATATAAAACTTAACACATCTTTTATTGTGGCATAAAATCTACAATACATACAATTTTAAATTTTGAATTACAGAGATATGGTAAAAGTACCTTACTACTATAATATAAATACAATTGTTTACTAAAAACCGTCATTAAAACGAGAGAAAAAAAAAAGAAAATAGAGAAAGTGAAACATATAAGGTTGGAGGGAAGAGAGAAGTTGTTGCGAAACTCAGTCATGAAACAATGGTTCTATTATTGAATGGTATTGAAGTGATGTGTGTAGCTATTACAATAAATAATAAATAGATAAGTAAATTAATAAAACCATGCATAATTAAGTGATTAAATAAATATATAAATAAATAAATAAATAGATAAATAAATAAATAAAAAAAAAATAATAATAAATAAATAAATAAATAGATAAATAGATAAATAAATACAATAAGTATACACAAATTATAAAGCCAAATTAGAGATGTAGACATTATCAGAAGATAATCACGAAATATTGTATTTTAACAGAATTTTTTCAATCCTTTGTGCTACCATTTCAATGTTGGCCATTTCATGCTATTCTTTTGTTGGGAAAAACCATGGAAAATCCAGAATCATTTTAAGCAGTTTATTTTGAGCTAATTGCAGCTTGCGTAAGTGAACGTTCGCACATTTACTCCAGACAGGAGACCCATAAAATATAATAGATAGAAAAATAGCTTTGAAAATGAGTAGCTTGTTCGCAGCATTGAGTTTTGAACGTCTACATATAAATGGATACAGTATTCGCGTAGTTGTGTTAACCTTCTTAATTGTTTCTTGCACATGAAGATTGAATGTTAAGCGCTCGTCTAAATAAATACCAAGGTACTTTACATTCGGTTTCCATTCCACCGCAATTCCATTGACAATAAGTCTGTTGTTAGGAAGTAAACAAGCTTTTCTTTTACGAGTAAAAAAGATAGCTTGTGTCTTAGAAGCATTAATCTTAATTTTCCAGTTAATGCAATATGTTTCGATTGTATTTAAAGCAGATTGTAGATTAGTTTCAACGTTGAAACCAATTACATCTGATGAATAAATGCAAGTATCGTCAGCGAAAAGGGCGATACTACAGTTTGTCAAGTTAGGGAAATCGGATGCATAAATGTTATATAAAACTGGACTAAGGGCGGACGCTTGTGGAACTCCTGCATTTATCAGTTTATTTACAGAAGAATATCCATTTATGGAAGCATTAAAACTTCAGTGAGACAAAAATTACTGGATGACTTTGACAAGATACAACGGAAGATTAACACTTACTAGCTTATGAATCAATCCATCATGCCACAAAGTATCGAAAGCCTTTTCAACATCTAAAATTACCATGCCGGTCCAATTCTTAAATTATTTTTGATATCACCTGTGATACGATGCACTTGGTGTGTGGTACTGTGTAAATATCTAAAACCGAATTACTCAGAGGGTATAATAGAAGTACTCTGAATGAAAGACACAACTCTATTCTTTATGATATTTTCAAGGTATCTCCATATTCATCAAGAAACATCCTAAGTTCTTTCTTTTCTTCGAGGTTGAGGTCATCGTTTGTCAACTGACTGAACTCATATCCGTTGAGTGACAGTATTCTAACATATGCACTTCCTCATAACTAAAGGGACTCTCATGTTTCGTTTCTATATAATTTTCAAAATAAGTTTGCCAGTTATTTAATCTTAAAAACCTTTCTTCTAGGTTAATCATACCTTTGATATTCTTAAATAAGTAAGGATTTCTTGGTATTTCTAGTAGTTCAGATTCGTCTAGTATAAGTATATATTAGGGAAGCGTTTCGCTTTTCTTACTGAAGTAAAATTTACTTCATGTGTTTCTACATCCACATTACTTACATTCATGGACTCTGGCCTGCTATTCCTAAAATGTCCTAAATTATTGGTTCTATAATTATTATAATTGTTGAATGAGTTATCGGGCTTATGTTGTGATTAAATGGTGCCCTAATTGGGTATCTAGTTCCAAGTAGGTTATTATTTGTCCTAATCTGGTTGCTATTCATTCCAAAATCTCTTCTTTGATTTTTTTTGCATAAACCGATGTCTTTGATTGTAATTATTATTATTATATTGCCATTGGGATTGATTTAAATAATTTGGTTTAGAATTAGAAAAGTTTCACTTAGGTTCTTACATTTATTTATTAAATCATATGCTTCCCTTATATTTTGTAATAACAAGCTGCTCTCCAACTTTATCTTCGAAGAAGATGAAGCTGGAAAGCCGAAGCTGGAAAAGGAGCTTATTCGAAAAAAGCACCCCAACTCGCTTACAACCTTGTTGTATGCAACTTGGGGAATTATTGAGCGCATTTTAATATATAAGAATATATAAGACTTAATTCTAGTATACTCTTTTTGTTGAGTTTCAGGAGGAGATTTTCGGTCTGCCTATACTGTTGATAGATGTCCCTTGTCTTTTATTAGTGGCCAGGTCACAGCATTTCCATGAATTGTTCCGAGTGGTAAGCGTCACTAATTTTTGATTCCCTGCATAATCTGAGAGTAGACATAGTTGACGTATTCTATGAAAACAATTGCGTCTTCCTCAGGTCTTCCGGAAAATATAGGCACTTTCTATAGTCTTCCTTAGGTTATTGTCTGCTATTGCTACTTCTGCTTCTGGTTGGGCCATTTTCGTTGGCCTTTTGTCTTCTTTCAACGATCGATAAATCGATTAGCTTGAAGATTTTATGTTTCCAACTAATGCTATCCAGTGTTAATTTTCTTTATGGATTTTGCGTATTAGGTTTTCATTGACTCTTTATATAATGATAGATAGCCCGTCTATCGGGTTCATCGACATTAAACGAGCAGCGTCTTGGATGGCCTTTACTTCTGCCTGGAATATACTACAGTGGTAGTACGATCGACGGGGCAGAGAGAAGGATAGTGCCAGCGATTCTTTTCCAGAACGGAAAACGAAATAAAACTGCCTACAACAGGTATTTATCGACTACAAGTTGTTCGTGGACGAAGATCCGTAAGATAAGTGGAGGTACTAGGTGCGGTCTTCCAAGAAGTGTATAAGATGAATGAGAGCGTTCGCCCGAACCACGGCTTGAATAACCGCGTACTCGCTAGCAACTCTTAACTTCAAGAAAACATTCAACAATAGTCGGTTTCAATGATGATAAAATGGCAAATAATGCCATTGCCGACGAGGGAGTTCAACCCCAATTCGCATCGAAGACGGAACTCCTATCGGTCTTAGAATCATTAACGAAAAAAAAAATCAGTTGAAATCGACGGGATCTCGAACAGTGCGCTAAGATATTTCCTCCTGGATGCTCTAAATAATGAACATTATCAAGAGCATTGGAAAACTGCGATTGTACAACCCATATCCATGAGAAGAAATGATTCTACGAATCCGTGCAAACTCCGGTCAATTAGCCTCCTTGCGAACATCATCTGAAAAGAGCTCTGATCATCTGGAGTAAGCACAAGAATATAATTCCGGATAAACAATTCGGCTTCAAAGCGCGTCGATACTGGTATTGTATATCCGATGGAACAATAACCAGAAACAAAGTACGGGTGCTTGCTTGATTCACCTGGAGAAGGTCTTTGACATCGTATGGTTAGAAAGAAAAACTTTTCTACAAGCTCAATCAGCTAGGCATTAGCAAACCACTGCTGCACCTACTGTGTAACATGCTTATCGATAGAATGTTCGCAGTCAAAAATGGCAACGTGACCTGTGCTGGTATATTTAAAGACCAAAATGGTCCCCAACAGTGTGCCGTTCATTCGCCGATAATGGTCAACATGAGTGGTTCAACGTGAGTGCAAGCTTGATAGAAAAGATTCAGTTGCTTGAGAAGGCTTGTTTTAGGACTTGCCTTCGCTTTTATCGAACTCAAGAGTCTAGGTACAGAAAATTATATTCCAATGAGGTCTTATACAACAGGACGAATCTGATACAACTATACAATTTCTTGTTGAAGTTGAATGGAGGTCACACTGCTAGAGCGATGAATCGTCCAATAACGGGAAATAAAATGCTACAGATGGCATATTCGATGAGCTGAAATCGGCGCATATAGTAGTTCGGAACAACATGGCAGTTCATTTTATTCAGGTACCGCAAATACCCTTTAAGGAAGTTGGTATCCTTTGTTAGTAAGAGCCGAAACTTCATCATACTCAATCGGTGCATGTAAGAAACGTCCAACCAAACGAAGTAAAGAAATTGTGCAATTGCTGTCTTTATACTCAATTTCTGTCAATGTGAATGACCGATATTTGTATCAAACAAATCACCAATCAAGCGTTTTTGCTTTTCGTTTGATTTGGTATCCACTTGGCAGGTCATTAGCAATTTCTATTGTCAGCATTTCCGGTTATTGTCGGATGTTGTTTGCTGAGGTATTGTGGCAATTCTGAGAAAACAAGTAAAATAAAAGCATCCTGAGAGAGTAGAAACTGGCTGCCGGTAATAAGAGAACAAATATGACAAAAGACACAGTCAGATTTAAACCGCGAAAGGAAGAAGTCGTTTAATTTCAGATTATATGCATTAAAAATCAGAAGTGGGATAACAGCCTTAAAAAAGTAAAAAAAAAAACAAAACTTAAGAGATAACAAATAACTGAAAATATTCAGGATAATGGCAGATATTCAAAAATATAAAAATATAAAAGTGAGTCAGTTAAAATTATGGCTGCGGACGGGATGAAAACGACATGCAACAAGAGTGAATTAGTGTTACGGTTGCCACAGTTATTCGGATAAAGACGATTTTACTGTTGCACACCAGAGATTGGATGATGACGACAGCAAAACACATAAGCATGAAGACCAAAACGCGGCAATGAGCGAGAAGAAAAAGATAATGATGGAAACGATGCCAAAACGAAAAGGAAGAGAGTTGCAGGACTGTGGGTGACGGTGAGTGGGAAATAATGAAGAAAGAACTATGTAAATCGTTTAAAGAGAGAACTGGAGCTGAATAAAAAAAAGAAAATGAGTGCATGAATAAGGCAAACAGAAAGAATTATTAAGGAAAGAAAATGAGTGCATGAATAAGGCAATGAACGATAGTGGACAGGCAGATGTGCGAAAATGCGGTAAAGATGTTAAGTACAACGATGTGAAGGAGTTGGTATGCGAATTTTTGTGGAAATGGTAACGCATACCAACCCTTCGAAAGGTAACTTAAATCCGTTAAACATACATATAATTTAAACGATAATAACATGAGAGTACTTATCTCGCTACGGTTGAAGGAAAGGGCATTGCGTTAGTTTCATTCAAGAAAGGATTTAACAATTGTCTCCTTCAAAAGTTTGCTCAGTGAGATGAGGGGAGTTTCTTTACGATCGTCCAAGCAAATTAACGATAAAGCGAAAATTTTAGTCCAGAAAGTAGCTACCAGGAGAATCATTCCAGGAATACTACCAAGAAAAAATTTATATTTTGGGAAACCAAATCGATGAGGAAGAAATATAGACCAAATAATTGATGGAATTTCAGATAAAACATTATGCTGAAATGCTAAGTTATAATGTTTCACGAATAGACATCGTTTGTCAGAGGCGTTCAAGACAGTCAAGCTACCAACAAAACCGAAAGGAGTACCATTATCACATGGCAATGGCAATCCGATGAACTGAAGAAACCGCCAATACGCTGTTTCAACTCCAATTCTTTGGGTCACTTGCCTGCGACGTGCTTTAATTAAAAGCCACCATTCGGACAACGTCACGGGTTGTGCTCGTACTTTAGAAGATTTATCAAGGATTTGAAAATCATAGCTAAACCGTTATACAATTTGATTAAGAAAAACGCAGTGTTTAAATTCTGTGAGGAAAAACTTAGATGTTTTGAGAAATTTGAATTTTTTTTTGTATTAGCAACTTACGACCCTAGGGATGAAATCGAGCTTTATTGCGATGCAAGTGCTTTAATATTTGGAGCCATATTGTTGCAAAGAAAGGTTAACAGGAAGCTCCATCCCGTTTTCTATTTCTATAAAAGAACAACCGACTATGAATCAAAATAATATAGTTTTGAACTTGGAACATCAGCTTTGATTTACGCTCATGTTTCAAATATAAAATAGTTACAGATTGTAACGAATTGACCCCAAGCTTAAATAAAAAGGAAGGAAAGCCAACCATATCATGGTGGGCGTTAGAGTTACAACATTTTGATTACGTGTTGGAGCATCGAATTGGTTCCAAAATGCCACTCTCACGGTCGAAGAAAATTTGTCGATTCAACAAAATAATGACGAAGCAATAAAGAAAATAAGAACTCAGTTAGAACTGAGAGTAGTTATTTTGAAATGCGCAACGGGTGGGCCTATAAAAAAAATAGGACATGTCGTTGTATAGGACATATCATTACATTTTGTACAAAAGAGTATGGAAATGAATGTAATTCATAAGTACCATGATGGGATGGGGTATATGGGATGCGTCAAGGTCTTAAATAGCATAAGGAAGACATTCTGGTTTCCAAAAATGAGAAACAACATTAAGGAGCATATTGAAAATTGTTTGCATAGCCTTTTCGCCTAAGTGCGGCAAACATGAAGCTCTTGTTCATAATATCCCAAAAGGCGATGTGCCGTTTAAAATGGTGCATTTTGATAATTTGAGTCCCGACTTGCTGAAGAACGGAGGGAAAAAATATGTATTTCTGGTGATTGATGCTTTCACTAAATTTGTTCGACTGTATGCAGTGTGAGGATTTGAAGGCATTGATATGGCGTCTCATGCAGTCACAAGCGTCTGCACTTAGCCTCTATCAACGAACTCCTACTCTCACCTCCACGTGGTGAAATCTAGGAGCCGGGACGTCGTTAGCGGCTGCACACGAGAGAGGGGGAGAGTGTGTCTGTATTAGGGCTCATCTCTCTTTATGGATGGCGGCGGAGGAGCTGGAAACTGTCTGGCCAACGGCGGCATCCGAAACTCCAGTCAGAAGGAGTTACCTTGTGCGCAGTCCTTTTAGAGCTACTTCCACATTTTCGGAGCACTGGTCTAGAAAGTTCTTTCAAGGCCAGGTCGGGGCGTTGGAATTGCGATGGCGGCGGAAGATCGCTATAGTTTTAGGGACAACGGCGGCGCTCACAGCCTCAGAGAGGTACCGACACCGGATAAACGCGGACCCTCCGCCCGAGGGTTAAAGAATAGGGCCTGGCCGCCCAGTTAGGGTTGTGCGGAGGTTAACTCCCTCACCACGTAAAAATATAAAGGTTCAGAGACAACCAACTGCCTCGGATACGGACGGAATTAATGTTGACGACCCCAGCAAACGTTACAAGGACAACGATTTTCGGTTCTGCACGTTTAATGTTAGGTCCCTTAACCGACCACGTGCAGCCGAAGAACTCGCGGAGGCCCTGCACTACTACAAAGCAGACATTACCGCAATCCAGAAAGTACGAATAGAATGAGAAACTGCGACATACACTACGGTGATTGCAACAGGGAGAGGCGCTTATTTGGATGTGGATTTGTTGTTCGAGGCAGACTTGGGCAAAAAGTCTTAGGCTTTGTCTGTAAAAGCGAACGCCTCATAACAATCCGCATCAACGCTAAATTCGGGAACATCAGCCTTATTTGCGCCCTCGCCCCGACAGAGGACAAAGATGACAACAGCAAGGATGACTTCTATGATCTCCTAGAAAGGACTTACGATCAGTGCCTCAGCTTCGACACCAAGATCGTTCTGGGAGATTTTAATGCAAGGCTGGGTAAGGAAGACATCTTTGCAAAAGTCATCGGGAAACACAGCCTGCACGACACCACATCCGATAACGGACTCAGGCTGGTGGACTTTGTCACGGGACGTAATCTCTATGTAGATAGCACGCGGTTCCCACACGTCAACATCCATAAAGGGGCTTGGCGGTCCCCTGATCAATCAACAGAGACGGAGGGACGAGACCCGGCTTCTCAGGAGAAAGAAGAAAGAGCACGAGAGACGCACGATCGAGGAGTTGGAGATTTGCTACGGTAAGAACGATGTCCGAAAGTTTTACCAGAGGGTGAAACAATGATCCAGTGGATAAAAGGTTCGGACAGAACCCTGCCGAGACGAGAACGGACAACTAGCAGTAGAGTCGCAGTCGATACTGAGAATTTGGAAGAACTATTTCTGCAGACTGCTAAACGGCGATGACGACACCAATACCGCTCTCAGGCAGAATTTTCCACTCAATATGGACGATGGTCGACGAGAATTCCGTCCCCCCGACTTAGACGAGGTCAAGATAGCAATATCAAGACTGAAGTCTAACAAAGCTGCCAGTGCGGACGGATTGTCCGCTGAAATCTTTAAGGCAGCTGGAGATGATCTGGTTGGGCGCATGCACCAACTCATCTGTAAGATATGGTCGGAGGAAAGCATGCCCGATGAGTGGAATCTCAGTATCGTTTGCGGGATCCACAATAAAGGAGACCCCTTTGACTGCGCGAACTTTAGAGGGATAAGTCTCCTGAACATCGCTTACTAGATCTTCTCTGTGTACTCGCCTGAAGTCATTTATAAATAACCTGATAGGTCCATATCAGTGTGGCTTCAGGCTAGGGAAGGCCACCATCGACCAGAATTTCACACTACGACAGATTCTGGAAAAGACCCAAGAAATGCAGATCGACACCCACCACCTTTTTGTCGATTTCAAGGCCGCATAATACAGTGTGCATAGGGACGACCTATACAACGCCATGTCTAGTTTTGAAGAAGGAGAAGATCATGCAAGACTCACACCCCAACTCTAGAGGCACGATCTTCAGAAGTCCATACAACTGTTAACATACGCGGACGACATTGACGTGATTGGGCAGAACACAGCGAGCCGTCAATGAGGCGTTTGCTGGCATTGAGGCGGAGGCGGCTAAAATGGGTCTAGCGGTGAATGAGGGAAAAACGAAGTACATGCTGTCATCAAGAAAGTACACACAACATCGACGTCTTGGACAGAACGTCACAATGGGCAGCTATAACTTCGAGGTAGTCAAGGACTTCGTCTACCTTGGCTCCGCAGTAAACAGTACAAACAACATCAGTACCGAGGTCAACATCAGTACCGAGATCAAACGCAGAGTTACTCTTGCCAACCGCTGTTTCTATGAGCTCAAGAGGCAATTGAGTAGTAGAGCCATCTCTCGAAGGACCAAGTTGACTTTATACAAGACCTTGATCATCCGTCCTGCTGTACGGCGCGGAGGCATGGACAATCTCAAAAGCGGATGAGGAAGTCCTTGGTCTCTTCGAGAGAAAATCTCTGCGTGCTATCTTTGGTCCTGTTTGCGTTGACGGTTTCTGGAGGTGAAAATTCAACCACGAACTGTACGGGCTGCGACATGAGTCTGGTCAGGTGACTTCCTCTCCAATGCCTACGATGGCTAGACCATGTAGAGCGTATGGACAACTCAGCTCCGGCCCGAAGAGTCTTCGACTCCGAACCCGTGGGACAACGCAACAGAGGACGCCCGCGCTTAAGGTGGCGCACCCAGGTGGAGAAGGACCTCAACCAACTTGGCGTGCGACACTGGAGACAGCTAGCCAAAGACCTGGTTGAGGCCCAGGTCCACCCCGGACTGTAACGCCAAATGAAGAAGATGCATGCAGTGAAAACAACAAATACAAATTAGGTACTGAGTTGTTTGAAAAGCTACTTTCAATGCTATAGCCGTCCACACAGTCTTGTGTTTGATCGAGACAACTCATTTACTTCTAATGATTTTGGAAGCTTTCTCAAAGAATGTAATGTAGACCATGTAAAAATTGCGACAGGATCTCCACAAGCAAATGGGCGAGTGGAAAGAGTCAATAGAACTCTAGCACCAATGAAAGCAAAGTTAACGAGTGCTGATACTACTTCATCGTTAGATGGAATGTTGCCTACCGTAGAATTCTCTTTTAATAATACTCTTCACAAAAGTACTGGTGTTACTATTAGTCAATTATTATTTGGTATACTACACAAAGGGTGGTTGTAGATTGTTTAAAGGAATTTGTAGATGAGAGTGTTAATCGACAGCATGGAATTTAGTAAGAATAAGGACAGACACACAGAGTAAGATAATAAAGAGTCAGAACAATAATAAAGAAAATAACGATCGAACTAGGATTCATAGAGAATATGAAAAACGAGACTACGTGTTGGTGAACAATTTCATAACCTCTCCGAGTGCGTGTGAGAAAATTGCTTTAAAGTTTAAAAGCCCGTACGAGGTGGTAAAGGTTTTACCAAAAGATAGGTATCTGCAGAGGGATGTGAAAGGATGCGGTCTTCGAATCACTTAGGAAGAAATTGTCGGTTGGAATCGACGAGATCTCTAACATTGTGTTAAAGCATCTCCCTCTAGGTATGGCTAATATGTATACAATCCTTTTTAACAATGCTCAGAATAATGCACATTATCCGGAGCATTGGAAAACTGCGATTGTACAACCTATATCCAAGCGAGGAAAAGATTCCTCGAATCCTTGCAACCTCCGGTCAATAAATCTCCTTCCGAACATCAGCAAGGTATTCGAGAAGGTGATGAGTAGAGCCATGATCAACTGGACTGAGGACAAACATATTATTCCGGATAACCAATTCGGTTTCAAAGCGGGGCATGACACTATTCATGCTGCGTCGAAACTGGTGTCGGATATCCAATGGAACCAGAGCCCTTGACACCGTATAGTTAGAAGGACTTTTCTACAAGCTCAATCGGCTAGGCATTAGCAAACCACTGCTGTACCTACTGTGTAACATGCCTACCGTTAGACGGTTCCTTGTCAAGAAGGGCAACGTGACCTCCACAGGTATATTTGAAGTAAAAAATGGTCTCCTACAGGGTGCCGTTAACTCGCCGATCCTGTTCAACATTTACTTGAGCGATCTGATTAGTTCTCTTCCTCACGTAATTGCGTACGCCGATGACTTGATAGTGTACAGATCAGGCAAAAAGATCGAGGAAATCACTGCTATCACGCAGGGCGACTTCGATTCATTCATAAGAAGTTGCGATGACTGGAAGTTGAAAATCAACTTCGAGAAGTCGGAAACCATTCTGTTCAGGGCGCCTTTGTATAAGGCCTCGGCGGATACGAAAAAGAATTGGCGAAAATGCTCAATTGTTGGGCGACACAGGCAACCACTGGCGCAAAGGACTGTAGTCAGATACCTCTCTCTCTTAGTTCACTTTGTTTTCTAAGTACCTTAATTTCGTTTCTTGATCCAAAACTTTCTTTCTGTCGTTTTCTATAAGTATTTTTAAATTATGTAATGACCTGTTAAATTAAATTCTAATTTGTTTATTTAGATTTTTAATAGCGTTATGGTAGTTAGTGTCCGTAACCTTTAAATGATCCATTACTTCATGGCGGTCATTATCAACAAGCTCTGTCTACGGTATTTAATTAACCCCTTTTTTGTCCATTTGATTTATAAATGGTTCATAATTTAATTTCCCTATTTTTTTGTGTATTCTTTTATTTTTTCTTCTTTATTTTTTCTACTAATTACGTTATATTTGTGGCTTCGCTAGCTTGCATCAGCGTCATTTGAATTGTTGAGTGATACCTACGGTTGTAATTTCCTACTGCTTTCTGTATCTTTTGTTCTACTGATATATGTTCTTCAATCGCCTGGACTTTTTCTATTAAAGTGGAATGCAGCTTTTCGTCATCGGTATTCCCAGTATATATTTATCCCGTAAATATTGTACAGTTTGTTCCGATTTTTATCCATAGTAATTTTTTTTGGTGTATCAAAAGAAGCTTAATAGCTTTCTAATATACCAATCTTTTATATCCAGTTTCTATCATTAATTAAATATGCGACGGCCAATTTTGTCTACTTATCAATAATGGTAGCGAAAATCTGTTTTTTATAATGGAAAATATCTATGTGCCCAATTTGATTTTTCTTAGTTGGTGTTACTGTTGAATTGAAGAGTGGTTTGATTGACTTTCTGTCATACTTTATTGCCTGACATTTTCCACAATTTTCTATAATGAGTTGTATATGTTCCTGCAACTTCGGATAATATATTTTATCTTTGAGTCTGATAAGTTTCATTGATTCCGGTATGTAATGACCCTTTTGTATGATACGGGTTATTTGTTAGTGGAATTCTTCTTCGCTTTCTACTTCGCTTTCCTGAGTTCTTTATAAATTTTATTCTTGGATTGTCCGAAAAAAAACTCTATCTACATCCCCTATCATTATTTCTGAATATATGCCTATATGTCCCAATTTAATATTACTTTTTAACATATCCTTAACGGTTAATTTCTCACTTTGTGGATTTATCTCTATTATCCATCCTCTAGGTCTTATACCCACCTCGTTTTGTGGACAATATGTTAATATTATTTGAGTTTTGTATCTGTTTACTATCTCTTCTTTTATAAGAATATAGTCCTGTAATTGCTCTTCATCTGAATGCATTGTATCAGACAGGTCCATATTTTATTCACTGCTATTTTCTGTATTAAGCTTAGCACCATTTTTTAAACTTACTTAAACAATCAGCCACTTGTTAACCGATATTGCACGAGGAATAAAAAATATCCCTTTTCTCAATCGACTCAAGCATCAACATAAACTACCCTCTTGAGTGAAAAGAGGGTGGCCAATGATCGGGTGAATCAGACGGGACAGTCAGTCCTCTTTGGATCGCGAAAGGGTACGGTCGTAGGTTTACCCGTGGTAGCTATATTTCGCCTCTAATATTTCCGAAGTGGGATGTAAACGAACTCGCGCTTACGTAAGAAAAATCACAATCGGTGTCGTGTACAATTTTGAATCGTGCTGTTGGTGTATCTGAAGTGGCTGTGTGTTTAAAATTTTATGTATCCACCCTCTATACTCCCTTAATAAAAGGCTGTTAAGATAAGAGAAACGATCGGATCGCGGTTTTCACCCCTTAGTGAATGAATATTAAAAAAAAGCAATCGATTGGGGTAACATGTTCGATCTTGCGAGCGGTGAAGTAACCGTAGTGGTCATGTTTATTTAAAAATATCTTAATTAATATAATGTAATATTATATTAAAACTGGGTCTGGTGGTGGATCGTGTGTGATCCCGTTGCAAACAAATAATCGTTAATCCATTATAATTTGGGCGTTAATAAAATCTTCAGTTAACTGTCAATCGAAGCTAAAGAGGAAGATTGTGACCGAAGAATCCAATCTAGCAGAACTTCTTGCGGTGGTAAAAAAGCTAAAAGAAGAGAATGCAATGGTGTGGCCACCTTGGCACCAGCTCAGTGGAATGAGACTATTGAAAGATGAAGTCAAATTTACGGGTGAAGTCCGAGCGGCGCTTCTAAAAGATGCAGCGATAAATAGCATGAGAGTTAAACACCGGTTGTTGAGTCAGGGGCTATTTTCAAAAGGGAGCTTATTATTGGAATCCGAAAGCACGGAAGACTATTCTTATGACATGTCGTCAATGGCTTAGAAGGCAGGAAAAGCTGATTCAGCATATAGTATCAGTGTTAAACGATAAATAACTTATTGCAGTACTTAACGCAAGAAAGCCGAAGACATTAAACGATCTTCTCTATGAAATTAAAGCGCAAGAAAATTGGGAACGATATATAAAAACCAGTAGGAGAACTTAAGGGAAATAATAATTATATTTTCAAACAGGGCAGGGAAGGAGAAACAAAGAATCACCATATATTCCGCAACACACCATTCACTGACGAACGGCAACTGTTTGTAGAACAGGAAATTTCAACAAATCCTCTTCATGGAGAACAGGACTCGTATGTTTCTTATGCCGGAAACCAGGCCATATATCAGGTCAATGTCAGCAGGCAAGAACCACACGCATAGCTTAAGTCCTTTTGCGAAATGAAATGAAACAGATTATAGAAAGATGAAGTTTAAATGAATGCTATGAACATGGACAATGCGCTTAGATGGATTTATCGATTTGGGTAGTGATTGTACCGCCATGAGGACAACTATATCCTATATATACTATATAAATGGCCTTAAGAGAAATCAGATTAGTTTCTACAGGGTTTCGGTGGGGGCGGATGCGAAGCAGTTGGTCAAAGGAAATAAAGGTGGGTTTGGTAACGGTTAGGACAAATGTTACCGTTGGAGATGATGAAGCTCAGGATACCGCAATAATAGTCGGTAGAAAATATTTTGACCAGCCAGGTATAATGGTAACAAAGATGAAGGACAAGATATGACAAAATTAACGAGGGCAGAACACCAGCGGAAGCTCATTCCAAATCAAGTGATGGAACAAATAAGGTGATGCGAAATAAACGCAAAATAATGCCGAAATATTTGAAAATATGGGATGTGGCTACGGACCGTAAAATTGGTCTTTTAGTTGCTCTACTCAATAAAATTAGGCATTTCAGACGAGCGAAATGAGTCCCATTCATCTAGGTAGAAAATCTCCAAGGGATTATCAATGAATTAAAAATCAATGACATAATAGAAGATTCAAATTCAGAATATGCCAGCCCGGTTCTTCGAGTTAAGAAAAAGGACGGAACCCACAGAATGTGTGTGGACTATAGACGGCTAAACGCTATCACAAAACGTAAAAATTTTCCAACAACTAATCTAGAAGAACAACTGCCAACCTTGCATGACAGTAATGTGTTTATTGCTTATGAGGGGTTATTACCAGCTTCCGATATCGGACCAATCAAGACACCTGACGGAATTCGTGACACCCTTCTGACACTTCCAGTTCAAAGGCATGCCCTTCGGACTTTCGAATGCTTCCGCCGGGTTCATGTCGATGATTGCCAAAATAACATTTCCGATTGAAGAAAAGAATATAAAGATATATGTCGATGACACGCTCCTGTCCGGAACTAGTGTCGAAGAACCCTTCTTTACTTCGATCATTTACATAAAGAAATGAAAGTTTGTTCGGAGCACCATAACATTTCTTGGACATGAGATAAGTTCCCGTGGAATATGTCCAGGAAATAACAATTTATTGGCAATTCACGATTTTCCGACTCCCCTGAATCTAACTGAAGTAAGACGATTTCTGGGCTTAACAGGATTTTTTTTCCGAAGGTATATAAATAGTTGCGCAATCATTACAATAACACTATATCATCTCGCGAGGAAGGAAGTTGACTTCGTACGGCGCAAGGTGCAGAAATAGCTTTCAATGAGCTAAAACGACAAACCTAAGGCAGAGCACGAACTTCATACGGATGCTTCGAAGGATGGTCTACCAGGAATTCCGAATCAACTGGATGATGATGGCGTAAACATGCAGTCGCTTATTTTAGCAGGGCAACTTCAAATAAAGAATCAAAGGCTCATAGCTGCGTACTGGAGGCACTGGCAGTGATCGAGAGTCCGGAAACGTTCAAATAGTATCTCCTAAGCAAAAGATTTACTATTTACACTGACTGTAACTCCCTAAAGCAAACCCAAGCAAAAAGAGATCTGGTACCAAGGATTGCCCGTTGGCGGCTTCGAATTCAACAGTACGATTTTGATTTACAATTCGGAGCTGAAAGATTAATGGACCATGTGGATGCACTTAGTAGGGCACCCGCCGAAACATACTCTGAATCTAATATGGTGGGTCATAGGCAAGTGATGACTATAGGGATGCAAGAAACTGATTGGATAGCAACACTGCAAAAGCAAGACACCGAACTCGTGAACCTAATAAAGGCTCTGGGGAAAGATGAGGACCCAAATAATCACTCAATTAATGTGAAACAGGAATACGAGCTAAAAAATAAGAGACTTTTTTAAAAGACTGATGAGGGTCCGAAAGTCGTAGTTCTGAAATCAGCACGCTGGAGAACCATAAAATCAAAGCATGATAATGTTGGACATTTAAGTTTAGACAATACTATATGCCTCATCAAGCGGACTTAATGATTTTCAAAAATGCGACCACTTTTCAAGAAATATATTATATACTACCGCGTTTCGAGGACCATACAAAGTGGCTGAAGTATTAACCAACGTCAGGTATAAGATTAATGATACTGGCGAAAGCCAAGTCAACCAGAAACCAGGCCGTATATGCGGCAGATAAGATAAACCCATGAGGGGCCTCGCGGATTAGGTGTTTGAAGATGACACAACAGATGAAGACAGCGAGGCGAAATAATTTTACTAGAAGCTGTATACCCATATGAAACGTATACTTTCCATAAATATTTTTTTACACATATAAATGCATTTCTTGAAATTATATCTTTATCTATTTTAACAATGACGAACTTCCGTCCCAATAAAGTCCCATTATAAGCGCACAATTTGTTAATGGTTTAATTCCTATAGGATCGGTTCTTAGCATCACAAGGAAAATTGGAATAAGTGAGCTGCTGTTGAGTATTCTCACTTACTGACTAGATGCTGTGTGATGGCTAGCTGTAATTGGGAGGAAAACTGGAAGAAGTGAGCTTTTGGTGAATACTTTCAGTTACTGACTAGATGCTGTGTGATCGCTAGCTGTTATTGGGAGGAAAACTGAAAGAAGGCAGTCTTTGATGAGTACTCTCAGTTACTGACTAGATGCTGTGTGATCACTAGCTGTAATTGTAATAAGTGTTGAAAATATTATAAATAAAAGGCGGATTTACAAAATGATTTCCTTGTTTCTTTATCCAAATATTAATGTTGTCAGGATGATGGTAAACGCTAAACTGAGGAACTTAATACAGATTTTAAATACATTGATGAGTGCGTTTCATAACTATATAAATATGTCAAAAACTACTAGCTAGGCATACTCTAAAAACATTTTTGAAACAAATTTAAAAATGTACAATATCAAACATGGAATCTTATTACACGCTTTTCTGTTTAAAATAATCCCAAACCTTAAATCTAATATGTATATATATTTTTTTACTATTAACTTCTGGAAAGTCTACTTAATCAAATTAATTACAACCATATCTTTGAGGTTTCCGACTAATATGACTACCACGAGTTCTCTTAACATCAGGCTCATTTACAATCTCCGGTTCGGGTGTCTCTTGATCGCTTGCCTACTCTGCTTCTGAATCAGAGCTACCAACGGTTTTATATTCATCCGATGATGCATTACTATCGTTTAACACTGGTAGAACTGGTTCCTCCACATTACAATGATTAATTGGTTCATTGCCATTGTTAGCATTATCTCGTACCAAGTGGCTGTACAATTTCGATTTGTTTCAAACTATCTGGATTTGATACATTACATCTAACATTTTCCCCAAACATTACTTCTCCCCCATTCGCTTCCTTGTCTTTAGTCTTGGCAATGAACCGCCAGTCACGCCGAAAATAATTTTCATTTCGATCGACCATTAACAGTAGGTAGCTACGCGGTGGGGCCATGTTGGGAAGGAACTCCGCATTTCATTAGCTAGCTCCTTAATTTTACTGTCCACCTTTCTCTTGATGTTAGACAGAGGTGGGGAAAGCCATGGGATTGCCTGGGAAGGGTCGGATTCGGCCGCTTTCCTTTAAAGTTCCCAGCACAGAGTGATCGAATGCTGTGTGCCAAGAACCCTGAGCTCTTCGCGACAGCTCGACTTTGCGACTAGCTTGGACTTGATTTCAATAGCTGAAATTGCTTTCATGGCCGCTTGACTGTCAATTAAGAAGGTAGTATCAGGTGGTGGTATTTCCAACAATGATATCAATTTGCCCGCTTCTTGCAAAAAACCTCTTGCAAAACACTGCCGTAGTCAGGTAATCTGATAGAGCAGTGCATGTTTAACAATTCGGAGAAGATGTCCGAGCCTGTTCTATTTTCCATCTTTGACCCGTGTGTGTAGACGTGGATGGAACTCGAGTCAGTGATCGGTTCATTTGAGCTCCACTCCTCCCTTGTAGGGAAATACTTTTTGAAGGGTATTTCGAAGTCAAGGATGAGGAGAGAGCAGTCGCTTTCTACTCGTTCTATGTGAAGTCTGTCAAGAATACATGCATGGCCATAGTGGCTGGGGTGCCAGTTTTTGAATTGGAAGATCCTTATGGCTAACTAGTTTTGCGGTAGTCATCTGTATATGGGGGTCAAGTGGAAGATGATCCAGTAGCATCTCTGTGGGAGTGGTCGAGATTGCCCCTATCACATCTAGGCATGGGCGTCTCTGTATGTACCATTAACATCACCAAATAATGTTCCATAATTCCGTTCTTCTCCATTTTTCTTAAAAATAGTGAGATCAGCCAAGTTTAGCACTGGTAGTGCTTTTACCTTCCGGACATAATAATACTTTTGTTTTACTCTTTTTTCATTAATTTTATTTTGAACAGTCTCTTCACAAAATGAATCCGATATCGGCATTCTCGTCATGACCACCCGACCTAAAAAACAACTGGGCTGGTGTCAATTGCATACTTGCCATCGGAGTTGTTTTATATTCCAAAATTCGATAGTGGTAATTTTCCGTGTTCCTGTCTTCAAAACAACGTTATAATATAATTTTAGAAATCGCTACATACATATTGATACATTTTGATTTTGCTACAGTTGGATATCCGATTTTGTTAAAATAACTTTTTAATTTTCCGATTATATTTCGCGCTGTCTTATTTGCATATGGTATATACCGAATAATAATATACCGAATATCAATAAGAGACAAGAAGTAATGTCCCGCATTCTCAAACAATTCCATTGGCACTATATGAAACGGATAATTCGGCAGTTCTTCCTACACAAGTTCCAAGTTGGCTACGCGCACAAGACGTTACCAGTTCCCTTATCTGAGTGTTCATGTTAGGCCAATAGTAAAGCATTCTTGCACGAGCAAGAGTTTTTTTCGATTCCCAAATGAGGCGCATTAAACCACTAATTTTTCTTTGTAATTATTTTGGAATAACAAGTCGATGATTCCGAAAAAGTAAGCCATTCTCAAAATCAAGTTTATTTTGGAATTTGTGAAACGCACAGCACAGATCATCCAGTAGATGTTTTCTACATATCGACAAATTCGCAAAAAATTCTCATCACATTCAACATTTAGTTCCCGGTTTTTTCACGGCAATCAGAAACAAGCATTTATTTGCCCGATTTGTAAACAACAGTCATCATTGGTTATTTCAAATGTGACATTAGCATTCGCGGAAGCCGCATTGTTACATCGTTAATGTCCCGCTGGACTAATGTTTCCAACGGTTTTTGATCACTTTCCACCGTGAATTCTCTTCCGTACAAAAAATAATGGAATCGCCGACATATGAAAACAGTTTCTAACAACTCCTTTTCTATCTGAGCCCACTTTTGTTCACTTTTACTCAACATCCGAGGCGAATATGCTACTGGGTGTCCACTATGAACAATAACACAACCCAATCCATCTTTGGATGCATCCGTTTGCACAATGACAGGCAACTTAGGAACATAAATATTCAACACCGGTTCCGATGTTACGATATCAAGCAATTTTTTGAATTCTAGATCATGATTGTCCATCCATTCAAATTGCAACGTCATTTCGCGTACGGCTACGTAAATGTGTCGATTGTTTTGACAAGTTTGGAATAAATTTAGCTAAATATTTAATAATTCCCATAAATCTCGACAATGCCGCTTTATCGCCTGTTTTCTGCATATTCAAAATCGCGTCCCGATACTTTAAATTTGCTTTACACATTCCTTCAAATAAGATATGCCCCATTGCACGTTTTCGATATTGAATTTTATCAGGATTATATTTTATATTACTTTTATATATTTATATTTGACTTACTTTTTTCCTTCAATATCTCCCAGCATTTTAAACATTTCACGTTAAAACAATTTCGGTATAAAATATAGCGGTATAAATAGCATGCGAGTAAATTAATATCTCCCAAACAGAGTCATAAATGTTGTTGAATCGGAGCTCACTTCGTCCAATTCCATTTGCCAACCGCCCCATTTCAAGTCTAGAAAAACCGAAACCAAACCTGACATTAAATCATCGATCGTTGGAATCGAAAAATGTTCACGCCAGTTACGTCAGCACCGAACATTGCCCCATCAATCGGAAATGCTAACGCTCATATTTCCAACGAACAAAACACAAGTGCAATAATCGAGCATTGCAACTAATCTAATTAAGGCAAAGTACGATCGACAAAAACAGGAAATGCTAAGGTAAGCATTTGTCGTCAATATTGCAATGCTCGAACATTGAAACGAAGAAGGAGAAATACCGACTGGGAAAATGTTCGGTGGACGGACCACTCTCACAATATATTTATAAGATTTCAATTGTGGCAGAAATAAAGATAAGCCCCGAAGAGTAAGAGCTAAGCTCGTCATCTTTTATTTCAAATTACCATTGATTCCAAAAGCAATCAATATAAGTCGCCTGATGCAACCAAATAACATTGACTTTTTTTGGGTCTAAGCAAATTCGAAGTTCACTGGAGTTTAGCTTTTCCACGATTTGCAAATTATTGACCCAGTCAGTTGGGTAATCGACAGGTGAAGTGATCCCATCCTGTACCATTTTATATGTTGCGACTTTAACCTATCTCACAATGAGTTCGGTATTCGTTTCCTAAAATGAAGGAGTGGCTTTAAATTTCCCTTCATATTTATCGAAAATGTTCCCGGAAACTTACCGAAACCCTCAAAGACATCACGATTGCTTTTCACAAATTAATCCCGTGTTTGTGCAAATAAGCAAAAGAACTTACATCTCATTGTTGAACCAACCCAAATCGTTCACCCGATTCAAGACCGAGTATCGGTTCATACACGTCATCAAAAGCAATAAAGTGAGAGACACGTTCCGTTTAAGACTGTGGATCAATACATTTTAATTTCACTGTACCAAAACATTTACTTTATTTCCGTTATAATCGTAGACCGAATAGTCTTAATTTTTGTTTTCTAAATTTAGCTTCAAAGTTCAATATATTTTGGGCGGAATGCAGTCCACATCTGACCCAATATCAATTTTAAAATTAACTACTTGAATTTCAATCTGGTATTCCTTGTACCATAGCTTCTTATGACTAGCTACGCTGCTCAAATTTAGTCTATAAATACGTTTTACTTTAATATTCCTGTTCGCACCTCTATCAAAGTATTATACAAAATTACCTGTGCCCTCCCAGTTGTGTGTCGCTTTCCATTGTTGTTGTTGTCCCGTCTACAGTTTCCATTATTGTAGATCATTTGCTTGCCCTTCGATTTACAAAAACGCTGGAAATGGCCCGTCCCCATGACCGGCAATTTATATCCTTGGGCTTACACGATTGTATATGATTTTTTTTTTCTTTTTTCATGTAATTTTATTTCTTCTTAAATATTTTACTTACATGCTAGACAAAATTACTTAAATCTAGCTTACCTAACTTAAGAACTTACAATGTTCTTAATACTAACCTACTGACCCTATGCGGGTACTCTAAGCTAATCTAATCTATGTTATAACTGTGCCTTTCGGCTTAATCTGCGTTTTTTTAGTCTTTATGACAATCTGTTATTACATTTTTCTTTGCCAAGAAAACTTTTAAAAAACTTGGCTAAACTTAACTACTTACACTACCTAATACTAACTTACCCTAAGATAAAACTTAATACTATCTTAACTATGTCCGTAACAGGACGGACACGTGCACCAGGGCGTATATGTTGTGTATATGCATAACATATATAATTTATACGCCGTGATGCACCTTTTTTTTTTTTTTTTTTTTCTCTTAAAGCTACCTTAAAAACTATGTAAGCTGGCCACTATGGTCAACTACCTGATCCTGTGGAAATGCTAGCGGTGGCGGAGGCTGGTTTTGGTGTAACCACCAGTAAAATTGCCGTTCTTTGGCAGACTCTTTCCTATCTCGAGCGGGGATAGCTCTACTGAACCGGAGGAGATCCTCGTGGGTGCGAACGACATCCGGTTCGTATTGAAGTCGCCTATCCACTGTTCGGCGTACGACATGGAAGATGATAGGACATCCTTGTGGATCCTGTATTAGGCCAATTGTGTCTAGATAGAGGAATGCTTCGGGAGGAATAAAGCCGTTAAGGCGCACCCTTTCATGGTACATACTATTGGGGTAGTAAGCCCCAAAGATCAGACTGTTGGACTAGGTCATAGCTCGTGCAGTGTGCCTTCTGATTAGTTTAACAATAAAATTATCTACCCTATTCACGTTTGCCCCGTTGTACAAGACCTCGTTAGGGTAGTACTTCTTGTACTCAGACTCGGGTGTGCCTCTCGAACACCCTCATCTTTTCCATCTGGGAAGGACTCACGTTGAACCACAATGGACAACCGTACACCATAATAGGCCGTACTAGGGCCATGTAGCAGATTACCTTCACTCTGGTATCAAGTTGGCTGCTGAAAAACAACCTTCTTGCCGCAGCAAAGGCTTTTCTGGCTTTCGTCAGAGCATCTATATGTTTGTCAAAATACAGATATTGATCCAGCCAAATGCCTAGATATCTAACTACACTTTTTACAGCTAACGGCCGACCATGCGGGTCAACTATGCCGAACTTACGCCAGTTTTGGCGCGTATCCCGCGATGCCCTGTCCAACGGGGTCCGGAAAAGACTAGTTTCGCACTTCTGGAAGTTGATAAGCAGCTTCCAGTCGTCGCAAAATCTCTGGATTTTCTCGAGGTCACGCTGCAACAAGATGTTTATTACCTCGACCTGCGGACCTGATCTGTACGCAACTAGGTCGTCGGCGTACGCAATTAAGTGCGGCATGGAACCTATAAGATCTGCAGTGAATATGGAAAACAGGATCGGGGAACCAATGGCCCCCTGTTGCAGACCGTTCTTAATGTTAAAGACCGTAGTGGAAGTTACGTCACCATTTTTCACAACGAACTTTCTACCTGTTATCATGTCATAGACCATGTATAGCAATGGTTTACTTATGCCAAGCCTGACCAACTTGAGGAAGAGGCCCTCTAACCAAACGGTGTCGAACGCCTTCTCCAAGTCAATCAGGCAGGCACCCGTGCACTGATTTTTGTTTTTATTCCATTGTATGTCGGACACCAGTTTTGACGCGGCATTAATGGTATCATGCCCCGCTCGGAATCCGAACGGGGTTGTCCGGTATGATTTTCTTTTCATCAACCCAATTCTTCAGAACTCGGATGACTATCTTTTCAGAAACCTTGCTTATACAGGGAGAAAGACTGATCGACCGAAGATTTGTCGGAATGAACTTATCTGTGTCCCGTTTAGGGATCGGTTGAACAACAGCTGTTTTCCAATGCATCGTGTAATGTGCATTACTCAGCGCTTTGTTGAACACGGTTGTATAAATTTGCACCGTTTCGGGGGGAAGATGGCGAAGCAAAATATTCGATTCCCACTGACTTTTTCTTCTTCAGCGAGTGGAAGATACCCTGGAGATCGTCTTGAGAAATCAAGATGTGATTCCCATCATTGGCGACGGCACTATGTGCCATGTTCTCGTCATTGAACCTGGTGAACCCTGGATTCTCTGATCGCCATTGACTTATCTCATTGCGGAGATAGAAATGGTTTAGCAGGGCTCTGTTCTCCAGATCGTGATTCGGCCTACTAACCTCGTTGACCGTATACACTCTCTGGAACACTGCACCAATAGCTGTAACCTTCTCCTGAGGATCTTCCACCGCAAAGAAGTCATTGTCTAGAACTGCCTCATCTGGATCGATGCCAACTGAAGTCAGTAAGTGTTCGTTGTCTGTCGTCCTGGGAAGCCTTACGATTTGAATGTCGTTTCGATCTTTCCCCCGAAAGTTGTTGTTGGATCGTACAGCCCGGATTTTGTTGCCCCAGTGCAAGCTTATAGCCAAGCTATAGTTTATGCGTATTAACTGTTGGAGGTTCTTGATCTCCGACTTCAATGCTCTGACTTCCGCGTTTTGCGGATCTGTAAAACGCCTGTGCAAGAGTTTGAGTCTTGACAGCAGCCTACTTTTGTGCACGTGAAGTGCGTCGATGGTAGCATTTCGATAAACATCGCTGTTGTCGATTTGAACTACCTTCGGAATTGTTTTGTCCATCGTACGTTTGACTACGTCGTCCATTTGTATGAGGTACCTGTCAACCTCTACGTTCGTCAGGTTTCTGTTTGTCGGCGGATTGATCCCACTCGAACGTAGTTCTGTGGATAAAGTCCTGGAGAAGCGTGGCCAGCGGGCCTTATTATAGTTATAAGGGTGCCTCTGGACATACTCCTCCAGTGGCCAGCGGGCCTTATTATAGTTATAAGGGTGCCTCTGGACATACTCCTCCAGTCCTTCCACCTCGTTCGGGAGCTGAATAACTGCGAAGAGCCCGGAGCGATCACTCTCGTACTCAACAGCAGTTAGACAGTTCCGTGTGCGTCTTTCCACGTCTAGTATAGTCAGTCGTTTGTCTATCAGCATCAGATCCAGATAGGACCCGCTTCTAGGATACGATGGCCTATCGGTTGCTAGCAAATCTAGCTTGAACTCAACATTGTGTTCTACCAACCAGTTATACAATGAGGTCCCCCTGGTGTTATGCGCCACGTTGCCCCACTCTATATGCCTCGAGTTCAAGTCCCCGGCTACGATATAGTAGTTCTCCTCCGAGCTCAGTCGAAGGCTAGTGAAAAGAGTATCGAGCTCTGAAATGAAATATTGGTTGATGCGTGACTTGTCAGTCGCATAGATAGCGATCACATAGAGCCGCTTACCACCCCGAAGGGGGATGCGTGCGATACACGTTTCTATGGCCTGGAATCTCCGCACTTCACCGCTATACACGACCTTATGACAAAGGCCTTTTTTGATTAAGAGTGCGACTCCACCAGCTAGGTAGTGTCGATCTCTTCTAATGATATTGTAATTTTTGTACCTGAGTGGGTGCGTCTGGCTTAGCTTAGTTTCGCAAACCATCAACACATCAGGATTATGGGTCTGCAACAAGTTACCGAAATTTAATTTACGTTCAGGGCGGATCAGTGAATTCACATTCACTGCTAGAATTTTAAGGTTGCAGGCTGCCTGCGCAGCCATTATACCGATGTTGCGTTTGGCTCTCCAAACAGCGTCGAATAGATGAGGTCTATTCGCGCTGCTTGTTCTTGTAACTGGTTCTGGAATTGAGTTTGGAGTTGAGCGATCTGCCTCTGGATAGAGAGCAGGATCGTTTGCACATCCAAATTTGCTTCCGGTTGCCTGGCCACAGGGACCTGGGTAACTTTCGGCACTGTCTGTTGAACCGGTCGCCCAGCCGATGCCACTTGGGCATAGGAGACTGTCGGTGTAACAGTGGTAGCTGGAGCACGAGGCACTGGCCTCGCTTCTACCATTTTTCCATTACGTTTGGCCTGTATAATTTTTCTTATTTCTTGGACCTTAGGACATCCTCGATAGTTAGCAGAGACTGCATATTGCAGTTCGCCGCGGCATGCCCAAACCTCTGACAACGAACACACTGGAGTGTGTTCTTTGTCTTTTTATTGTTTCCCATGTAACAGACAGAGTGCCTAAATGGGTAATTTTTTTTAGGCTCTCTAGTTTGCTGTCTGGGGTGACCTGCACTAGGAATAAAGGAAGTTTCCTATTCTCCCTTCTCGATGCCGCAGTGATGAAGGGCTTAACCCCTACGACCTGGACATCGTCGCTCTGCGCTTGGCGCAGAATAGCGAGGATCTCATCAGGATCAGTGTCAGGATCCACGTCCTTGAGGAGCATGGTCTGCACCTTTTCCCTTTTTGGGGTGTAGGAGAAAAACTCGGCCTCCGACACCGCCAGCCTTTCTTTCACTACGTAATAGTCTGCCATTGATAAGCAATGGACAGAAACTCTCAAGGGACCCTTATATTTAATAAAGTAGGACTGCTTAGTGACCAACTTACATAATATATCAACGTCCTTCGTCTCCAGTCCGAAGACGTTGATTGGCGGGCATCTCTCCGTTTTGGCTGGCTGCTGCTGCTGCGGTTGCTTCTGCTGCTCCTTCTTCTGCTGATATTGTCGTTGTTGCTGCTGCTTCTTTGGCTGCTGCTGTTGTTGTTTCTGCTGCTTCTTTGGCTGCTGCTGTTGTTGTTTCTGCTGCCTTGGCGGCTGCTGTTGTTGTTGCTGCAGCTGTATTGGCTGCTGCTGTTGTTGTTGCTGCTTCTTTTTTTGGCTGCTGCTGTTGTTGTTGCTGCTGCTGTTCTAGTAGCTGCTGCTGTTCTAGTAGCTGCTGCTGTTGTAGGGCAGCCTCTTTAGCTGCTCTACTGGCCCTTAGCTTGGATTGGAGCGCTTGGATGTGGGCGTCCAGCTCCTCCCTCTCTCGCTGGCTCTTCTCCAGCTGCTCCCTGTCCTCTTCATCTTCATCCTCCGATTCAGAGGACGTCAGAGTGTGGAAGGGGTTCTCTCTCCCGCTGTAGGAGAATCTCCCCTCCCCCTCTGTCGACTCGTACTCAACGTCGTCGACCATTCTTGATGTTGCTGCTGCTGTTGTCTGTGCAGTTGTTGTTGTTGTCATTACTGCTGCTGTTGTGTTTGCGGCTTTAGCTGCAATTCTTCCGTCACCTGATCCAAGGCTGGACCGGCGCTTGACGAGGTTGAGCTGAGGCTGGAGCTTCTTCCTCCTCTTCTTCCTCCCCTCTTCATTTGTTGACTGGTGGTCCGATGTCGAAGCCACCGGTACAATATCACCCGATTTCATGAGCTCGGGTCGCTCCACTGTCTCCATCACACTTCCTACTCACACAAAGTGTCTCTACTTGATTTTAATTTAAAAAAAAAAAGATCTCACTGTTTTTTCGGGATTTGAACCCGGAACCACGAAGTCACCGGCGAGCACTCTTTTTTTTTTTTTAATGCAATTTTATTTGATTAATTCTATATTTCTTACTTGCTAGACAAAATTACTTAAAACTAGCTTAACTATCTTAAGAATTACAATTGTTCTTAATACTAACCTACTGACCCCATGCGGGTACTCTAAGCTAATCTAATCTATGTTATAAATGTGCCTTTCGGCTTAATCTACGTTTTTTTTTTAGTCTTTAGTGACTATCTTTTATTTATTTATTGCTTTGCCAAGAAAACTTATAAAAAACTTGGCTAAACCTAACTACTTAACCTACCTTATACTAACTTACCCTAAAATAAAACTTAATACTATCTTAACTATGTCCGTAACAGTACGGACACGTGCACCAGGGCGTATATGTCGTGTATATGCATAACATATATAATTTATACGCCGTGATGCACCTTTTTTTTTTGTTTTTTTTTCATGTATATATTTCTTTTTCTTGGATTTTATGTTTTATTATTTTTTTTGGTTTTTTGTTTTATTACTTTTTTTTTTTTTTTTCTCTTAAAGCTACCTTAAGAACTATGTAAGCTGGCCACTATGGTCAACTACCTGATCCTGTGGAAAAGCTAGCGGTGGCGGAGGCTGGTTTTGGTGTAACCACCAGTAAAATTGCCGTTCTTTGGCAGACTCTTTCCTATCTCGAGCGGGGATCGCTCTACTGAACCGGAGGAGATCCTCGTGGGTGCGAACGACATCCGGTTCGTATTGAAGTCGCCTATCCACTGTTCGGCGTACGACATGGAAGATGATAGGACATCCTTGTGGATCCTGTATTAGGCCAATTGTGTCTAGATAGAGGAATGCTTCGGGAGGAATAAAGCCGTTAAGGCGCACCCTTTCATGGTACATACTATTGGGGTAGTAAGCCCCAAAGATCAGACTGTTGGACGAGGTCATAGCTCGTGCAGTGTGCCTTCTGATTAGTTTAATAATAAAATTATCTACCCTATTCACGTTTGCCTCGTTGTACAAGACCTCGTTAGGGTAGTACTTCTTGTACTCAGACTCGGGTGTGCGATACAGACGGAGACAGCTCCTAAGACACTGCCTTTCGAACACCCTCATCTTTTCCATCTGGGAAGGACTCACGTTGAACCACAATGGACAACCGTACACCATAATAGGCCGTACTAGGGCCATGTAGCAGATTACCTTCACTCTGGTATCAAGTTGGCTGCTGAAAAACAACCTTCTTGCCGCAGCAAAGGCTTTTCTGGCTTTCGTCAGAGCAATATCTATATGTTTGTCAAAATACAGATATTGATCCAGCCAAATGCCTAGATATCTAACTACACTTTTTACAGCTAACGGCCGACCATGCGGGTCAACTATGCCGAACTTACGCCAGTTTTGGCGCGTATCCCGCGATGCCCTGTCCAACGGGGTCCGGAAAAGACTAGTTTCGCATTTCTGGAAGTTGATAAGCAACTTCCAGTCGTCGCAAAATCGCTGGATTTTCTCGAAGTCACGCTGCAACAAGATGTTTATTACCTCGACCTTCGGACCTGATCTGTACGCAACTAGGTCGTCGGCGTACGCAATTAAGTGCGGCATGGAACCTATAAGATCTGCAGTGAATATGGAAAACAGGATCGGGGAACCAATGGCCCCCTGTTGCAGACCGTTTTTAATGTTAAAGACCGTAGTGGAAGTTACGTCACCATTTTTCACAACGAACTTTCTACCTGTTATCATGTCATAGATCATGTATAGCAATGGTTTACTTATGCCAAGCCTGACCAACTTGAGGAAGAGGCCCTCTAACCAAACGGTGTCGAACGCCTTCTCCAAGTCAATCAGGCAGGCACCTGTGCACTGATTTTTGTTCTTATTCCATTGTATGTCGGACACCAGTTTTGACGCGGCATTAATGGTATCATGCCCCGCTCGGAATCCGAACTGGTTGTCCGGTATGATTTTCTTTTCATCAGCCCATTGCTTCAGAACTCGAATGACTATCTTTTCAAAAACCTTGCTTATGCAGGGAAGAAGACTGATCGACCGAAGATTTGTCGGAATGGACTTATCTTTGTCCCGTTTAGGGATCGGTTGAACAACAGCTGTTTTCCAGTGCGTGGGGTAATGTGCATTACTCAGCGCATTGTTGAACAGGGTTGTGTACGTTTGGACCGCTTCGGGGGGAAGATGGCGAAGCACAATGTTCGGTATTCCATCGATTCCCACTGACTTTTTCTTCTTCAGCGAGTGGAAGATACCCTGGAGATCTTCTTGAGAAATCAAGATGTGATTCCCATCATTGGCGACGGCACTATGTGCCATGTTCTCGTCATTGAACCTGGTGAACCCTGGATTCTCTGATCGCCATTGACTTATCTCATTGCGGAGATAGAAGTGGTTTAGCAGGGCTCTGTTCTCCAGATCGTGATTCGGCCTACTAACCTCGTTGACCGTATACACTCTCTGGAACACTGTACCAATAGCTGTAACCTTCTCCTGGGGATCCTCCACCGCAAAGAAGTCATTGTCTAGCACTGCCTCATCTGGATCGATGCCAACTGAAGTCAGTAAGTGTTCGTTGTCTGTCGTCCTGGGAAGTCTTACGATTTGAATGTCGTTTTGATCTTTCCTCCGAAATATTTTATTTACTTGCGGGAACATACCCGGGTTGTTGGATCGTACAGCCCGGATTTTGTTGCCCCAGTGCAAGCTTATAGCCAAGCTATAGTTTATTCGAATTAACTGTTGGAGGTTCTTGATCTCCGACTTCAATGCTCTGACTTCCGCGTTTTGCGGATCTGTAAAACGCCTGTGCAAGAGTTTGAGTCTTGACAGCAGCCTACTTTTGTGCACGTGAAGTGCGTCGATGGTAGCATTTCGATAAACATCGCTGTTGTCGATTTGAACTACCTTCGGAATTGTTTTGTCCATCGTACGTTTGATTACGTCGTCCATTTGTATGAGGTACCTGTCAACCTCTTCGTTCGTCAGGTTTCTGTTTGTCGGCGGATGGATCCCACTCGAACGTAGTTCTGTGGATAAAGTCCTGGAGAAGCGTGGCCAGCGGGCCTTATTATAATTATAAGGGTACCTCTGGACATACTCCTCCAGTCCTTCCATCTCGTTCGGGAGCTGAATAACTGCGAAGAGCCCGCAGTGATCACTCTCGTACTCAACAGCAGTTAGACAGTTCCGTGTGCGTCTTTCCACGTCTAGTATAGTCAGTCGTTTGTCTATCAGCATCAGATCCAGATAGGACCCGCTTCTGGGATACGATGGCCTATCGGTTGCTAGCAAATCTAGCTTGAACTCAACATTGTGTTCTACCAACCAGTTATACAATGAGGTCCCCCTGGTGTTATGCACCACATTGCCCCACTCTATATGCCTCGAGTTCAAGTCCCCGGCTACGATATAGTAGTTCTCCTCCGAGCTCAGTCGAAGGCTAGTGAAAAGAGTATCGAGCTCTGAAATGAAATATTGGTTGATGCGTGACTTGTCAGTCGCATAGATAGCGATCACATATAGCCGCTTACCACCCCGAAGGGGGATGCGTGCGATACACGTTTCTATGGCCTGGAATCTCCGCACTTCACCGCTATACACGACCTTATGACAAAGGCCTTTTTTTATTAAGAGCGCGACTCCACCAGCTAGGTAGCTTCGATCTCTTCGAATAATATTGTAATTTTTGTACCTGAGTGGGTGCGTCTGGCTTAGCTTAGTTTCGCAAACCATCAACACATCAGGATTATGGGTCTGCAACAAGTTACCGAAATTTAATTGACGTTCAGGGCGGATCAGTGAATTCACATTCACTGCTAGAATTTTCAGGTTGCAGGCTGCCTGCGCAGCCATTATACCGATGTTGCGTTTGGCTCTCCAAACAGCGTCGAATAGATGAGGTCTATTCGCGCTGCTTGTTCTTGTAATTGGTTTTGGAACTGGGTTTGGAGTTGAGCGATCTGCCTCTGGATAGAGAGCAGGATCGTCTGCACATCCAAATTTGCTTCTGGTTGCCTGGCCACTGGGACCTGGGTAACTTTCGGCACTGTCTGTTGAACCGGTCGCCCAGCTGATGCCACTTGGGCATAGGAGTGGAACAGGAACAGTGGTAGCTGGAGCACGGGGCACTGGCCTCGCTTCTACCATTTTTCCCTTACGTTTGGCCTGTATAATTTTTCTCAATTCTTGGACCTTAGGACATCCTCGATAGTTAGCAGGATGCCCGCTGGTCTTACAGAGCACGCACGTCAGCTTGCTCCTATCATCAACTTTATCGGTCCCTAAAGGACATTCCCCGCAATTGTAGGTTCCTGCGCATTTGACACAGCGAGACTGCATGTTGCAGTTCGCCGCGGCATGCCCGAACCTCTGTCAACGAACACACTGGAGTGTGTTTTTTGTCTTTTTTATTGTTTCCCATGTAACAGACAGAGTGCCTAAATGGGTAATTTTTTTTAGGCTCTCTAGTTTGCTGTCTGGGGTGACCTGCACTAGGAAGAAAGGAAGTTTCCTATTTTCCCTTCTCGATGCCGCAGTGATGAAGGTTAAGCCCTTCATCCCTACGACCTGGACATCGTCGCTCTGCGCTTGGCGCAGAATAGCGAGGATCTCATCGGGATCAGTGTCGGGATCCACGTCCTTAAGGAGCATGGTCTGCACCTTTTCCCCTTTCGGAGTGTACGAGAAAAACTCAGCCTCCGACACCGCTAACCTTGCTTTGACTACGTGATAGTCTGCCATTGATAAGCAATGGACAGAGACCCGTAGTGGACCCTTATACTTAATAGAATATGACTCTTTTGTGGCCAACTTACACAGTATGTCAACGTCCTTCGTCTCCAGTCCGAAGACGTTGATCGGAGGGCATCTCTCCTTTTTGGCTGGCTGCTGCTGTTGCGGCTGCTTCTGCTGTGCCTTCTTCTTTTGATGTTGTTGTTGCTGCTGCTGCTTTGGCCGCTGCTGTTGTTGTTGCTGCTGCTGTTGTTGTTGTTGCTGCTGCTGTTGTTGTTGCTGCTGCTTTGGCTGCTGCTGTTGTTGTTGCTGATTTTTCGGCTGCTGCTGTTGTTGTTGCTGCTGCTGCTGTTTTTGAAGCTGCTGTTGTTGCTGTGCAGCCTCTTTGGCTGCTCTTCTGGCCCTCAGTTTGATTTGGAGGGCTTGAATGTGGGCGTCCAGCTCCTCCCTCTCTCGCTGGCTTTTTTCCAGCCGCTCCCGGTCCTCTTCCTCTTCGTCATCCGATTCCGATGACGTTAGCGTGTGGAAGGGATTCTCTCTCCCGCTGTAGGAGAATCTCCCTTCCCCTTATGTCGACTCGTACTCGACGTCGTCGACCATTGGTTGCTGCCTTTTGGCTGCTGCTGCTGTAGTTGTGGCTACAGCTGTTGTTGTTGTTGTTGCTGCTGCAAATGAAGTTGCGGCTTTGGTCGCAATTTTTGTGTCCGCTGATCCCAGGCTGGAACGGCGCTTCACAAGGTTGGGCTGTGGTTGGAGCTTCTTCCTCCTCTTCTTCCTCAGCTCATATTGTGTTGCCTGGTGGCCTGATGTCCCAGCCACCGGTACAACATCACCCGATTTTTCGAGCTCGGGTCGCTCCACTTGCTCCATCGCACTTTTTTGGTCACACTTAGTGTCTGTTTTTTATTTTATTTGAAAAAAAAAGGAAAATTTCAATTTCAGTTCGGGATTCGAACCCGGTACCGCGAAGTCACCGGCGAGCACTCTACCGAGAAGCTATCGATTCTTTTTCTATTTTGGCGTTATTGTCCGCACTTAATATTTTTATTATTACCGCACTAAGTCGAAACACGTCTGCACTGCGTGGAGGTCTGTGAACGACTGACGATTGTATATGATTTGCTGTGAAATCACTGACACAATTGTAACAACCACGTGTTACAGCATCGACTGTTCCCATTGGCTGATATTCAGTTACGCTGCAGACAGTTGGAAGGTTATTGGTGTTCAGCATAACCTTATTTTCTTTGGCTGCATTATAAGTTTTGCACATTTCAATTACTTTGTTTAATGACTCATCCTTGCCATCCAAAAGCTTCAATAGCAATTTTTTTGTCTTCTAAACGAATGATGATTCGATCTTTCAACATACGTTATTCATCCTTTATTTTATTTCAACAATCACTTTTGCAATTGAGCTCAGAATACTGAGTTTGTTTACGAAGTTCAGTCTCAAATTCATCAAATAGCTGTTTTTCCTTTTGTAAAACCTTGTTAAATTTTAATGATTCTATCGTTGTATTTTTTTGTTGGAATGTAATATTCATCAAATTCCTTCAAAACATCGTTAAATTTATGCTGATTAACAACAGCATTTTGATCAGCAACATTTTCTTGTCCAAGAATTCCATTTACCATTCCATCATTCGGGAAACAATGGCTTGACGACCAATTAACCACAAAAATGTTACTGTATTTTCTTCGATTCAGCTTCTTGGTACTTGTCTGTTGCTGTTTCTCTATGCAATCCAAATCCTTCGGTAACCGATCGTTTGACATGACTGAGCGTCAACTTCTGAAGTGACTGTTAGCGACAAATTTCCAATTCCTAATATTGAAGGAAAATTGGGAAAGTCGCAATATTTTTAAACCCTCGACTTAGCTAAAGGTTTTTACCAAATTTTAGTTAAGCCTGAGGACAGGAAAAAACAGCTTTTTCCACTCCATTTGGTCACTTCGAATACGTCCGAATGCCTTTCGGGCTTAAAAATGCCTCTTCGACCTTCGAACGTCTAATGAATTCAATTCTAAGAGAGTTCATAAATAAGACCTGTGTTGTGTATATGGATGATATCCTTGTATTCAGCACGTCTTTGGAGGAACATTTAGTCAATTTAAAAAGCATTTTAGAAACATTGAAAAAAGTCGGACTCAAACTTCAAATTGACAAATGCAATTTTCTTCAGAAAGAAACAGAATACTTGGGGCATATTCTTACCTCCCAAGGCGTCAAACCAAATCCTGAAAAAATTACGGCTATTCAAAGTTTAAACTTACCCAAGACGCAGAATCAGATAAAATAGTTCCTCGGCATAACCGGATTTTATATAAAATTTATAAAAAATTATGTGAAAATCGCATTTCCTATAATGAAATATCTGAAAAAAATGATCCCAGTTACATTGCTGCTTTCGAGAAACTAAAATCTCTCATAACAGACTATCCCATCCTGAATTACCCAAATTTTAACAGACGATTTAAACTAATAACAGACGCTAGTAGCTTTGCTTTAGGGGCTGTCTTAACCCAAGATGGCCACCCAGTTTGCTACGCTTCGATAACCTTTAACGATCACGAGAGAAATTACTCCACCATCGAAAAGGAATTGCTGGCTATCGTTTGCGGCATTAAGTATTTTAGACCTTATTTGTTTGGACGGGAATTCGATCTACAAACAGATCACCAACCTATTAAGTGGTTGCAAGCCAAAAATATTTGTCAAAATATTAGTCCAAGACTACAGCGATGGTTGATGCAACTAGGTAAATATGATATTAAAATAGATTATATCAAAGTGGCTGATTTTCTTAGCAGAATTAATATGGACAGAAGCCAAAATGATTTATGAGAAAATCCAGTTAATGCAGAATATCTAGACGATGTCAATTGCAATGAGTCTATGGAGATTTCAACTGTCCATTCTCAAGAAAAGAATAGCAATGACCATGTTCCAATTTTGGAAACGGTTTTTAATTGCTGAAAAAAAGACAGTAGAGACTGAAAGCATTTTTAATAATAAAAGAATTTTCATTGACAGGAGTCACATACCCAATCAAATATCCGATATAGCCCGAAGACATATCACAAAGGGTAAAATTGGAATTTACTGTGAACTAAGCGATTCCTTGTACAAAATTGTGCAGACAAAATTAATTGAGCTAAATAAATAAATTTGTAAAATGCAGTTTTTCTTGCAAGAGACCTAAAGAACGAAGAAGAGGCTCTGAAACAAATATCGCTATAACACAACGTTGAATCAGGTCACTCTGGCATAATGGCAAACTACGAAGGTATGAAGTCAAAAGTATACTTTCCAAACATGAAAGTTTTGATTCATAAAGTTGTTAATAATTGCCACATATGGTACTGCAGCGAAATATGATAGAAACCTAATTAAGAAAAAACTTTACATTTCGGCAACCCCCAGTGACATCAATGAAATTATTCATGTAGATATTTACACTTACAGTAAGCACAATTTTAATAACTTTATCGATAAATTTTTGAAACACGGTGTTAGTTTCTTTTTTGAAGATAGGAACCATAAAAAATTAAGACAATTCATTTCAATAAAAGGAAAAATGAAAAAAGTTTGTTGTTGATAACGATAGCATTCACATAAAAGAATTTTGTAAAAATGAAGCTATAGAAGTTAATTTTGTTAAACCAAATAACCATAGTGGCAACGCCGACGCAGAATGATTAAACAACACACTAACGGAAAAGATCAGGTCACTTAATATAGAAAATAAAATTCCCATTAGAGATCAAATGTATAAGGCTGTTGAATACTATAACCATTCATTTCATTCCACAATTAAAGCAAGGCCAATAGATGTTCAAAACCATAAAGTTGATATCAAATTAATAAAAACAAGAATTTAAAAAGAACAAATTTGATTGTATTAATAGGGCACTAGGAAAGTAGGATTTATCAAAAACTATGTTAACGTTCGGCACAAAGAACAGCCAAAATTTCGTAAATACCCAGTAAAAGGGGTCGACGAAAATAATATTAAACGAGCATTGAAATTTTCAGATAATCCTGATATGGATGCTGGTTCTAACCATACTCCCGTTTATCGAAACAACCCTTGTGGTGGAAAAGATCGATACAAACCTAAGATTCGCGGAAATTCAAACAGATGAAGTCCAAATTGTAAATAACCTTGATATTGTTTTACATATTATTAACCCTCACGAAATGTTTGACATCGCTCTGGACCTTGAACATAATATAAATAACTTCACTTTTAGTAACAAAATTTCTCTCATACGACAGATTTCTTCTATTCAAAGTAAAATGTCTACATTTCTTCCTCATAGAAGTAAAAGAGGCCTTATTAATTTGGTAGGAAATGGTTTGAAAGGGCTGTACTTTAGATGAAAATGATAGGATTCCAATCGAAGAAAAATTAAAGGAAAGATCATATACAATAAAAGCAATAAGTCAGCAGGTTAAAATCAACAAAAACTTTAACAACTCACTCACTCTAATAAAAAATATTTTGGAATCAGAGAGAAAAAAAATCATAGGAGAGCTTTGTGACATAAGAAACACAGGAAAAAGGATTGTCGAACGGGAATACTTTTTTGAACAGCAAATTCGGATTAACATATAAAGAGAACAAATCGATCGTATACAGGATAACATTGTTTCAGCTAGGCTAAGAACTGTCCATCCAAATATATTAATTAACGAAGAAATAAAAGAATACAAATTTGATATACAGACATTGAGTAACATAAGAACTGGTATAGCCAGATATGTAAATGGTACGATTGTTATAGCAGTAAAAATCGCTACTGGAATTTTAAATATTGATAAAAAATTAATTGCGGCAATAGAAAATTCAAACAAGAAACAAATTGATGAAGATTTCGAATATATTGTAAAAACCAATAATAAAACATTCAAGTTTGAGAATGATGCAAATATATTTGAATTAAGACCAAGCAAACATTTTATAGTAAAAAGAAATTCTAAACTGGTGGATAGTCGAGACGAAGAAATTATTGAAATTGATAATAACTTTATAATATTAAATAATATAAAAAACAAGCAGTTCAATTGTACTTGCGACGAAAGAAAATGTTATCGGGCAATTACATTAAAAATGTTTAGATTAGGAAATAAACAATTTAGTGTGTAAATAGTGTGTACACACTAAAGGAGCGATTTGATGTATTTCATACGAAAACTTTTGCTATTATGGAAGATACTATGTTAAGTTTCGAAAAACTGAAATTCAATAATGAAAAGAACATAGAAGAAATTAAGGAACTAAAATTTCAGTGTTACTAATTATAGTATAGGTCTTAGTTAATTTGTTATCATTATAAGCCTTATTATAGTAGCAGTTTATTTTCTAAGAATTAAAGCATTCCAAAAGATTCGGGAAAATCTTAACACTAGAGAGAGAGGAGTTACGTCAGCACCGAACATTGCCCCAGCAATCGGAAATGCTAACGCTATATATTTCCAACGAACAAAACACAAGTGCAATGATCGAGCATTGCAACATTGACCTAATTAAGGCAAAGTACGATCGACAAAAACAGGAATTGCTAAGGTAAGCATTTGTCGTCAATAGTGCAATGCTCGAACATTGAAACGAAGAGGGAGATATACCGACTGGGCAGATGTTCGGTGGACGGAACACTCTCACAATATATTTGTAAGATTTCAATTGTGGCAGAAATAAAGATAAGCTCCGAAGAGTAAGAGCTAAGCTCGTCATCTTTTATTTCAAATTACCATTGATTCCAAAAGCAATCAATATAAGTCGCCTGATGCAACTGAACAACATTGATTTTTTTGGGTCTCAACAAATTCGAAGTTCACTGGAGTTTAGCTTTTCGACGATTTGCAAATTATTGACCCAGTCAGTTGGGTAATCGACAGGTGAAGTGATCCCATCCTGTACCATTTTATATGTTGCGACTTTAACCTATCTCACAATGAGTTCGGTATCCGTTTCCTAAAGTGAAGGAGTGGCTTTAAATTTCCCTTCATATTTATCGAAAATGTTCCCGGAAACTTACCCAAACCCTCAAAGACATCACGATTGCTTTTCACAAATTAATCCCGTGTTTGTGGCAAATAAACAAAAGAACTTACATCTCATCGTTGAACCAACCCAAATCGTTCACCCGATTCAAGACCGAGTATCGGTTCACACACGTCATCAAAAGCAATAAAGTGAGAGACATGTTCCGTTTAAGACTGTGGATCAATACATTTTAATTTCACTGTACCAAAAACATTTACTTTATTTCCGTTATAATGGTAGACCGAATAGTTTTCATTTTTATTTTCTAAATTTAGCTTCAAAGTTCAATATATTTTGGGCGGAATGCAGTCCACATCTGACCCAGTATCAATTTTTAAATTAACTACTTGAATTTCAATCTGGTATTCCTTGTACCACAGCCTCTTATGACTAGCTACGCTGCTCAAATTTATTATTAAATTTATTCTATATTATTGCCCTCCCAGTTGTGTGTCGCTTTCCATTGTTGTTGTTGTTCCGTCTACCGTTTCCATTATTGTAGATCATTTGCTTGCCCTTCGATTTACAAAAACGCTGGAAATGGCCCGTCCCCATGACCGGCAATTTATATCCTAGGGCTTACACGATTGTATATGATTTGCTGTGAAATCACTGACACAATTGTAACAACCACTTGTTACAGCATCGACTGTTCCCACTGGCTGATATTCAGTTACGATGCAGACAGTTGGAAGGTTATTGGTGTTCAGCATAACCTTATTTTATTTGGCTGCATTATAAATTTTGCACATTTCAATTACTTTGTTTAATGACTCATCCTTGCCATACAAAAGCTTCAATAGCAATTTTTTTGTCTTCTAAACGAATGATGATTCAATCTTTCAACATACGTTATTCATCCTTTATTTTATTTCAACAATCACTTTTGCAATTGAGCTCAGAATACTGAGTTTGTTTACGGAGTTCAGTCTCAATTTCAGCAAATGGCTGTTTTTCCTTTTGTAAAACCTTGTTAAATTTTAATGATTCTATCGTTGTATTTTTTTTTGGAATGCAATATTCATCAAATGCCTCCACAACATCGTTAAAATTATGCTGATTAACAACAGCATTTTGATCAGCAACATTTTCTTGTCCAAGAATTCCATTTACCATTCCATCATTCGGGAAACAATGGCTTGACGTCCAATCAACCACAAAAATGTTAAAATTTTCTTCGATTCCGCTTCTTGGTCCTTGTCTGTTGCTGTTTCTCTGTGCAATCCAAATCCTTCGGTAACTGATCGTTTGACATGACTGAGCGTCAACTTCTGAAGTGACTGTTAGCGACAAATTTCCAATTCCTAATATTGAAGGAAAATTGGGAAATTCGCAATATTTTTCAACCCTCGACGTAGCTAAAGGTTTTTACCAAATTTTAGTTAAACCTGAGGACAGGAAAAAACAGCTTTTTCCACTCCATTTGGTCACTTCGAATACGTCCGAATGCCTTTCGGGCTTGAAAATGCCTCTTCGACCTTCGAATGTCTAATGAATTCAATTCTAAGAGAGTTCATAAATAAGACCTGTGTTTTGTATATGGATGATATCCTTGTATTCAGCACGTCTTTGGAGGAAAATTTAGTCAATTTAAAAAGCATTTTAGAAACATTGAAAAAAGTCGGACTCAAACTTCAAATTGACAAATGCAATTTTCTTCAGAAAGAAACAGAATACTTGGGGCATATTCTTACCTCCCAAGGCGTCAAACCAAATCCTGAAAAAATTACGGCTATTCAAAGTTTAAACTTACCCAAGACGCAGAATCAGATAAAATCGTTCCTCGGCATAACCGGATTTTATATAAAATTTATAAAAGATTATGCGCAAATCGCATTTCCTATAATGAAATATCTGAATAAAATGATCCCAGTTACATTGCTGCTTTCGAGAAACTAAAATCTCTCATAACAGACTATCCCATCCTGAATTACCCAAATTTTAACAGACGATTTAAACTAATAACAGACGCTAGTAGCTTTGCTTTAGGGGCTGTCTTAACCCAAGATGGCCACCCAGTTTGCTACGCTTCGATAACCTTTAACGATCACGAGAGAAATTACTCCACCATCGAAAAAGAATTGCTGGCTATCGTTTGGGGCATTAAGTATTTTAGACCTTATTTGTTTGGACGGGAATTCGATCTACAAACAGATCACCGACCTATTAAGTGGTTGCAAGCCAAAAATATTGGTCAAAATATTAGCCCAAGACTACAGCGATGGTTGATGCAACTAGGTAAATATGATATTAAAATAGATTATATCAAAGGGAAATATAACAAAGTGGCTGATTTTCTTAGCAGAATTAATCTGGACAGAAGCAAAATTAATTTATGAGAAAATCCAGTTAATGCAGAATATCTAGACGATGTCAATTGCAATGAGTCTATGGAGATTTCAACTGTCCATTCTCAAGAAAAGAATAGCAATGACCATATTCCAATTTTGGAAACGGTTTTTAATTGCTGAAAAAAAGACAGTAGAGACTGAAAGCATTTTTAATAATAAATGAATTTTCATTGACAGGAGTCACATACCCAATCAAATATCCGATATAGCCCGAAGACATATCACAAAGTGTAAAATTGGAATTTACTGTGAACTAAGCGATTCTTTGTACAACATTGTGCAGACACAATTAATTGAGCTAAATAAATAAATTTGTAAAATGCAGTTTTTCTTGCAAGAGACCTAAAAAACGAAGAAGAGGCTCTGAAACAAATATCGCTATACCACAACGTTGAATCAGGTCACTCTGGCATAATTGCAAACTACGAAGGTTTGAAGTCAAAAGTATACTTTCCAAACATGAAAGTTTTGATTCATAAAGTTGTTAATAATTGCGACATATGTACTGCAGCGAAATATGATAGAAACCCAATTAAGAAAAAACTTTACATTTCGGCAACCCCCAGTGACATCAATGAAATTATTCATGTAGATATTTACACTTACAGTAAGCACAATTTTAATAACTTTATCGATAAATTTTTGAAACACGGTGTTAGTTTCTTTTTTGAAGATAGGAACCATAAAAAATTAAGACAATTCATTTCAATAAAAGGAAAAATGAAAAAAGTTTGTTGTTGATAACGATAGCATTCACATAAAAGAATTTTGTAAAAATGAAGCTATAGAAGTTAATTTTGTTAAACCAAATAACCATAGTGGCAACGCCGACGCAGAATGATTAAACAACACACTAACGGAAAAGATCAGGTCACTTAATATAGAAAATAAAATTCCCATTAGAGATCAAATGTATAAGGCTGTTGAATACTATAACCATTCATTTCATTCCACAATTAAAGCAAGGCCAATAGATGTTCAAAACCATAAAGTTGATATCAAATTAATAAAAACAAGAATTTAATAAGAAAAAATTTGATTGTATTAATAAGGCTAACAAATATAGGAAAGACTATCATGAGACTAGGAAAGTAGGATTTATCAAAAACTATGTTAACGTTCGGCACAAAGAACAGCCAAAATTTCGTAAATGCCCAGTAAAAGGGGTCCACGAAAATAATATTAAACGAGCATTGAAATTTTCAGATAATCCTGATATAAACTAAGCAAAAATTGTATAATAAAAAGAAATTCTAAACTGGTGGATATTCCAGACGAAGAAATTATTGAAATTGATAATAACCTTATAATATTAAATAATATAAAAAACAAGCAGTTCAATTGTACTTGCGACGAAAGAAAATGTTATCGGGCAATTACATTTTTGAACAGCAAATTCGGATTGACATATTAAGAGAACAAATCGATCGTATACAGGATAACATTGTTTCAGCTAGGCTAAGAACTGTCCATCCAAATATATTAATTAACGAAGAAATAAAAGAATACAAATTTGATATACAGACATTGAGTAACATAAGAACTGGTATAGCCAGATATGTAAATGGTACGATTGTTATAGCAGTAAAAATCGCTACTGGAATTTTAAATATTGATAAAAAATTAATTGCGGCAATAGAAAATTCAAACAAGAAACAAATTGATGAAGATTTCGAATATATTGTAAAAACCAATAATAAAACATTCAAGTTTGAGAATGATGCAAATATATTTGAATTAAGACCAAGCAAACATTTTATAGTAAAAAGAAATTCTAAACTGGTGGATAGTCGAGACGAAGAAATTATTGAAATTGATAATAACTTTATAATATTAAATAATATAAAAAACAAGCAGTTCAATTGTACTTGCGACGAAAGAAAATGTTATGAAAATGTTATCGGGCAATTAGAGATCAAATGTATAAGGCTGTTGAATACTATAACCATTCATTTCATTCCACAATTAAAGCAAGGCCAATAGATGTTCAAAACCATAAAGTTGATATCAAATTAATAAAAACAAGAATTTAATAAGAAAAAATTTGATTGTATTAATAAGGCTAACAAATATAGGAAAGACTATCATGAGACTAGGAAAGTAGGATTTATCAAAAACTATGTTAACGTTCGGCACAAAGAACAGCCAAAATTTCGTAAATGCCCAGTAAAAGGGGTCCACGAAAATAATATTAAACGAGCATTGAAATTTTCAGATAATCCTGATATAAACTAAGCAAAAATTGTATAATAAAAAGAAATTCTAAATTGGTGGATATTCCAGACGAAGAAATTATTGAAATTGATAATAACCTTATAATATTAAATAATATAAAAAACAAGCAGTTCAATTGTACTTGCGACGAAAGAAAATGTTATCGGGCAATTACATTAAAAAATTTTCAAATAGTTCAGTTAGATTAGGAAATAAACAATTTAGTGTGTAATTAGTGTGTACACACTAAAAGAGCGATTTGATGTATTTCATACGAAAACTGTTGCTATTACGGAAGATACTATGTTAAGTTTCGAAAAACTGAAATTCAATAATGAAAAGAACATAGAAGAAATTAAGGAACTAAAATTTCAGTGTTACTAATTATAGTATAGGTCTTAGTTCATTTGTTATCATTATAAGCCTTATTATAGTAGCAGTTTATTTTCTAAGAATTAAAGCATTCCAAAAGATTCGGGAAAATCTTAACACTAGGGAGAGAGGAGTTACGTCAGCACCGAACATTGCCCCATCAATCGTAAATGCTAACGCTATATATTTTCAACGAACAAAACACAAGTGCAATGATCGAGCATTGCAACATTGACCTAATTAAGGCAAAGTACGATCGACAAAAACAGGAATTGCTAAGGTAAGCATTTGTCGTCAATAGTGCAATGCTCGAACATTGAAACGAAGAGGGAGATATACCGACTGGGCAGATGTTCGGTGGACGGAACACTCTCACAATATATTTGTAAGATTTCAATTGTGGCAGAAATAAAGATAAGCTCCGAAGAGTAAGAGCTAAGCTCGTCATCTTTTATTTCAAATTACCATTGATTTCAAAAGCAATCAATATAAGTCGCCTGATGCAACTAAACAACATTGATTTTTTTTGGGTCTAAACAAATTCGAAGTTCACTGGAGTTTAGCTTTTCGACGATTTGCAAATTATTGACCCAGTCAGTAGGGTAATCGACAGGTGAAGTGATCCAATCCTGTACCATTTTATATGTTGCGACTTTAACCTATCTCACAATGAGTTCGGTATCCGTTTCCTAAAGTGAAGAAGTGGCTTTAAATTTCCCTTCATATTTATCGAAAATGTTCCCGGAAACTTACCCAAACCCTCAAAGACATCACGATTGCTTTTCACAAATTAATCCCGTGTTTGTGGCAAATAAACAAAAGAACTTACATCTCATCGTTGAACCAACCCAAATCGTTCACCCGATTCAAGACCGAGTATCGGTTCACACACGTCATCAAAAGCAATAAAGTGAGAGACATGTTCCGTTTAAGACTGTGGATCAATACATTTTAATTTCACTGTACCAAAAACATTTACTTTATTTCCGTTATAATGGTAGACCGAATAGTTTTCATTTTTATTTTCTAAATTTAGCTTCAAAGTTCAATATATTTTGGGCGGAATGCAGTCCACATCTGACCCAGTATCAATTTTAAAATTAACTACTTGAATTTCAATCTGGTATTCCTTGTACCACAGCCTCTTATGACTAGCTACGCTGCTCAAATTTATTATTAAATTTATTCTATATTATTGCCTTCCCAGTTGTGTGTCGCTTTCCATTGTTTTTGTTGTTCCGTCTACCGTTTCCATTATTGTAGATCATTTGCTTGCCCTTCAATTTACAAAAACGCTGGAAATGGCCCGTCCCCATGACCGGCAATTTATATCCTAGGGCTTACACGATTGTATATGATTTGCTGTGAAATCACTGACACAATTGTAACAACCACTTGTTACAGCATCGACTGTTCCCACTGGCTGATATTCAGTTACGATGCAGACAGTTGGAAGGTTATTGGTGTTCAGCATAACCTTATTTTATTTGGCTGCATTATAAATTTTGCACATTTCAATTACTTTGTTTAATGACTCATCCTTGCCATACAAAAGCTTCAATAGCAATTTTTTTGTCTTCTAAACGAATGATGATTCAATCTTTCAACATACGTTATTCATCCTTTATTTTATTTCAACAATCACTTTTGCAATTGAGCTCAGAATACTGAGTTTGTTTACGAAGTTCAGTCTCAAATTCAGCAAATGGCTGTTTTTCCTTTTGTAAAACCTTATTAAATTTTAATGATTCTATCGTTGTATTTTTTTTTGGAATGCAATATTCATCAAATGCCTCCACAACATCGTTAAAATTATGCTGATTAACAACAGCATTTTGATCAGCAACATTTTCTTGTCCAAGAATTCCATTTACCATTCCATCATTCGGGAAACAATGGCTTGACGTCCAATCAACCACAAAAATGTTAAAATTTTCTTCGATTCCGCTTCTTGGTTCTTGTCTGTTGCTGTTTCTCTGTGCAATCCAAATCCTTCGGTAACTGATCGTTTGACATGACTGAGCGTCAACTTCTGAAGTGACTGTTAGCGACAAATTTCCAATTCCTAATATTGAAGGAAAATTGGGAAATTCGCAATATTTTTCAACCCTCGACGTAGCTAAAGGTTTTTACCAAATTTTAGTTAAACCTGAGGACAGGAAAAAACAGCTTTTTCCACTCCATTTGGTCACTTCGAATACGTCCGAATGCCTTTCGGGCTTAAAAATGCCTCTTCCACCTTCGAATGTCTAATGAATTCAATTCTAAGAGAGTTCATAAATAAGACCTGTGTTTTGTATATGGATGATATCCTTGTATTCAGCAAGTCTTTGGAGGAAAATTTAGTCAATTTAAAAAGCATTTTAGAAACATTGAAAAAAGTCGGACTCAAACTTCAAATTGACAAATGCAATTTTCTTCAGAAAGAAACAGAATACTTGGGGCAAATTCTTACCTCCCAAGAAATCAAACCAAATCCTGAAAAAATTACGGCTGTTCAAAGTTTAAACTTACCCAAGACGCAGAATCAGATAAAATCGTTCCTCGGCATAACCGGATTTTATATAAAATTTATAAAAGATTATGCGCAAATCGCATTTCCTATAATGAAATATCTGAATAAAATGATCCCAGTTACATTGCTGCTTTCGAGAAACTAAAATCTCTCATAACAAACTATCCCATCCTGAATTACCCAAATTTTAACAGACGATTTAAAATAATAACAGACGCTAGTAGCTTTGCTTTAGGGGCAGTCTTAACCCAAGATGGCCACCCAGCTTGCTACGCTTCGAGAACCTTTAACGGTCACGAGAGAAATTACTCCAACATCGAAAAGGAATTGCTGGCTATCGTTTGCGGCATTAAGTATTTTAGACCTTATTTGTTTGGACGGGAATTCGATCTACAAACAGATCACCAACCTATTAAGTGGTTGCAAGCCAAAAATATTTGTCAAAATATTAGCCCAAGACTACAGCGGTGGTTGATGCAACTAGGTAAATATGATATTAAAATAGATTATATCAAAGTGGCTGATTTTCTTAGCAGAATTAATATGGACAGAAGCCAAAATGATTTATGAGAAAATCCAGTTAATGCAGAATATCTAGACGATGTCAATTGCAATGAGTCTATGGAGATTTCAACTGTCCATTCTCAAGAAAAGAATAGCAATGACCATATTCCAATTTTGGAAACGGTTTTTAATTGCTGAAAAAAAGACAGTAGAGACTGAAAGCATTTTTAATAATAAAAGAATTTTCATTGACAGGAGTCACATACCCAATCAAATATCCGATATAGCCCGAAGACATATCACAAAGGGTAAAATTGGAATTTACTGTGAACTAAGCGATTCCTTGTACAAAATTGTGCAGACAAAATTAATTGAGCTAAATAAATAAATTTGTAAAATGCAGTTTTTCTTGCAAGAGACCTAAAGAACGAAGAAGAGGCTCTGAAACAAATATCGCTATACCACAACGTTGAATCAGGTCACTCTGGCATAATGGCAAACTACGAAGGTATGAAGTCAAAAGTATACTTTCCAAACATGAAAGTTTTGATTCATAAAGTTGTTAATAATTGCGACATATGTACTGCAGTGAAATATGATAGAAACCCAATTAAGAAAAAACTTTACATTTCGGCAACCCCCAGTGACATCAATGAAATTATTCATGTAGATATTTACACTTACAGTAAGCACAATTTTAATAACTTTATCGATAAATTTTTGAAACACGCTGTTAGTTTCTTTTTTGAAGATAGGAACCATAAAAAATTAAGACAATTCATTTCAATAAAAGGAAAAATGAAAAAAGTTTGTTGTTGATAACGATAGCATTCACATAAAAGAATTTTGTAAAAATGAAGCTATAGAAGTTAATTTTGTTAAACCAAATAACCATAGTGGCAACGCCGACGCAGAATGATTAAACAACACACTAACGGAAAAGATCAGGTCACTTAATATAGAAAATAAAATTCCCATTAGAGATCAAATGTATAAGGCTGTTGAATACTATAACCATTCATTTCATTCCACAATTAAAGCAAGGCCAATAGATGTTCAAAACCATAAAGTTGATATCAAATTAATAAAAACAAGAATTTAAAAAGAACAAATTTGATTGTATTAATAGGGCACTAGGAAAGTAGGATTTATCAAAAACTATGTTAACGTTCGGCACAAAGAACAGCCAAAATTTCGTAAATACCCAGTAAAAGGGGTCGACGAAAATAATATTAAACGAGCATTGAAATTTTCAGATAATCCTGATATGGATGCTGGTTCTAACCATACTCCCGTTTATCGAAACAACCCTTGTGGTGGAAAAGATCGATACAAACCTAAGATTCGCGGAAATTCAAATAGATGAAGTCCAAATTGTAAATAACCTTGATATTGTTTTACATATTATTAACCCTCACGAAATGTTTGACATCGCTCTGGACCTTGAACATAATATAAATAACTTCACTTTTAGTAACAAAATTTCTCTCATACGACAGATTTCTTCTATTCAAAGTAAAATGTCTACATTTCTTCCTCATAGAAGTAAAAGAGGCCTTATTAATTTGGTAGGAAATGGTTTGAAAGGGCTGTACTTTAGATGAAAATGATAGGATTACAATCGAAGAAAAATTAAAGGAAAGATCATATACAATAAAAGCAATAAGTCAGCAGGTTAAAATCAACAAAAACTTTAACAACTCACTCACTCTAATAAAAAATATTTTGGAATCAGAGAGAAAAAAAATCATAGGAGAGCTTTGTGACATAAGAAACACAGGAAAAAGGATTGTCGAACGGGAATACTTTTTTGAACAGCAAATTCGGATTAACATATAAAGAGAACAAATCGATCGTATACAGGATAACATTGTTTCAGCTAGGCTAAGAACTGTCCATCCAAATATATTAATTAACGAAGAAATAAAAGAATACAAATTTGATATACAGACATTGAGTAACATAAGAACTGGTATAGCCAGATATGTAAATGGTACGATTGTTATAGCAGTAAAAATCGCTACTGGAATTTTAAATATTGATAAAAAATTAATTGCGGCAATAGAAAATTCAAACAAGAAACAAATTGATGAAGATTTCGAATATATTGTAAAAACCAATAATAAAACATTCAAGTTTGAGAATGATGCAAATATATTTGAATTAAGACCAAGCAAACATTTTATAGTAAAAAGAAATTCTAAACTGGTGGATAGTCGAGACGAGGAAATTATTGAAATTGATAATAACTTTATAATATTAAATAATATAAAAAACAAGCAGTTCAATTGTACTTGTGACGAAAGAAAATGTTATCGGGCAATTACATTAAAAATGTTTAGATTAGGAAATAAGCAATTTAGTGTGTAAATAGTGTGTACACACTAAAGGAGCGATTTGATGTATTTCATACGAAAACTGTTGCTATTATGGAAGATACTATGTTAAGTTTCGAAAAACTGAAATTCAATAATGAAAAGAACATAGAAGAAATTAAGGAACTAAAATTTCAGTGTTACTAATTATAGTATAGGTCTTAGTTAATTTGTTATCATTATAAGCCTTATTATAGTAGCAGTTTATTTTCTAAGAATTAAAGCATTCCAAAAGATTCGGGAAAATCTTAACACTAGGGAGAGAGGAGTTACGTCAGCACCGAACATTGCCCCATCAATCGTAAATGCTAACGCTATATATTTTCAACGAACAAAACACAAGTGCAATGATCGAGCATTGCAACATTGACCTAATTAAGGCAAAGTACGATCGACAAAAACAGGAATTGCTAAGGTAAGCATTTGTCGTCAATAGTGCAATGCTCGAACATTGAAACGAAGAGGGAGATATACCGACTGGGCAGATGTTCGGTGGACGGAACACTCTCACAATATATTTGTAAGATTCCAATTGTGGCAGAGATAAAGATAAGCTCCGAAGAGTAAGAGCTAAGCTCGTCATCTTTTATTTCAAATTACCATTGATTCCAAAAGCAATCAATATAAGTCGGCTGATGCAACCAAACAACATTGACTTTTTTTTGGGTCTAAACAAGTTCGAAGTTCACTGGAGTTTAGCTTTTCGACGATTTGCAAATTATTGACCCAGTCAGTTGGGTAATCGACAGGTGAAGTGATCCCATCCTGTACCATTTTATATGTTGCGACTTTAACCTATCTTACAATGAGTTCGGTATCCGTTTCCTAAAGTGAAGGAGTGGCTTTAAATTTCCCTTCATATTTATCGAAAATGTTCCCGGAAACTTACCCAAACCCTCAAAGACATCACGATTGCTTTTCACAAATTAATCCCGTGTTTGTGGCAAATAAGCAAAAGAACTTACATCTCATCGTTGAACCAATCCAAATCGTTCACCCGATTCAAGACCGAGTATCGGTTCACACACGTCATCAAAAGCAATAAAGTGAGAGACATGTTCCGTTTAAGACTGTGGATCAATACATTTTAATTTCACTGTACCAAAAACATTTACTTTATTTCCGTTATAATGGTAGACCGAATAGTTTTCATTTTTATTTTCTAAATTTAGCTTCAAAGTTCAATATATTTTGGGCGGAATGCAGTCCACATCTGACCCAGTATCAATTTTAAAATTAACTACTTGAATTTCAATCTGGTATTCCTTGTACCATAGCCTCTTATGACTAGCTACGCTGCTCAAATTTATTATTAAATTTATTCTATATTATTGCCCTCCCAGTTGTGTGTCGCTTTCCATTGTTGTTGTTGTTCCGTCTACCGATTCCATTATTGTAGATCATTTGCTTGCCCTTCGATTTACAAAAACGCTGGAAATGGCCCGTCCCCATGACAGGCAATTTATATTATTGGGCTTAATAATATAATATGGGTGGCGCGACAGTCCGAGGTGGACCTGGGCCTAGCTTCTCAGCAACCACTCGTGTTGTGCGTGCTATTGTTCTTTCACGAGGGGAAGGGACCTACAGTTTAATGCCGATTCCGAACGGCGAATTTGAGAAGCTTTTTCTAGACAGGAAATACTCTTTGAGCATTGTCAGTGACTCGAAAGAGGTGGACAGCATCGACTGTTCGCATTGGCTGATATTCAGTTACGCTGCAGACAGTTGGAAAGTTATTGGTGTTCAGCATAACCTTATTTTCTTTGGCTGCATTATAAGTTTTGCACATTTCAATTACTTTGTTTAATGACTCATGCTTGCCATCCAAAAGCTTCAATAGCAATTTTTTTGTCTTCTAAACGGATGATGATTCAATCTTTCAACATACGTTATTCATCCTTTATTTTATTTCAACAATCACTTTTGCAATTGAGCTCAGAATACTGAGTTTGTTTACGAAGTTCAGTCTCAAATTCAGCAAATGGCTGTTTTTCCTTTTGTAAAACCTTGTTAAATTTTAATGATTCTATCGTTGTATTTTTTTGTTGGAATGTAATATTCATCAAATGCCTTCAAAACATCGTTAAATTTATGCTGATTAACAACAGCATTTTGATCAGCAATATTTTCTTGTCCAAGAATTCCATTTACCATTCCATCATTCGGGAAACAATGGCTTGACGACCAATTAACCACAAAAATGTTACTGTATTTTCTTCGATTTAGCTTCTTGGTACTTGTCTGTTGCTGTTTCTCTATGCAATCCAAATCCTTCGGTAACCGATCGCTTGACATGACTGAGCGTCAACTTCTGAAGTGACTGTTAGCGACAAATTTCCAATTCCTAATATTGAAGGAAAATTGGGAAAGTCGCAATATTTTTAAACCCTCGATTTAGCTAAAGGTTTTTACCAAATTTAAGTTAAGCCTGAGGACAGGAAAAAACAGCTTTTTCCACTCCATTTGGTCACTTCGAATACGTCCGAATGCCTTTCGGGCTTTAAAATGCCTCTTCGACCTTCGAACGTCTAATGAATTCAATTCTAAGAGAGTTCATATATAAGACCTGTGTTGTGTATATGGATGATATCCTTGTATTCAGCACGTCTTTGGAGGAACATTTAGTCAATTTAAAAAGCATTTTAGAAACATTGAAAAAAGTCGGTCTCAAACTTCAAATTGACAAATGCAATTTTCTTCAGAAAGAAACATAATACTTGGGGCATATTCTTACCTCCCAAGGAGTCAAACCAAATCCTGAAAAAATTACGGCTATTCAAAGTTTAAACTTACCCAAGACGCAGAATCAGATAAAATCGTTCCTCGGCATAACCGGATTGTATATAAAATTTATAAAAGATGTGAAAATCGCATTTCCTATAATGAAGTATCTGAATAAAATGATCCCAGTTACATTGCTGCTTTCGAGAAACTAAAATCTCTCATAACAGACTATCCCATCCTGAATTACCCAAATTTTAACAGACGATTTAAACTAATAACAGACGCTAGTAGCTTTGCTTTAGGGGCAGTCTTAACCCAAGATGGCCACCCAGCTTGCTACGCTTCGAGAACCTTTAACGGTCACGAGAGAAATTACTCCACCATCGAAAAAGAATTGCTGGCTATATTTGGGGCATTAAGTATTTTAGACCTTATTTGTCTGGACGGGAATTTGATCTACAAACAGATCACCAACCTATTAAGTGGTTGCAAGCCAAAAATATTTGTCAAAATATTAGCCCAAGACTACAGCGATGGTTGATGCAACTAGGTAAATATGATATTAAAATAGATTATATCAAAGTGGCTGATTTTCTTAGCAGAATTAATCTGGACAGAAGCGAAATTAGTTTATGAGAAAATCCAGTTAATGCAGAATATCTAGACGATGTCAATTGCAATGAGTCTATGGAGATTTCAACTGTCCATTCTCAAGAAAAGAATAGCAATGACCATATTCCAATTTTGGAAACGGTTTTTAATTGCTGAAAAAAAGACAGTAGAGACTGAAAGCATTTTTAATAATAAAAGAATTTTCATTGACAGGAGTCACATACCCAATCAAATATCCGATATAGCCCGAAGACATATCACAAAGGGTAAAATTGGAATTTACTGTGAACTAAGCGATTCTTTGTACAACATTGTGCAGACACAATTAATTGAGCTAAATAAATAAATTTGTAAAATTCAGTTTTTCTTGCAAGAGACCTAAAAAACGAAGAAGAGGCTCTGAAACAAATATCGCTATACCACAACGTTGAATCAGGTCACTCTGGCATAATTGCAAACTACGAAGGTATGAAGTCAAAAGTATACTTTCCAAACATGAAAGTTTTGATTCATAAAGTTGTTAATAATTGCGACATATGTACTGCAGTGAAATATGATAGAAACCCAATTAAGAAAAAACTTTACATTTCGGCAACCCCCAGTGACATCAATGAAATTATTCATGTAGATATTTACACTTACAGTAAGCACAATTTTAATAACTTTATCGATAAATTTTTGAAACACGCTGTTAGTTTCTTTTTTGAAGATAGGAACCATAAAAAATTAAGACAATTCATTTCAATAAAAGGAAAAATGAAAAAAGTTTGTTGTTGATAACGATAGCATTCACATAAAAGAATTTTGTAAAAATGAAGCTATAGAAGTTAATTTTGTTAAACCAAATAACCATAGTGGCAACGCCGACGCAGAATGATTAAACAACACACTAACGGAAAAGATCAGGTCACTTAATATAGAAAATAAAATTCCCATTAGAGATCAAATGTATAAGGCTGTTGAATACTATAACCATTCATTTCATTCCACAATTAAAGCAAGGCCAATAGATGTTCAAAACCATAAAGTTGATATCAAATTAATAAAAACAAGAATTTAAAAAGAACAAATTTGATTGTATTAATAGGGCACTAGGAAAGTAGGATTTATCAAAAACTATGTTAACGTTCGGCACAAAGAACAGCCAAAATTTCGTAAATACCCAGTAAAAGGGGTCGACGAAAATAATATTAAACGAGCATTGAAATTTTCAGATAATCCTGATATGGATGCTGGTTCTAACCATACTCCCGTTTATCGAAACAACCCTTGTGGTGGAAAAGATCGATACAAACCTAAGATTCGCGGAAATTCAAATAGATGAAGTCCAAATTGTAAATAACCTTGATATTGTTTTACATATTATTAACCCTCACGAAATGTTTGACATCGCTCTGGACCTTGAACATAATATAAATAACTTCACTTTTAGTAACAAAATTTCTCTCATACGACAGATTTCTTCTATTCAAAGTAAAATGTCTACATTTCTTCCTCATAGAAGTAAAAGAGGCCTTATTAATTTGGTAGGAAATGGTTTGAAAGGGCTGTACTTTAGATGAAAATGATAGGATTACAATCGAAGAAAAATTAAAGGAAAGATCATATACAATAAAAGCAATAAGTCAGCAGGTTAAAATCAACAAAAACTTTAACAACTCACTCACTCTAATAAAAAATATTTTGGAATCAGAGAGAAATAAAATCATAGGAGAGCTTTGTGACATAAGAAACACAGGAAAAAAGGATTGTCGAACGGGAATACTTTTTTGAACAGCAAATTCGGATTGACATATTAAGAGAACAAATCGATCGTATACAGGATAACATTGTTTCAGCTAGGCTAAGAACTGTCCATCCAAATATATTAATTAACGAAGAAATAAAAGAATACAAATTTGATATACAGACATTGAGTAACATAAGAACTGGTATAGCCAGATATGTAAATGGTACGATTGTTATAGCAGTAAAAATCGCTACTGGAATTTTAAATATTGATAAAAAATTAATTGCGGCAATAGAAAATTCAAACAAGAAACAAATTGATGAAGATTTCGAATATATTGTAAAAACCAATAATAAAACATTCAAGTTTGAGAATGATGCAAATATATTTGAATTAAGACCAAGCAAACATTTTATAGTAAAAAGAAATTCTAAACTGGTGGATAGTCGAGACGAGGAAATTATTGAAATTGATAATAACTTTATAATATTAAATAATATAAAAAACAAGCAGTTCAATTGTACTTGTGACGAAAGAAAATGTTATCGGGCAATTACATTAAAAATGTTTAGATTAGGAAATAAGCAATTTAGTGTGTAAATAGTGTGTACACACTAAAGGAGCGATTTGATGTATTTCATACGAAAACTGTTGCTATTATGGAAGATACTATGTTAAGTTTCGAAAAACTGAAATTCAATAATGAAAAGAACATAGAAGAAATTAAGGAACTAAAATTTCAGTGTTACTAATTATAGTATAGGTCTTAGTTAATTTGTTATCATTATAAGCCTTATTATAGTAGCAGTTTATTTTCTAAGAATTAAAGCATTCCAAAAGATTCGGGAAAATCTTAACACTAGAGAGAGAGGAGTTACGTCAGCACCGAACATTGCCCCAGCAATCGGAAATGCTAACGCTATATATTTCCAACGAACAAAACACAAGTGCAATGATCGAGCATTGCAACATTGACCTAATTAAGGCAAAGTACGATCGACAAAAACAGGAATTGCTAAGGTAAGCATTTGTCGTCAATAGTGCAATGCTCGAACATTGAAACGAAGAGGGAGATATACCGACTGGGCAGATGTTCGGTGGACGGAACACTCTCACAATATATTTGTAAGATTCCAATTGTGGCAGAGATAAAGATAAGCTCCGAAGAGTAAGAGCTAAGCTCGTCATCTTTTATTTCAAATTACCATTGATTCCAAAAGCAATCAATATAAGTCGGCTGATGCAACCAAACAACATTGACTTTTTTTTGGGTCTAAACAAGTTCGAAGTTCACTGGAGTTTAGCTTTTCGACGATTTGCAAATTATTGACCCAGTCAGTTGGGTAATCGACAGGTGAAGTGATCCCATCCTGTACCATTTTATATGTTGCGACTTTAACCTATCTTACAATGAGTTCGGTATCCGTTTCCTAAAGTGAAGGAGTGGCTTTAAATTTCCCTTCATATTTATCGAAAATGTTCCCGGAAACTTACCCAAACCCTCAAAGACATCACGATTGCTTTTCACAAATTAATCCCGTGTTTGTGGCAAATAAGCAAAAGAACTTACATCTCATCGTTGAACCAATCCAAATCGTTCACCCGATTCAAGACCGAGTATCGGTTCACACACGTCATCAAAAGCAATAAAGTGAGAGACATGTTCCGTTTAAGACTGTGGATCAATACATTTTAATTTCACTGTACCAAAAACATTTACTTTATTTCCGTTATAATGGTAGACCGAATAGTTTTCATTTTTATTTTCTAAATTTAGCTTCAAAGTTCAATATATTTTGGGCGGAATGCAGTCCACATCTGACCCAGTATCAATTTTAAAATTAACTACTTGAATTTCAATCTGGTATTCCTTGTACCATAGCCTCTTATGACTAGCTACGCTGCTCAAATTTATTATTAAATTTATTCTATATTATTGCCCTCCCAGTTGTGTGTCGCTTTCCATTGTTGTTGTTGTTCCGTCTACCGATTCCATTATTGTAGATCATTTGCTTGCCCTTCGATTTACAAAAACGCTGGAAATGGCCCGTCCCCATGACAGGCAATTTATATTATTGGGCTTAATAATATAATATGGGTGGCGCGACAGTCCGAGGTGGACCTGGGCCTAGCTTCTCAGCAACCACTCGTGTTGTGCGTGCTATTGTTCTTTCACGAGGGGAAGGGACCTACAGTTTAATGCCGATTCCGAACGGCGAATTTGAGAAGCTTTTTCTAGACAGGAAATACTCTTTGAGCATTGTCAGTGACTCGAAAGAGGTGGACAGCATCGACTGTTCGCATTGGCTGATATTCAGTTACGCTGCAGACAGTTGGAAAGTTATTGGTGTTCAGCATAACCTTATTTTCTTTGGCTGCATTATAAGTTTTGCACATTTCAATTACTTTGTTTAATGACTCATGCTTGCCATCCAAAAGCTTCAATAGCAATTTTTTTGTCTTCTAAACGGATGATGATTCAATCTTTCAACATACGTTATTCATCCTTTATTTTATTTCAACAATCACTTTTGCAATTGAGCTCAGAATACTGAGTTTGTTTACGAAGTTCAGTCTCAAATTCAGCAAATGGCTGTTTTTCCTTTTGTAAAACCTTGTTAAATTTTAATGATTCTATCGTTGTATTTTTTTGTTGGAATGTAATATTCATCAAATGCCTTCAAAACATCGTTAAATTTATGCTGATTAACAACAGCATTTTGATCAGCAATATTTTCTTGTCCAAGAATTCCATTTACCATTCCATCATTCGGGAAACAATGGCTTGACGACCAATTAACCACAAAAATGTTACTGTATTTTCTTCGATTTAGCTTCTTGGTACTTGTCTGTTGCTGTTTCTCTATGCAATCCAAATCCTTCGGTAACCGATCGCTTGACATGACTGAGCGTCAACTTCTGAAGTGACTGTTAGCGACAAATTTCCAATTCCTAATATTGAAGGAAAATTGGGAAAGTCGCAATATTTTTAAACCCTCGACTTAGCTAAAGGTTTTTACCAAATTTAAGTTAAGCCTGAGGACAGGAAAAAACAGCTTTTTCCACTCCATTTGGTCACTTCGAATACGTCCGAATGCCTTTCGGGCTTTAAAATGCCTCTTCGACCTTCGAACGTCTAATGAATTCAATTCTAAGAGAGTTCATATATAAGACCTGTGTTGTGTATATGGATGATATCCTTGTATTCAGCACGTCTTTGGAGGAACATTTAGTCAATTTAAAAAGCATTTTAGAAACATTGAAAAAAGTCGGTCTCAAACTTCAAATTGACAAATGCAATTTTCTTCAGAAAGAAACATAATACTTGGGGCATATTCTTACCTCCCAAGGAGTCAAACCAAATCCTGAAAAAATTACGGCTATTCAAAGTTTAAACTTACCCAAGACGCAGAATCAGATAAAATCGTTCCTCGGCATAACCGGATTGTATATAAAATTTATAAAAGATGTGAAAATCGCATTTCCTATAATGAAGTATCTGAATAAAATGATCCCAGTTACATTGCTGCTTTCGAGAAACTAAAATCTCTCATAACAGACTATCCCATCCTGAATTACCCAAATTTTAACAGACGATTTAAACTAATAACAGACGCTAGTAGCTTTGCTTTAGGGGCAGTCTTAACCCAAGATGGCCACCCAGCTTGCTACGCTTCGAGAACCTTTAACGGTCACGAGAGAAATTACTCCACCATCGAAAAAGAATTGCTGGCTATATTTGGGGCATTAAGTATTTTAGACCTTATTTGTCTGGACGGGAATTTGATCTACAAACAGATCACCAACCTATTAAGTGGTTGCAAGCCAAAAATATTTGTCAAAATATTAGCCCAAGACTACAGCGATGGTTGATGCAACTAGGTAAATATGATATTAAAATAGATTATATCAAAGTGGCTGATTTTCTTAGCAGAATTAATCTGGACAGAAGCGAAATTAGTTTATGAGAAAATCCAGTTAATGCAGAATATCTAGACGATGTCAATTGCAATGAGTCTATGGAGATTTCAACTGTCCATTCTCAAGAAAAGAATAGCAATGACCATATTCCAATTTTGGAAACGGTTTTTAATTGCTGAAAAAAAGACAGTAGAGACTGAAAGCATTTTTAATAATAAAAGAATTTTCATTGACAGGAGTCACATACCCAATCAAATATCCGATATAGCCCGAAGACATATCACAAAGGGTAAAATTGGAATTTACTGTGAACTAAGCGATTCTTTGTACAACATTGTGCAGACACAATTAATTGAGCTAAATAAATAAATTTGTAAAATTCAGTTTTTCTTGCAAGAGACCTAAAAAACGAAGAAGAGGCTCTGAAACAAATATCGCTATACCACAACGTTGAATCAGGTCACTCTGGCATAATTGCAAACTACGAAGGTATGAAGTCAAAAGTATACTTTCCAAACATGAAAGTTTTGATTCATAAAGTTGTTAATAATTGCGACATATGTACTGCAGTGAAATATGATAGAAACCCAATTAAGAAAAAACTTTACATTTCGGCAACCCCCAGTGACATCAATGAAATTATTCATGTAGATATTTACACTTACAGTAAGCACAATTTTAATAACTTTATCGATAAATTTTTGAAACACGCTGTTAGTTTCTTTTTTGAAGATAGGAACCATAAAAAATTAAGACAATTCATTTCAATAAAAGGAAAAATGAAAAAAGTTTGTTGTTGATAACGATAGCATTCACATAAAAGAATTTTGAAAAAAGGAAGCTATAGAAGTTAATTTTGTTAAACCAAATAACCATAGTGGCAACGCCGACGCAGAATGATTAAACAACACACTAACGGAAAAGATCAGGTCACTTAATATAGAAAATAAAATTCCCATTAGAGATCAAATGTATAAGGCTGTTGAATACTATAACCATTCATTTCATTCCACAATTAAAGCAAGGCCAAATTAATAAAAACAAGAATTTAAAAAGAACAAATTTGATTGTATTAATAGGGCACTAGGAAAGTAGGATTTATCAAAAACTATGTTAACGTTCGGCACAAAGAACAGCCAAAATTTCGTAAATACCCAGTAAAAGGGGTCCACGAAAATAATATTAAACGAGCATTGAAATTTTCAGATAATCCTGATATGGATGCTGGTTCTAACCATACTCCCGTTTATCGAAACAACCCTTGTGGTGGAAAAGATCGATACAAACCTAAGATTCGCGGAAATTCAAATAGATGAAGTCCAAATTGTAAATAACCTTGATATTGTTTTACATATTATTAACCCTCACGAAATGTTTGACATCGCTCTGGACCTTGAACATAATATAAATAACTTCACTTTTAGTAACAAAATTTCTCTCATACGACAGATTTCTTCTATTCAAAGTAAAATGTCTACATTTCTTCCTCATAGAAGTAAAAGAGGCCTTATTAATTTGGTAGGAAATGGTTTGAAAGGGCTGTACTTTAGATGAAAATGATAGGATTACAATCGAAGAAAAATTAAAGGAAAGATCATATACAATAAAAGCAATAAGTCAGCAGGTTAAAATCAACAAAAACTTTAACAACTCACTCACTCTAATAAAAAATATTTTGGAATCAGAGAGAAAAAAAATCATAGGAGAGCTTTGTGACATAAGAAACACAGGAAAAAGGATTGTCGAACGGGAATACTTTTTTGAACAGCAAATTCGGATTAACATATAAAGAGAACAAATCGATCGTATACAGGATAACATTGTTTCAGCTAGGCTAAGAACTGTCCATCCAAATACATTAAGTAACGAAGAAATAAAAGAATACAAATTTGATACACAGACATTGAGTAACATAAGAACTGGTATAGCCAGATATGTAAATGGTACAATTGTTATAGCAGTAAAAATCGCTACTGGAATTTTAAATATTGATAAAAAAATTAATTGCGGCAATAGAAAATTCAAACAAGAAACAAATTGATGAAGATTTCGAATATATTGTAAAAACCAATAATAAAACATACAAGTTTGAGAATGATGCAAATATATTTGAATTAAGACCAAGCAAACATTTTATAGTAAAAAGAAATTCTAAACTGATGGATAGTCGAGACGAAGAAATTATTGAAATTGATAATAACTTTATAATATTAAATAATATAAAAAACAAGCAGTTCAATTGTACTTGTGACGAAAGAAAATGTTATCGGGCAATTACATTAAAAAGTTTTCAAATAGTTCAGTTAGATTAGGAAATAAACAATTTAGTAATAATGTGTACACAATAAAAGAGCGATTTGATGTATTTCATACCAAATCTGTTGCTATTACGGAAGATACTATGTTAAGTTTCGAAAAACTGATATTCAATAATGAAAAGAACATAGAAGAAATTAAGGAACTAAAATTTCAGTGTTACTAATTATAGTATAGGTCTAAGTTAATTTGTTATCATTATAAGCCTTATTATAGTAGCAGTTTATTTTCTAAGAATTAAAGCATTCCAAAAGATTCGGGAAAATCTTAACACTAGAGAGAGAGGAGTTACGTCAGCACCGAACATTGCCCCAGCAATCGGAAATGCTAACGCTATATATTTCCAACGAACAAAACACAAGTGCAATGATCGAGCATTGCAACATTGACCTAATTAAGGCAAAGTACGATCGACAAAAACAGGAATTGCTAAGGTAAGCATTTGTCGTCAATAGTGCAATGCTCGAACATTGAAACGAAGAGGGAGATATACCGACTGGGCAGATGTTCGGTGGACGGAACACTCTCACAATATATTTGTAAGATTCCAATTGTGGCAGAAATAAAGATAAGCTCCGAAGAGTAAGAGCTAAGCTCGTCATCTTTTATTTCAAATTACCATTGATTCCAAAAGCAATCAATATAAGTCGGCTGATGCAACCAAACAACATTGACTTTTTTTTTGGGTCTAAACAAATTCGAAGTTCACTGGAGTTTAGCTTTTCGACGATTTGCAAATTATTGACCCAGTCAGTAGGGTAATCGACAGGTGAAGTGATCCAATCCTGTACCATTTTATATGTTGCGACTTTAACCTATCTCACAATGAGTTCGGTATCCGTTTCCTAAAGTGAAGAAGTGGCTTTAAATTTCCCTTCATATTTATCGAAAATGTTCCCGGAAACTTACCCAAACCCTCAAAGACATCACGATTGCTTTTCACAAATTAATCCCGTGTTTGTGGCAAATAAGCAAAAGAACTTACATCTCATCGTTGAACCAACCCAAATCGTTCACCCGATTCAAGACCGAGTATCGGTTCACACACGTCATCAAAGGCAATAAAGTGAGAGACATGTTCCGTTTAAGACTGTGGATCAATACATTTTAATTTCACTGTACCAAAAACATTTACTTTATTTCCGTTATAATCGTAGACCGAATAGTCTTAATTTTTGTTTTCTAAATTTAGCTTCAAAGTTCAATATATTTTGGGCGGAATGCAGTCCACATCTGGCCCAATATCAATTTTAAAATTAACTACTTGAATTTCAATCTGGTATTCCTTGTACCATAGCTTCTTATGACTAGCTACGCTGCTCAAATTTAGTCTATAAATACGTTTTACTTTAATATTCCTGTTCGCACCTCTATCAATGTATTGTACAAAATTACCTGTGCCCTCCCTGTTGCGTGTCGCTTTCCATTGTTGTTGTTGTCCCGTCTACAGTTTCCATTATTGTAGATCATTTGCTTGCCCTTCGATTTACAAAAACGCTGGAAATGGCCCGTCCCCATGACCGGCAATTTATATCCTTGGGCTTACACGATTGTATATGATTTGCTGTGAAATCACTGACACAATTGTAACAACCACGTGTTACAGCATCGACTGTTCCCATTGGCTGATATTCAGTTACGCTGCAGACAGTTGGAAGGTTATTGGTGTTCAGCATAACCTTATTTTCTTTGGCTGCATTATAAGTTTTGCACATTTCAATTACTTTGTTTAATGACTCATGCTTGCCATCCAAAAGCTTCAATAGCAATTTTTTTGTCTTCTAAACGGATGATGATTCAATCTTTCAACATACGTTATTCATCCTTTATTTTATTTCAACAATCACTTTTGCAATTGAGCCCAGAATACTGAGTTTGTTTACGAAGTTCAGTCTCAAATTCAGCAAATGGCTGTTTTTCCTTTTGTAAAACCTTGTTAAATTTTAATGATTCTATCGTTGTATTTTTTTGTTGGAATGTAATATTCATCAAATGCCTTCAAAACATCGTTAAATTTATGCTGATTAACAACAGCATTTTGATCAGCAACATTTTCTTGTCCAAGAATTCCATTTACCATTCCATCATTCGGGAAACAGTGGCTTGGCAATTTTCTTCGATTCCGCTTCTTGGTCCTTGGCTGTTGCTGTTTCTCTGTGCAATCCAAATACTTCGGTAACCGATCGTTTGACATGACTGAGCGTCAACTTCTAAATTCTTCCAAAATGAATGGTATCTTCTAGATTTTCCAAAATCTTACTTCTGTCACCAAAACCAAGTGTTGAAAATATTATATATGAAATACTGACTTACAAAATTATTCGTTATTTATTTATCCAAATAATAATGTTGTCAAAATGATGGTGGACGCTCAACTGAGGCACTTAATACAGATTTTAAATACATTGATGAGTGCGTTTTATAACTATGTATATAAATATGTCAAAAACTACTAGCTAGGCCTACTCTAAAAACATTCTTAATACAAAGTTAACACTGTACAATATCAAACATGCAATCTTATTGCAGTAATTGGGAGGAAAACTGAAAGAAGAGAGTCTGTGGTGAGTATTCTCTGTTACTGACTAGATGCTGCATGATAGTTAGCTGTAATTGGCAGGAAAAAGTGAAGGAAGAGAGTCGTTGGTGAGTGTTCTCAGTTACTGACTAGCTGCTGTGTTACCGCTAGCTGTAATTGGGAGAAAAACTGGAAGAAGAGAGTCGTTGGTGAGTACTCTCAGTTACTGACTAGCTGCAATTGGGAGGAAAACTGAAAGAGGAAAGTCTTTGGTGAGTACTCTCAGTTACTGACTATATTATGTGTGACTGTTAGCTGTAATTGGGAGGAAAACTGGAAGAACAGAATCTTTGGTGAGTACTCTCAGTTACTATGTAATGTAATTGGGTGAAACAGGGGAAGAAGAGAGTTGTAGAGATGGAAACCGGGAGAGAGAGGAAACCGGGTACTCTGAGTTCCGTAGTGTGAGAAGAATGTACAAAAAAATACATAAACAAATTAAATAAAAAGAAATGTCGGGGTGACAAAACTTTTGGATGGCCGAATGTTGAGCGATATTGCACGAGGAATAAAAATTATCACTGTCCTCAATCCACTCAAGCATCAACATTAGCTACCCTTATGAGTGACTGAGAGGCGGTGAATCAGGCAGGACATGCTTAATCAATCGTTGTTGGATCGTGAAAGGGTGTGGTCGTTGTCTTCACCGTGGTAGCTATATTTCGCCTCTAAACTTTATTTTCCTTAGCTTTAACATACTCAGTGTCTGTATTCTTGTAACTTAAGAACCCACCTTTGGTTTCGTTTCCTTCCTGATTAGTGACAATCTTAAACTTTCTGCCGTACAGATACGATAAAATAATTAACCGAAAAAAAATGGGAAGTGGGTATTTGCCATCAATTGTCAGTTGGTTTAGTCTTTGGTAATCTACAACGAATCGATATTTTTGTACACATGAGTTGTCTTTTTTCTTTGGGATTACTACAGTCGGCGAACTATACCTGCTCTTACATTTTCTGATTATACCTAGAGCAGCTTCATGCTGCTTCATGATATACAGTTCGGAATTGATCTGTTCATTTGTGGTATGATTGTTTCCTTCCTCGTAGAATATTTTACTGTGCCTTTCTAACATCTGAATTAAGCCATGTCTTTCTTCCTCGTTTAAATGGTTAAGTGTTATGTTTTCAAGTGCACCTACTTCTAGAGTATTAACTTCTTATGAAGTATTTTATTTAGAAATGGAATCCTCATATCATTGCGTTATACATTTTCAATATCTATGGTTCTAACCAATCCATTCCAAGCAAGAAATCGTATGGTTTATCTGATTGAATTTTTACCTACTTGGGATATTAAATTTACTTTGTCCCTATTACTAACGGTGTCAATTTCCATTGCACTCGATGAACTATTATCCCTGGACTGTCGACTTCTATAAGTATTATTAAAAGTCCTGAGTTACCAATGTTATTAGAGATATTTGGTTGACAATTTGTTTGATAGTTAGTATGATAATTAGTGTGTGGTAAAGAATTGCTTTGTGTTGGCGTGGTTGAACTATATATATTTTATCTAGAAGGCTTATTAAAATTTTGTTCTCTTAAATGAATGCTATCTTGCCCAACATATTTATTAAGTATAGACCAAATATCTTCCAATGAATATTTATCATATATTTCGGCTGCTAAGGCTCCTGCAGTTATTTCTTTCATTTTAAGAACTAGGAAGCTACTTATATTATTGACAATCATTGTCTAAGAATCACTAAAAATTGCATGTTTTGCAATGTCACCAACAATAACTCTAACACTATCACATAATTCAGAAATCGAACTGACTTTTAATAAGCTGATCTCCTTCATAATTTTCCTTGGTCCTTCGATTCCTTGAAGTGGGGTTTCATCTTGGTATTGCAGCTTTCCCAGGTCACTGGAGGTGATGTTTCCAGATAGCTCTTTGATGGTCCGATTGATTTTTTCATTGTAAATGACCGTGTATACATCGCTACTTTGGTGCACTTCATATTCCTCTAATGCTCTGTCCACTGAAGAAATAAATACTGGCAAAGTTCCCACACTTCCATCAAAGATAGGAAGATACCGAAGTTCCTTCTCGAGTCTGGTCCTTAATGTCAGCATGTATAATTATATTTATGTTAGCATGGCTACACATTGATATATTTTGCGCCATTCCTGTATTACAGTCTGCAATTTTATTTCTTAATTCTCTTCTCTCCAGGTTGTGTTTTCTATTTTTTCGGCTTCTGTATCGTATCTGCATGAGTTACTAAATTTCGGTTTGACTCACTTTTTTTCTCACTATGCTTTTTAACTTTCTATTCGAATCACTGGACACTCTTTATATGTTTAATATGAGATCCTACCGACTGCGCCAGATAAATATTAGAATAAGTAGAGACGAATATAAGTTAAAGAAATTAACTCTATTCATTAACCAATGGAACTAAGCAGCCCATTCCATTCTATTACAATCTAACTTTTGACCTATCTTAACAATAAGCGATTAGGCTTATTCGGCACAAGAAAACATGAACGAAAATTCTGTCATGTGAATGACCGATGTTTGTATCAAACAAATCACAAATCAAGCGGTTTTGGTTTTCGTGCATATGAAACTTGGCAGGTCATTGCCAAGTTCTACGTCAGAATTTCCTTTTATTGTCGGATGTTGTGTGCTGAGGTATGAAACCTACATGAATGGATTGAGTTTTTTGCACGTTTGGTGGAAGTGCGACTTCGCGTTGTAACTTCCGCGAATTTCTATTAGTTTCAGAAATGATAAGTACAATACTTTTGCAGTAAGAACTTTCTCGAATATTTCGGATTTATCCTTTAGTTTTCGAAGGAAACGCAGTTTACATAACCCAGACCTCTCCATACTCACGTCGCCAAATTCTTCGGAAAGATATCCGATCCACAAGACGAACACGCGCACCGGTGCATTCGCTTAGGTTGCATTTTATGGATACAGGTGAGAACTGAGCTTGGGAAATACGAATGGAAATTAAAATATTTTTTTTTTGCTCAATCGTATATTATTTATGTAGCGCAGTCGATAAGATACTTATAAAAGGTAATGATCCAACGAGAACAGATTTAAGGCGAGCAAATAGTAGTGATAGCGTAAATAGTCGAGAAGTACACTTGATGAATGAAATTGTCTTCATTAAGGTCATTAAGGAATTTGATAGACAATGAGATCAGTTTCACACAGTTCATGACCGTAGTGCAGACTCGATTAAATGCAAGTACTAGTGCAGTAAAGAAAAACGAATTGTTGCGGGCAATTTACAACGCCAAGATCACCGGGGCGGAGAAGGAACTGCTGACCAACAACCAACCAAATGAGAAAATGGGAAGAAGCAAAGCAAGGAATTATACAATAGAAAATATTGTAAAAGATATAAGCAGTTTTGAAAACATTTTATACAATTTTCATCAATAGAGCAAAACAAATAGCGTCAGGTAATTTATCTAGAGATGTTAGTGATAAATATTATTTACACAAAATAAAAGGAATTCTATATACTAATGTGGGTTACGATTATTACAATTTAGACAAAGAACTTTTAACACATGAAAACAGACGCACAAAACAAACCATAACCCAGGGCAGTTTATGAACAACTGAGGCCAATTTATACACAACAATCATTTAGGACAATTAAAACACGACAATTTCAGGGTCAACATTCAAAACCATTCAGGCCAATACCGTAGTAATTTCAAACAAAACTGATCAGGACAAAATTATCACAGCAGTTTTTTTTTTTTTTCAATTCAGGGAATTTTTTTATTTTCAGTTTAAATTTGAGTACATATTTTTATCTGCAAAGCCGGAGGGGCTTGTCTGCAGAAGACTATTCACAAAATTATTTGATTATAAAAATGTTGAAATTCAATTATTCGAAATTCATTAATTAATGTTATGTTGAGGTATGAAATTTCGAATATAATTTACTTTTTCTTTTTTTTTTAGAAGTTACACATTACATTTACAATTTGTTACGATTTTACTTTTTTAACTTTTTTAATTTTACGATAAATACATTTCTTTTACTTTTCTTAACATTGCTTTTTTCGGTAAGTTGCGGAGCTCCGTTGGGAGTTCACTCAGCATCATCGGAACTGCTACCTTAAAAGTTCTTCGACCGTACTCGTTCCAGTATCTTGGAACTTCATAGAGCTGCTTCTGTCGGCTTCTTTCTGGTGTTCTTTGTCTGCTGCGTCCGCCTTCTGTAGTTGTTGTCGTTGCCAAAGTTCGCCAGTGCTTCTTGTTGATCATCGCTGCTACGTCCAACTTTTTGTACCATTTTTTTTTAAGCTTTGCATGAGCTTGATGTAGAGTCTGCATTTGAGACGCTCGTCCCCAAGCAAGTATTCCGTATCTTAGGTGCGATTCCACTAATCCGAAATAACATTGTTTGATTACTGCTGGTGTGCTGAGGTTACTAAGGTGGAAGAGTGCGTACGCGGATTGACGCATCTTCTTCTTCAAGTTGTCGATATGGTAGCTCCATTTGAAGTTGTAGTCTATCGTTAGTACTAGGTATTTGTATGTCGACACGTTCTCTATAACTGCGGTGCAGTCATCATCTTCTTGTATACCGTCACATCTATTTCTGTGCAAACAATTAACGTCGTGCATCTTAATCTTAAGTTTTGTTCTGGGAATATGCGGCGGACGAATGTGCATTACTTTTGTCTTAAGAGCGTTGATAATTAATCCATTGTCGTGAAACCAAGCATTGACTCTATTTAATTCAAATTGCATAAGTCTTTCTGCTTTGTCAACGCTCCTATGGCTAACTACGATCGCTGTGTCGTCCGCATACGCATAACCCGTACTATACTTCAGCACTGACAGTAAGTCGTTGACGTATATGACAAAAAGCAATGGACCTAGCTTCGATCCCTGCGGTACACCGTATTCAATCCTTTCTTTGTCACTGGCATCCTCACCAATTTTTACCCGGAATACTCTGTTACTTAGGTAGTTTTCAAACCATGCTAATATTTGCCCGCGTATTCCAATATTATTAAGATGTCTCAGGATTTGCTTGTGGCTCAAAGTGTCAAAGGCCTTCTTGAAATCAATAAATACAACTACTGAATTATGGTTTTGGTCCAGGCTTTGGTATATGTTGTTTGCAAAGTTTCCTAACAGTCTGTTAATACTTTTGCCTTTACGGAATCCAAATTGATTTTCATTGAGAAGGTTGTATTTTTCGAGGAATTCGTGAAGTTTTCTTGCCATCACATCTTCCAAGACTTTGTCGACAGCCGGTAAGATTGAAATAGGGCTGGAGTTCATGATTTCACTTTTCTTGCCGCTTTTGTGAATTGGTCTAACTATTGAGGTCCTTAGCGTGTATGGAATTGATGCCTGATCTAAGCTCATGTTGATAAGTTTTGTTATCACTGGAGATAGTACTTATATCTTAGGTCTTATTCCGTCTATCCCCGCCGATTTGTTGCCTTTCAGATATCTTAGGATATTGAATACCTCCACAACAGATGCGTGTTCAACATAGATGGAATGCTGGTCGCCGCTTGTATAACCAGAATATGTTTGGTGTGTACATTCATGCACTGTGTTTCTCACTTCTGACGTTAATGTTTTAGCAAATCTGTTGGTCAGGTCTTTCATATTGCTTTCGCTCAGGAAGTTATTTTTTAAGACGTCCTCCAGACTAATTTTCTTCCTACCCAGTATCGAATTAACGAGATTCCAAGCCTCCCTTGGATCACTTTTATAGAGTTGTAATTTCTGTCTATAGAAGTGAGCTTTTGTACTTGCTATTTTTTTGTTCAGCTCGTTTCGATATGTTTTGTAATCTCTGTGGTAATCTTGATTTTGTCTGTTATTTTTATATCGTCTGTACAACCTATCCCTTTCCTTACAGTCGTTCTTCAAATCCGCAGTAATCCAATTATGTTCAGTGCTTCTTTTATTCTTCTTTACCTTTGACATTGCTACCAAATTATTCATCGTTTGCTGAAAATGCTGATAGAGTTCGTTTGTATCTGCAAAACCATTCAACTCATCCCAGTTAAAATTACTAATTTTTTCGGATAAAATATGTGTTGAGATTTCTTCGCATATATGTCGTCAGTACAGGGCATAGTGGTCCGAAACATAGTTCCATTACCGCTGAGTTGATGGCCGCATGTTTTACTCTTACCAAATTGTGATCAATAAGAGTTTTCGTATTTCTAGCTGGATCAACACGAGTATACGAGAATATTGAATTGAAAAGACCTTTTGATGCTATCATCGAAAGATATTCACAGACATCTGCATTAGTTTCGTCTTTGATGTTAATGTTTGTGTCTCCCATGATTATGAGGTTTCTTTTCACTCCAATTGCATCAATATGGTCACAGAATTCACGAATGAAGCTTTTTACATTAGTCTTTGGCGGTCTGTACACAGAAATTATTGGGGCCTCAAAGTTACCACGTTTGACATAAATACACACGTTTTCATACATGCAATACATTATTTCTACCTTTTCAAAGAAGACATCATTTTTAACATATATTGCAACTCCTACTCCTCCTGAGTTGCTTCGGTTAAAAAATTCACCATTATATCCTTCAATTTGATACACGTGGTTTTCTTCCTTTTTTATATTTATTTCACACAACATTATTACATCTATCTTTGACAGGAAATCATCAATATACAACATAAAAGCGTTCCAGTTTTTTCTCACTGACCTTATGTTTAACGGCATACACGAAAATTCATTTTTATTATTTTGTTTTATTATTTTTTATAAAATTGCACGCATCCTCTGACTTGAGTCTTTTAAAATTCAGATTTATATTTACGATATCATTGGTTTCGCTTTCCATTTTTGGTGTTTTTTTTTTTTTTTCTACACTAGTGTGCTTACGATCTTGCGAGTAAAAACATCTGTTTACGACATTTTTTCTATATCGTCGATTGAGTGTATATCAACAATACGGTCTCCATCATTTTTTCCCGCAAGAACTTTACCGTTCCTGTACCAAACATACTTCCAATTGACAGCTCTTGCTTCCGATTTAGTTAACCAAAGAATTTTCTTGAAGTGTTGTGTCAATTGGTCGTTGATAAAAATGTTTTGATTCGCGTATGCCGGGTTAACAAATTGTTTTGATTTAGTGCAAATCTCTCCGTATTTCACTGTTCTTTTTTGCTTGAATTTCTCCAGGAACGCAGTTTTAGCTTGTTTCCGTGCAAAACTCACAACAATATTTTTCAGTTGTCTAGTGCCTTCAGTTATTTTGCATTCAATCGTTTCACCTATTGCTTTTATGAAATCAAAAGCATTTTCATTGTTTAATAATGGAACATTTTTTATTTCTACGTTTTTGTCAATGTGCTTTTGTTCTAGAGTATTGACTTGTTTCTGTAGGCATGCAATTTGATCGTCTTTTGTCTCAATTTGTTTTTTGTAGTCTTCTAGTTCCTTCATCAGTGTGTGCAATAATGTGTTATTTTTTGCAAGTGAATTGTTTATTTCGTCGTATTTGTTCGTTGTAAACTCTACCGATTTTGCATAATCCCTTAACAGTGATTTTATTTCTTTCAGTTCATTCCTGACATCACTGTTATCGTGCTGTATTTCTGCATAAGAGTTCACCTTGGGGGATTCTGCGGTTCTTACTCTTTTGGCAGTCTGGGATTCTGTTGGCGTTTTTTCCCTCATTCGGCACGATGTAAATAACCAATTCTTTTTGGTTTGCACGGAAATTTTCCTGTAGGAGTTTCTGGATAGCGTCGTACATTCAAAGTGCAAATTGCCATCACAGCTTGAACAGTTTATGAATTCACCGTCAAGCGATAGCGGCTCATTGCATCGGCTACAATTACTTGGTTCCATTACCTTTTCTATTTAGAAATCCTTTCAAAATAAATACAATAAATTACTTTTACGTTTGAAATTAAATAAAGTTAACTTTGTAGCGTTGTGTCACTCGTCACTCGTTGGAATCTCAACGTGGACACCTCGTATGTCTTCAATCCCTAAAGGCAGATTCGGAGTGCACATCGTCAATCAGAACCTATGGAAATAGGGCACGTTGCACAAAATAATTCATCAGCTAGGAATCAGATTGGCTGGCAGTCGTTCACAGACCATTGAACAGTGCACAAGTGTTTCGGCTTCGAAAATCCAAGTTGAAATTAATTCGTTTAGTGAAGTAGTGCAACTAACTCGAGGATCCGCAACAAGAACATGGTCGAGTGGATAGTGTGTTCAGCCAGTCGTTCACAGACCTCCACGAAGTGCAGACGTGTTCCGACTTAGTGCGGGATTAGTAAAATATCAAGTGTGAAATATAACACCGAAATAAAATAAGAATTGATAGTCGTTCACAGATCTCCACCCAGTGTGTTTGACCTAGTGCGGATATACGCAAATATACAGTACGGAAAAGATCGCCGAAATATTATAAGAATCGGTAGCGTCGCGGTAGAGTGATCGCCAGTGTCTGTCGCTCTAAGGCATTCAAAGCGAGTGAAGACTAGAAAACAGACAAAATACTAAAAAGCCCAGCAGTGCGCGAAGCTCGATTTTTGAAGCGCGGCCGAGCACATAGTGTGCACACCCCAGGTGTGGGAGGCCCCGGTTCAAATACCGGAGGTAAAAGTGACAGAGACACATAATTCGATTTTTTTTTCTGTAAGAGTGTGAAGTGAGGAGAATGAGGCCAAGAAGGCGGCCTGGGGGGCAGAGGTAGACCGGCGCATGGCACATCAGGCCACAGCGCTGGCCAACCACAAGATAAGGCTGGCTTTTCGACCGATGCCGCCTCATCGAGCCACTCAGTAGATGGCGACAACGAGAGAAGGAAGAGGAAGAGGCCCCTTCACCCCGCACCCAACCTGGTGCAGAGGTCGAAGGCAAAAAAGTGCACGACATCGACCGTGACGTCACCAGCGAAATCGGCTGGTAACGACGAAGCTGTTGTATCCACGGCAGCAGCAACAAAAACAACAGTTGCATCAACCACAAAAGCAGCAACAACATCGAAAGCTGCGCTAGGAGCACCAGAGATGTCCGCAGCGGCAGCTGCAAAAACAACAACAACAGAGGTCACGGCGGCTTACATGCCAGTAACAGCACAGCAGTAGATCCGTCTTCAGCAATAGCGGCTGCACTAGCCGACGGGGTTATATACGAGTCGGCAGAAGGAGAGGGGAGGTATCCGGGCCTGGGGAACAGGTACCAGGTCTTTTCCGCCAACGAAAAGGATGAAGAACTGGAGGCTGAGCAGGGTGTCTCACGAATTGAGAGCCGCCAGCTCCAGCTCATCGAGAAGAGACGCTCGCAACAGGAGGCGGAGCTGGCCGCCGTGGTCCCGATAATGAAGGAGAAGTTGGCCTCGCGGAAAGCGGCTTAGGCGGCAGCAGGGCTGCGACAACAAGCTGTGCAGTCGCAAAAACAGCTGGAAATCCAATGCCAGCAACAGCAACAACAACAACCAGCAGAGAAACCACAGGCGCTGCTAAGAGGCACCCAGCAGCCGCCAAAAACACAGGTTCAACAGCAGCAGAAGTATCAGTAGCAGAAACATCAGCAACAACAACAGCAGCAGTAGGCAAAGAAGCAGTAGCAGCAGACACAGCCAACAATAGTGAGATGCCCACCAATAAACATCTTCGTTGCGGAGACCAAGGATCTCCAAAGTGTATGTAAGTGGGCTGTCATACACTTAGATAAATTAGATCTCCCATACGAGATAAAATATAGGATACTGCCATTATATGGCGGTACTCGAGTTAATTAGGCAGGCGTTGGAGAAGGCGGGGAATGAGTACTACACGTAACCCCGAAAGTATACAAACTCCAGACTCTGCTCCTTAAGGGCATAGATCCTTCTACGGATCCGGAGGAAATTCTCGCTGTGCTACGCCAGGCGCAGAGCGACGATCTCCGCATAATAGGAGTCAAGCCGTTTGTCACTGCGGTGGCACGAAGGAAGAATAGGCGTTTGCCTATGTTCCTAGTGCAGATAACGCCCACTAGCAACGGATAGCTCCTCAAGCAAATTAAACACTTGGGGCGTGTTTCTATTAAATGGGACACATTAAAAAAAAGGTGAGCTCACGATGCAGTGTGCTAGATGCCAGCGGTTCGGGCATGCCGCGGCGAACTGTAAGATGGAGTTCCGCTGCATGAAATGCGCTGAGAAGCAGAGTAGTGCAGAATGTCCTCTAGGAAAGGACCAAGTCGAAGACAGTAGCACCCTCAAATGTGCTATTTATAACGGGCCGCTATTTATAACGGCCCCGCTAGTTAAACGGGCTTCCCGAAAGTGCAAGAACTCAAAAACAAGTTCGAAAGGAGGACACCAAAAACGGTGGCAACAAGGCCAGTGCCTCGCTTTCCAGCCACCGCTGTTACGCCAGTCATCTCCTATGCCCAAATGGCATCATGTGAGAACCGGCACAACAGACAGTGCCAAAGGCAACTGCTGTCCCAGTGACCCGGTAGCCGGGGGCAAGAAATGATCTGAGCCCCATCCTGCTGGCTATCCAAGCACAGATGGTTCAGGTGCAAAAAAAGATTATTTTAGATCACCTGCGAAGGGTCAGTAAGATAGATTTTAAGAACATGACTTGTTTAGATATTAAGATAGATTTAATCAATGCTCTTGATTCGTGAGACCCAGGTTCAATCCCCACTGGGGACGGTCCAAAATCGTTATGTTTTTTAAATTCTTTCCGTGGCCCATAATCACTTAGTCAAGTGAGTGAGTAAGTCAGAGATCTCAGCTCGCTTACTTCATGGAGAATTTGCTGCATCCTCTCCTGCATGTTTTCGATTTCATTTTCATTGAGCTGCATAATTCTATCCAGTTCATCCTCAGTGTCGGAGGGCAGAGAATCAAAGCTGTTGCTACTGATGGCAAACAGCCCTTCCCTTTCGTCGGAGACGTATTGTACCGTCTCTTCTCCTTCTTCCCCAGATTCGGCTGCTGACGTACTTGACGCCGCCTCACTCTCCTCTTTCCTCTGCAGCTCTTCGGGTGAGGCATTTGTGTTACGGCGTTTCGTAACTTTGGGAGAAGTTTTCTTCCTCCTCCTTTTTACTGCGCCTTCTGTAGGCACAGTTGTCTGGTAGCCTGCCACTGCCACCGGTTTCTGCTGGTCATTGCCCGCTTCCGAGAGCGCGGACCGCTCGTGATTATTCATTTTCCGCACGCACTCACTTGACTAAGTGATTATGGGCCACGGAAAGAATTTAAAAAAAAATAACGATTTTGGACCGTCCCCAGTGGGGAAGTGAGTGCGTGCGGAAAATGAATAATCACGAGCGGTCCGCGCGAGATTTTAAGAACATGAATTGTTTAGATATTAAGATAGATTTAATCATTTTTGTCTAATTTCAAGAATCATGAATTTAAAAAATAAAAATGAATTTTAAAGTTAAAGTCAAGGGTCAATGCTCTTGATGCGGGAGACCCAGGTTCAATCCCCACTGGGGACGGTCCAAAATCGTTATGTTTTTTAAATTCTTTCCGTGGCCCATAATCACTTAGTCAAGTGAGTGCGTGCGGAAAATGAATAATCACGAGCGGTCCGCGCTCTCGGAAGCGGGCAATGACCAGCAGAAACCGGTGGCAGTGTCAGGCCACCAGACAACTGTGCCTACAGAAGGCGCAGTAAAAAGGAGGAGGAAGAAAACTTCTCCCAAAGTTACGAAACGCCGTAACACAAATGCCTCACCCGAAGAGCTGCAGGGGGAAGAGGAGAGTGAGGCGGCGTCAAGTACGTCAGCAGCCGAATCTGGGGAAGAAGGAGAAGAGACGGTACAATACGTCTCCGACGGAAGGGAAGGGCTGTTTGCCATCAGTAGCAACAGCTTTGATTCTCTGCCCTCCGAAACTGAGGATGAACTGGATAGAATTATGCAGCTCAATGAAAATGAAATCGAAAACATGCAGGAGAGGATGCGGCAAATTCTCCATGAAGTAAGCGAGCTGAGATCTCTGACTTTAGCAAGAAGGAAGCTAGAGAATGAGAAAATGTCCCAACAGCAGATGACCAAAAGCAACGATGGGCTAGAAACAACAACAAATGCCCACGGCGCAACAGCAACAGCTGCCAGCAGCTCAAAAGCCAAAACACGCAAAGCAGCAGCAACTTTCAAATCAAGAACAACAACAGCGGCCAGCAGAGCAGCAACAAAGGCAGGCAGCTGCTCATCAACATAAAATGCCAGCCACCAAAATGTAGTACAACCAAACATGTACAAGAGCCAACAACACAAAAGAAGAAGAAGCAACAGAAGACACCAGCGCAACAACGGCCGCAGCCAGCAGCACTGCTGCATGCAAAGTGGGTTTCCGACATACAATGGAATACGGATAAAAAGGAGTGTACGGGTGCCTGTCTGTTCGACTTGGAAAATGCATTTGATACCGTCTAGTTCGAAAGCCTATTCCTTAAGTTGGTCAGACTTAGGCTAAATTAAACATTGCTATACATGATCTATGATATGAGAACAGGTAGAAAGTTCGTCGTGAAATGTGGCGGCGTAACGTCAAGTAGGATCCCCATTATTGTTTTCTATATTTACTGCAAATCTTTTATGGACTATGCCGCACCTTATCGCGTATGCCGATGACCTAGTGGCTTACAGATCAGCACTGAAGGTAGTAGTCATATACACCCTGTTGCAACGGGATGCAAATAAAATAACTGGATTTTGTAAAAACTTGTAGCTGCTTATCAACTTCCTAAAACGCGAAACTGTTCTTTTCCGTAACCCGGTCACAGGACTTCAATTGAGACGCGCATGAGCTGGAAAGATTTCTGGATTGTTGACCCTTAGGGCCAGCCGCTAATCGTGAAAAGTGTAGTCAGATATCTCGGCATTTGGTTGGATAATTTTCTGTATTTTAACGAACATATAGAGAAGGCTTTGACCAATGCTAGAAAAGCCTTTGCTATGGCAAATAAGCTCTTTTACAGTAGCCAACTTGATACCAGGGTGAAGGTAATCTGCTACATGGCCCTTATAAGGCCAGGCATGGTGTATGGTTGTCCCCTTTGGTTCACCGTGAACCCTTCCGAGATGGAAATGATAAGGGTGTTCGAGAGACGGTGTCGTAGGAGCTGTCTCCGGTTGTATCGGACACCGAGTACAAGAAGTACTATCGCAGCGAGGTCTTGTACAACAGAGCTAACGTGCAAGGAGTAGACAATTTTATAATTTCACTAACGCGACGACATATCACAAGGAGTGTGACGTCTACCAACAGTCTGATCTTCGGGGCTTATTGCCCGAACTTTATGTATCATGAGAGGGCGCGCCACACCGGCCTTATTCCACCGGAGGCTTTCCTCTATTTAGATTCGTTAAATCTGATTCAGGACATCAGTGGATGTCCCATAATCCACACGAGGATCAACTCCGGTTCAGCAGAGCGATCCCCGCTCGAGATAGGAGAGAGAGTGCAAAGGGTGGTGGTTACACCAGAACCAGTCTCCGCCATCGCCAGCGCCTAATCTGATAGTCGGTCTGTTGGACAACAGTCCACTTACATAGATTTAAGTTAGGTTAAGTTAGATTAAGAAAAAAAAACAAAAAACACAAAAAAATAAACCAACAAAAAACACAAAAGGAAAAAAGTTGTGCAAAGGCGTGTAGATTATTTGCGTCAAGCATATAAATAACATACACGCCCTTGTACACAGATCCGCAATGTCACGGACACAGTGTAAGGTAGTTTAAGTTTATTAGGGTTAGGGCTTAGCGTGGATTAAGTTAGTTTTAAGAAAATTAAAAAAAAATGTTTAGAGTGTCAAGTTTTTGCTATGTTTTCTTGGCCAGTGAGCGCAAACAATAAAGACTGTCCATATGGACTGCAAAAAACAATATTAGTAGTAGACGCCGAAAGGCAAATAGATAAGTAAGTTTAGATTATTTTAGAGCACCTGCGAAGGGTCAGTAAGATAGATCTTAAGAACATGAATTGTTTAGATATTAAGATAGATTTAATCATTTTTGTCTAGTTTTAGGAATCATGAATTTAAAAAATAAAAATGAATTTTAAAGTTAAAGTTAAGGGTCAATGCTCTTGATGCGTGAGACCCAGGTTCAATTTCAAATTCTTTCCGTGGCCCATAATCACTTAGTCAAGTGAGTGCGTGCGGAAAATGAATAATCACGAGCGGTCCGCGCTCTCGGAAGCGGGCAATGACCAGCAGAAACCGGTGGCAGTGGCAGGCTACCAGACAACTGTGCCTACAGAAGGCGCAGTAAAAAGGAGGAGGAAGAAAACTTCTCCCAAAGTTACGAAACGCCGTAACACAAATGCCTCACCCGAAGAGCTGCAGAGGGAAGAGGAGAGTGAGGCGGCGTCAAGTACTTCAGCAGCCGAATCTGGAGAAGAAGGAGAAGAGACGGTACAATACGTCTCCGACGGAAGGGAAGGGCTGTTTGCCATCAGTAGCAACAGCTTTGATTCTCTGCCCTCCGACACTGAGGATGAACTGGATAGATTTATGCAGCTCAATGAAAATGAAATCGAAAACATGAAGGAGAGGATGCAGCAAATTCTCCATGAAGTAAGGGAGCTGAGATCTCTGACTTTAGCAAGAAGGAAGCTAGAGAATGAGAAAATGTCCCAACCAAAAGCAACGATGGGCTAGAAACAACAACAAATGCCCACGGCGCAACAGCAACAGCTGCCAGCAGCTCAAAAGCCAAAACACGCAAAGCAGCAGCAACTTACAAATCAAGAACAACAACAACGGCCAGCAGAGCAGCAACAAAGGCAGGCAGCTGCTCATCAACATAAAATGCCAGCAGAAGAAGAAGCAACAGAAGACACCAGCGCAACAACGGCAGCAGCCAGCAGCACATCAGCAGTATGCAAGCGGGCCATAGGTGCAGGTAATTTTATTATAAGTAAAGATAAAGGCTACGAAAAATATTCAATCCACCACCATCTCGGAGATCGAGTTTTTCTCCTTCACCCCAAACTATTTATACTTTCCTGGCCACTCGAAGCGGAGAAAGAGCAAGTGTGCGACGGTGTCGATTTCGTCGGGGTCAAGCTCTTCTCCACTGATAACTTAACCACGTAACCACTTTTGGTGGTTACACCAGAACCAGTCCTCAGCATCGCCAGCGCCTGATCTGATATTCGGTCTGTTGGACAACAGCCCACTTACATAGATTTAAGTAAGGTTAATTTTGACTAAGAAAAAAACAAAAAAAAACACACGAAAAAAAAGGAAACAACGAAAAACACAAAAAAAAATATAACTACAAAAAACAAAAAAGGTGTACAGAGGCGTGTAGATTGTATATGTCAAGCATATAAATAACGTACACGCCCTTGTACACAGGTCCGCAATGTCATGGGCACAGTGTAAGGTAGTGTAAGTTTATTAGGGTTAGGGTTTAGCGTAGATTTAGGAAGTTGTAAGGAAATTAAAAAAAAATGTTTAGAGCATCAAGTTTTTTCTAAGTTTTCTTGGCCCGTGAGCGCAAACAATAAATATTGCCCATATGGACTGCCAAAAACAGATATTAGTAGAAGACGCCGAAAAGTAAATAGATAAGTAAGTTTAGATTATTTGAGAGCACCTGCGAAGGGTCATTAGGATAGATTTTAAGAACATGAATTGTTTAGATATTAAGATAGATTTAATTTATTATATATAATAATAATTAAAATAAGAAAAAGTGAAATCTTTTTTTTGTCAAATTAAACGAATAAAGACACAACGTGTGAGCAAAAAAAAGTGAAATGGAGCCAGTGGACCGACCCGAGTTCAGAAAATCGGGTGATGGTGTACAGGTGGCTGGGACATCAGACCACCAGCCAACAATCGAAGAGGGGAGAAAGAAGAGAAGGAAGAAGCTCCAGCCTCGACCCAACCTCGCGAGGCGCGAAAATTGCGGCAAAAGCAATAGAACAGCAGCATCAACAACAACAACTGCAGCATCCAGAATGGACGACGACGTCGAATACTAAGGGCCATGAGAGCAGATAAAGAGACTGCGCAACAAAAAACAGCAGCAACAACAACAGCAGCAGCAGCAACAACAACAACAGCAGTCTAAGCAGCAGCAGCAACAACAACAGCAGCAGCCTAAGTAGCAGCAGCAACAACAACAATTTTCGCAGGAGAAGGCGCAGCAGAAGCAACCGCAGCAGCATCAGCCAGCCAAAACGGAGAGATGCCCTCCAATCAACGTCTTCGGACTGGAGAAGAAGGTCGTTGACATATTATGTTAGTTGATCACTAAAGAGTCATACTTTACTAATTATAACGGTCAGTTAAGCGTTTCTGCCCACTGCTTTTAAATGGCAGACTACTACGTAGTTAAAGCAAGGCTACCCCAAAAGGGGAAAAGGTGCAGGCCATGATGCTTAAGGACGTGGATCCAGACACTGATCCCGATGACATCCACGCTATTCTGCGCCAAGCGCAGAGCGACGATGTCCAGGTTGTAGGGATTCCTTCATCACTGCGACATCAAAAAGGGAGAATAGGACACTTCAGTTCTTCCTAGTACAGGCCACCCCAGATAGCAAACTAGAGAGCCTAAAGAAAATAACCAAATTAAGCACTCTGTCTGTTAAGCGGGATACAGTAAAAAAGACAAAGAACACACTCCAGTGTGCTCGTTGTCAGAGGTTTGGGCATGCTGCGGTGAACTGCAACATGCAGTCTCGCTGCATCAAATGCGCAGGAACCCACAATAGTGGGGATTGTCCTCTAGGATAAAGATTGATGACAGGAGCAAGCTGACGTGCGTGCTCTGTAAGACCAGCGGGCACCCCGCAAACTATCGGGGATAATTCCTAAGGTCCAAGAAATCAGGAAAATCATAGAGGCCAAACGTAAGGGAAAAATGGTAGAAGCGAGGCGAGTGCACCGTGCTCCAGCTACCACTGTTACACCGGCAGTCTCCTATGCACAAATGGTGTCGGATAGGCGACCGGTTCAACAGACAGTGCCGAAGGTTGCCCCGGTCCCTGTGGCCAGGCAACCAGAAGCAAATTTGTATGTGCAGATGATCCTGCTCTCTATCCAGAGGCGAAACTAAGCTGAGCCAGACGCCCGCACTTAGGTACAAAAATTACAATATCATCGAAAAGATCGAAACTACCTAGCTGGTGGAGTCGCGCTCTTAATCAAAAAAGGCCTTTGTCATAAGGTCGAGTATAGTAGTGAAGTGCGGAGATTCCAGCCCATGGAAACGTGAATCGCACGGATCCCCCTTCGGGGTGGTAAGCGGCTATATGTGATCGCTATCTATGCGTCTGACAATATTTCATTTCAGAGCTCGATACTCTTTTCACTAGCCTTCGACTGAGCTCGGCAGATAACTACTATATCGTAGCCGTGGACTTGAACTCGTGGCATATAGAGTGGGATAACGTGGTGCATAACACCAGGGGGACCTCATTGTATAGCTGGTTGGCACAATGTTGGGTTCCAGCTAGATTTGCTTGCAACGGTTAGGCCATTGTATCCTAGAAGCGGGTCTTATCTGGATCTGATGCTGATAGACAAACGACTGACCACACTAGACGTGGAAAGACGCACACGGAACTGTCTAACTGCTGTTGAGTACGAGAGTGATCACCGCGGGCTCTTCGCAGTTATTCAGCTCCCGAACGAGGTGGAAGGACTGGAGGAGTATGTCCAGAGGCACATTTATAATTATAATAAGGCCCGCTGACCACGCTTCTCCAAGACTTTATCCACAGACCTAACTTCGAGTGGGATTAATCCGCCGAAAAATAGAAAACCGGACGAACGAAGAGGTTAACAAAATAATTCCGAAGGTAGTTCAAATCGAAAACAGCGATACTTATCGAAATGCTACCACCGATGTACTTCACGTGCAGAAAAGTAGGCTGCTATCAAGACTCAAACTCTTGCACACGCGGCTTACAGATCCGCAAAACGCGGAAGTCAGAGCATTAAAGTCGGAGATCAAGAACCTCCAACAATTTATTCGAATTGACTATAGCTTGGCTATAAGCTTGCACTGGGGCAACAAAAACCGAGCTATACGATCCAACAACCCGGGTATGTTCCCGCAAGTAAATAAAATATTTCGGAGGAAAGATCAAAACGACATTCAAAGCGTTAGACTTCCCAGACCCCAGACCACTTCTATAACCACTTCTATCTCCGCGATGAGATAAGTCAATGGCGATCAGAGAATCCAGGTTTCACCAGGTTCAATGACGAGAACATGGTCCATAGTGCCGTCGTCAATGATGGGAATCACATCTTGATTTCTTAAGAAGATCTCCAGGGTATATTCCACACGCTGAAGAAGAAAAAGTCAGTGGGTATCGATGAAATACCGAATATTGTGCTTCGCCGTTTTCCCCCCGAACTGGTACAAATTTACACAACTTTGTTCAACAATGCGCTGAGTATTGCACCTTACCCTATGCACTGGAAAAGAGTTGTTGTTCAACCGATCCCTAACGGGACAAAGATAAGTTCACTCCGACAAATTGTCGGTCAATCAGTCTTCTTCCCTGCATAAGCAAGGTTTCCGAAAAGAATATCATACCGGACAACCAGTTCGGATTCCGAACGGGGCAGGATACTGGTGTCCTACATACAATGGAATAAAAAAAAAATCAGTGCACGGGTGCATGTCTGATTGACTTGGAGAAGGCTTTCGACACCGTTTGGTTGGAAGGCCTCTACACTCTACAATTCTCTACAATTTCACTTTTTTTCCACTACCGTCCTTAACATTAAAAACGGTCTGCGACAGGGAGGCATCGGCTCCCCGATCCTATTTTCTATATTCACTGCAGATCGTATAGGTTCCATGCCGCACTTAATTGCGTACGCCGACGACCTAGTTGCGTAAAGATCATGTCGGAAGGTCGAGGTAATAAACATTTTGTTCCAGCGTGACTTCGAGAAAATTCAGCGATCTTGCGACGAATTGAAGTTGCTTATCAATTTCCTGCAGTGCGAAACTAGACTATTCCGGAGCCCGTTGTACATGGCATCGCGGGATTGGTGCCAAAACTGGCGTCAATTCAGCATAGTTGACCCGCATGGTCGGCCGGTAGCTGTAAAAAGTGTAGTCAGATATCTTGGAATTTGGCTGGATCAATATCTGTATTTGATTTGAATGCTCTGTTGACCTCTTCCAACAGTCGAATCTTTGGGGCTTACTACCTCAATAGTATGTACCATGAAAGGGTGCGCCTTAACGGCTTTATTCCGAAGCAGTGGACATCAGTGGACAGGCGACCGACTGTCGTACGGAGCGGATGACGTTCGCACCCACGAGGATCCCCGCTCGAGATAGGAAAGTGTCTGCCAAAGAACGGTAATTTTACTGGTGGTTACACCAAAATATGCCTCCGCCACCGCATGCTTTTCCACAGGATCAGATAGTTGACCATAGTGGCTAGCTTACACAGTTTTTAATGTAGCTTTAAGAATAAAACAAAAATTAAATCCAAAAAAAAATATATATGAAACAAAAACAAAAAAGGTGCATCACGGCGTATAAATTATATATGTTACATATACGCCCTGGTGCACGTGTCCGTACTGTTACGGACATAGTTAAGATAGTCTGAAGTTTTATATAAGGTTAAGTTAGTATAACGTCGATTAAGTAGTTAAGTTAAGCCAAGTTTCTTATAAGTTTTCTTGGCAAATGAAAAATTTTATAGTAGATTGTCTTAATGACTAAAAAAAAATACATGGATTAACCCGAAAGGCACATTTATTATGTAGTTTAGATTAGCTGGGAGTTCCCACATAGGGTCATAAAAATACATTGAGAAAAAAGAAGAGTGTACAGCCGTGAACCAGAAGGTCTGAGTTCGAGACCCAGCGGGGAGGCAATCTCCTTTTATTATTTTTTTCTCCGATTTAATAATTACACTGGCATAATGAATCAGTGCAAAGTATGGAGGAGAATGGGGAGTCCGATAGCCTGGAAGTGGACGCAGAGAGAGAGAGCTCAACCGGAGATTGCAGAAGTTACATCATCAACTGAGACAACAGTCGAAGCCGCTGCAATGTGTGCATTACGCTCCGCAGTGGAAGGAGGTTGCTTGCGGTGTCGGTCTACTCCTCTGGCAACCCTTGTTCCAGAAATTTATCAGATCTCGATTCACTCGATGTCTGGGCTGGACTCGGATGATACTGGGGGAACATGGTTTCCAATCAACAATCAACAACACAACGACAGAAATGGTGGATAGGGTTATCACTAGTTTATCAAAGAAATTCAGCTATGATCCAAAAAAAGGCATTAGATGGTACAAGAGAGATGTAGGCGACAAGCCCTACGAAATCTTAATAGGAATGAATTTATTAAGAAAAAATTGTTAAAACAATCGATTTCAATAATAAATGTCTCATTTCAAGAAATGATACCAAGATACCACTCTATTCACCGCTTCAGGTTAGGGGAAAGAATATATCCGAGGTAGGCATGCCTGTCGTAAGAGGCGGCTAAGAATCCACCCATCGTATATGGGTTTAAATAGTATACATAAAACATGCAATGAACAAAACAAACTACCCCAGGTGGCAGCCCAGTTACACTGGAGAATCCACTCTCTTCGGAGACAGGCTCTTAGGATTCTGAGGAGAGCGAGTTATTGCATTTGAATCTCCACCATCAAGACCTCGTGGTCTCCGAAAAAAGAAGTCCGCCGGATGTGGAAACACAAAATCGCATGGTTCCAGCGAAATTTAAGGGCTTGGAGGAGGAAAATAAAGAGCTCCGCACCAAACTAATGAATTTCGATTTTCTCTCCAAAAAGGAGAATGAGGTCACTGCTCCTGTAACCAGTCCAAGGTACTCAACGGACGAAGAGGAACTGGAACGGGAAACAAACTGGGCATCGAAGAAAATACCCGGTAAAAAACGCAAAGCCGTCTCTTCACCGGAAGCTCAAGAGGAAGAATTGAAAGAATATGGGCTAGGAAAAAGCTAGTACAAGAGAAAGCAAGCCCCCGCCAGCAATAAACGTCGTTGGTATGACGGATTATAATACATTGCTCCGTCTCCTCAAAGGAACGTTGGCGTTTGAATTTAAAGTAAAGTTGCTTCGGAATAACGTCTGGAAAGACAACGTAAATGACCCCGATAGCTACATTGTCACAAAAATTGAATTAGGAAAAAAATACAGTGGTACACCTTTCAAAACAAGAGAGAAAGGCCACTCTGTGTCATAGCCAGAGGGCTTCACCCTTCATGCAATAAGGATGCCATTATAGATGACCTTAAAGCATAAAGAAGACTAGGCAGAAAACGGCACAAGGTGAGGATATCCTGATAAAGAGATCCGAGCAGGAGTCCCTCAAGGGAGTGTCCTTGGCCTTACTTTGTACCTGTTGTACACTAGAGACATACCTCAAACTGAGAGTACACTTGTGGCTACATTTGCGGATGACACAGCGATCCTGGCCACTGGATGTTCAGTTGAGTCCTCAAGTGAAAAACTGCAAGGAGTTCTGGACAAATTAAACGAATGGCCAAAAGGCTGGCGCAGTTCTCCCAATGAGAACAAGTCAACGCATATAAATTGTACCCACAGAAATATTGAAAATCTACTAGTTTTCATTAATTCTGTACAAATACCACACACTAATGAAGCAAATGTCTCGTTATGATTCTCGATGCGAAACTCAAGTTGAAGACCCACGTGAAAAAGAAACGGGATGAGAAGCATATATGTATCAACGGCATACAACTATGGGGTTACACCATAGCAAATCCCTGAGGATTTACTCAATTACTACCAAAATATTCAGAAATAAGAGCACTAGACGACAAAAGGGCAATTAATTTCAAACATAGGAAATCAAATAACTCTTACCAAACACAAATCGCAAGGAATACAAACACTAATTCAAGTATCAAACACATTTAACAACCCGAAAAAATAAAAACAAGATAGCAAGAGAGTTCAATTAAAGAATCATCCCAGAATCCAGATGATGAGTAAAATTTTTTAATATCGCCTCAAAATCCAAATTACCCACTGTGTCAATTACTACAGGTGGGACTTAAATTAGATACCTAATAAATCAAATACCCCATGTTTCTATAAAACGCATACAATATACAGTCAAAACAGTGTTTCCTGAGGAAACCAAATGTCCAGGTACCCTCCAGTGGAAATTTATTTAATTCGATTCGATAATTTTAGTAATTCGATAACAATGATCTTTGTGGAATTATTGCCCAAAACTTTCTGACTGCATTCAAAGCGATTATTAACAACGAAAAGGGATATATAGATATACTTGGAAATAAGTTGTATTTTGAAGAATAAAATTATCCCACAAATATCGAGAACATTTGCAGTTTACAAACACTCATAGAAAAAGAATTGAAGAATAACTTCAATCTTGATCACTTGAAAAAGAAAAAAGCTATTTCTAGGTTGCTCGAATTCAGTTTTTTCAAAATTTTCAATTTTCAAAATTTCAAAATCTATTTTTAAAAGATGGAGATGTTTTATCGGCAACAACCGATATCTGACATGAAATTATAACAACCTCAAATAAGCCTTTACACAGCAAAGCATATAGATATCCACAGGTTCTTGAAAAGGAGATTGAATCTCAAATAGCAGAAATGCTGAATCAAAACATTACAAAGGTGAATAAATCTCCCTACAACAACCCTTTGTGGATAGTAGAAAAAATAATGGACAATTCAGGAAAAAAGAAATACAAAATCGTGATCGACTACCGTCAATTAAATAATTTCACTCTATTAGATAAATTAGGAAAGGCTCAATACTTTTCCACCCTTGACCTGGCCAAAGGATTTCATCAAATTCTGGTCAGAGTAGAGAACAGCAAAAAAACAGCCTTTTCTACACCGTCTGGGCACTATGAATTTATTCGAATGCCATTTGGGCTTAAAAATGCCCTATCAACATTCCAAAGGTTGATAAATAAAGTTCTGAAAACATTTTTAAATAAAATTTATTTAGTGTACTTGGATGACATTCTCGTATTAAGCATTCAACTAGACCAGTGCGACTTTTTGAAGAAAGAGACGCAATTCCTCGGACATGTTCTAACGCATTAGGGGGTAAAACAGAAGCCTAGCAAAGTGTCTATTATACAAAACCTAAAATTACCGAAAAACACAAAACAAATAAAAGCATTCCTCGGTATGACAGGGTTTTATAGAAAGTTCATTAAGAACTAAGAAAAATCGTAATATGACGAGCTACTTAAAAAAGGATCAGTCAATAAATACAAATAACCCGGAATATATAGCGGCATTCGAAATCTTAAAGACATTGTCAAGACACTGCAAGTAACCATGCAATTGGAGCGGTTTTATCTCAAGATGAACACCCAATTGCATACGCAACGAGAAGCACGAAACGAGGTATGCTACTGTAGAAAAAAAACTCTTGGAAATAGTCTTGGCAGTGAAATATTTTAGACCGTATGTTTTTGGAAGAGAATTCGATATGGAAAGTGATCACCAACCAAAGTATTCCGGCAAAGACATAAATCCAAGACTATAAAGATGGTTACTTAGTTTCGCCGAGTACAATTTCAAATTAGAATATATTTAGGGAAAAAGTTATTTTATAGGTGATTTTCACAGTAGAATCAAAGAAGGCGAAATAAACAATATCTCATATCATGTGAGTCAATGAATGTAAACATAATTGATCATAATCAATCAGGCAACTATTCTGGGAAAGATATAGAAGTAGCTGACAACGAATCAATAGAAGTACAGACAGTCAAGTGGAAGATCTTCAGGATTATACATATAAGAAGGTATCCCCAATACGTTTGGGAAAAAACAAACGTATATAGCCAAAAGAGGTATTGACGAAAATAACGTCAGAAATATCGTTCGTAGGGAAATACCAAACGGTAGGAATATATTCCTATCTTAATGACCATAATTACAATAAATTCCAGAAAATACTTGTTGAAGAATTTTCTGGCAACTCACACGTTAAATTTGTCAAATGCTCTAAGCAAGCAGTAGATATAAAAAATATCGATGAATTAAGAAAGCAGATTGAGCTTTTTCACAAGAATGAAACTGGTCATTGCGGCATAATCGCTACATATGAGGCATTAAAATCAAAAATATTCAACCCCAAACTTAAAGAACACATACACACAATTCTAAGCAACTGTGATATTTGCACTGGAGAAACATCCGATCGCAACCCAATCAAAGCGAAATTTCATGTAACCGAAACTCGAAAAACTATCAATGAAATTGTCCATGTTGACACAAATGTTAACTCAAAAAATTATTTTTTAATGTTCATTTATAAGTTTTCAAAGCATGATACATCCCTCTTACAGATAGAAGTTATTGAACCATTGTAGGAAATATCCAACTGTTCTTATCCATAAAAGGTAAAATAAGAAGATTCGTATTTAATAATGAATTCAACAATGGAAATTCGAAACTTTCTAGAAGCAGAAGGTATTGAATACCATGCAACAAAGCCAAACAGTCATACTGACAATAGTGACGCAGAAAGATTAAGTGGTACCATTACAGAAAAAATAAGAACTCTAAACATAGAGGAGAAAAATCTAATTACAGTGCAAATGAGTAGAGCTATAATGTTGTACAATAATACATTCCACAGTTCCATAAAATGCACACCAACAGAAGTACAAAACTTTCGAGTAGATCATAACTTAGTTTACAAGAGGTTACAGGACGCAAAAGCAAAAGCAATAGAGGAAGCCAATAGAACACGAGAAACATATCAGGAAAACAGAAGTATAGGATTTATTAAAAAATACAAAAGTGTCAGACACAAAGGAACACCCAAATTTGGAAAGCAAAACCTCAATTACATTCACACATCTAACATTAAACGACCTTTTAAGTACTCAGGTAGTACTTCTTCACTTGTTGTTACTCACCCTAATATCGAAATCGTATCATACTCTACTCAGGATACGCTGAAGTAAATATGTGTAAATAAGAAATCGTTAACAGATATGACATAATATTACATATTATTCAACCCAACGAAATACTCGATCTCCTCAATATATTCAACTCAAACATAAACGAAATAGATATAAATATAGACTAGAATAGAGATAAATATAGAAACATCTCTTAACGGGAGAAATTGAAAATATCAAAAACAAGGTTCTGACCATTATTCCTCATAGGTATAAGAGAGGTCTACTTATCGTTGGTAAACCATTAAAATGGCTGTTTGGTACACTAGATGATGGTGATAGACAAACGATAGAGGATTATTTTTCAACCGTAGACGGAAATAACCACGAGTTAATCACAACAGTAAACCAGCAGGTTAGAATAAACACTAATTTAAGCAACAGTACTTTTGAATTTAAACGTATAATTACTAGATAGACAGAAAATATTAGAAAGACTTAACAGATTGGCAGGTATATCCTTACGACTCCAAACTGAAACCTTTTATTTCCAACAAATGTTCAAATTAAACACTCTCAAGGAGAAATTTAAAAATTATACAACAAAATATATCTTCATCAAGAATCCGAATTATACCAATGAAGAAATTATAAAGCATGACATAGATTTTAAGAAACTTTTAAATATTCGTACAGGAGTTGCTGTTTTAGAAGAAAATAATATAATGAGCTGTAACGAGCTCTCCAGAATAATAAAAGTATCGTTTAAATTAAATTTTTTATTAAGTGGAAACAGGTCTCTATCTCTTCAGAGAAGACAAATATTAGAGACGAGAGACGTCAATCTGTTTTTGCTTCTTATATTAAAAAAGTCTTAAGTGTGAGTTTAACTCCTAAAACTTATGCTCTCCTTTTATTTAATTTTTCTGGTAAGTATTGCACAGCAGATAAATGCAAACTCTCTATATACAATTGAACATGTCCATATAACTCACCTTACTAACTTGATCTCGCTGCTGCACTTGACGGAAATGCTGCTGATGAGTACTATATTCAAATTTACTGACAGGTATCAAGGTGTTATAAGCCGTTATATAATGTGGAGTATTATTATAATGATGTTGGTTTCGTTGTTGATGATGTTGATGTTGAAACTGTTGTTGGATCGTATTTTGGTTGCTTGACTTGTCAATAACTGCATAAGAAGGTAAGCAATCGTATGCTGACGATGTTAAAACTGCATTCTGTTCTGCTAATGCTGCTGTTGCATACACGCGATTACGTCCATGTACTGTCCATTCTTCATCATCGTCATGACCATCTATAAATGTGCGCATATAAATATAAATTCGAAAATAATCAGAATCTTACCTGGAGGTATAATATCAGGACTTTTGTCAATACTATCGAAACTGTTCCTTTGGCAAGCATCCCTCACTATACGAACGTCTTGGATTGGAGGCAAGTTATGAAAATTAGACCGACCACCTTGATGTGAGTAGTTGTTCCTATCATGCCCCGACGATCCTCGCATACGAACAAATATCACAATTATAAGTGCAACAAGGGATATACTGCCGACAATTCCAAGCATCATTCCCATGAATGGTCTAATATCTTCAATAACAGGAACATTAGCAAGGGATAGATCTATAAATTAAAAGTGATTTTAATTGCTAGATTTAGTATATGGATTTTTGATCATATTAATTTATCATCTGAACTATAGCAGAAAGTAGAAAGTCTGACCCAAGAAGGCTCCAAAGCAGAAGTCGCAGGGCTTTAAAATTTTCAACAAAATAAGATTTTTTTATAAGATTTAGATGCTGAATGTGACCACTTAGAAGTCGCTACAACATACGTTCCGAACGTTACGAGTATTTTATATGCATCTTTTGATCATCTATGCTTGGCTACACAAAAATAGCTGTGTGTGTTTGCCCATTGCATATATACAAAAGCAAATACAATATTTTACTTATCTGCTTCGGAGAAGGATTTTTCAGCAAAATCATTAAATTTTGCTGAAATTATACATGTATCAAACGTCTGAATGGATTAGCCGATTTTGATCGAATTGGCGAGATGTGTACATCTCATACAATGACTGACAATGAGTTCAAGAAAAGTGTGCGCGTTTGGTATGATCGTGCTGGGGTATTGATTGTCCAGTAGGCGATGACGTTAAGTTTCAGCAAGTGCGAATGTTCGGGGGATCGTGCTGAGGTATAGCTCGTGTAGGAAATGATGCTGCGTTAGAACGAGTGCGAATGTTCGGAGGATCGTATTGGAGTATAGCTTGCGTAGGAAAATACACTGCGTTTAAGTAAAGTGCGGTGGTGCGGTTATGGATAAATGCTCATCAACTCCTCCATCGCTTAAGATTGAACGTCCCTGTTCAAAACTCGCCCTCCAGCTTCCAACAGCGTAGTCTGGACTTCTATTTTTGTCAGGCGTATTTAGTACTATAATTATAGAAACGAGAGCCTCCCTAACGCAATACCATGTTCATTTGCTTTTCTCAAATGTAACTTTTAATGTAACTTTATTTATTAACAAGAGTTTTTTTTAATTAAGAAAATACATTTTTGCATCAGCAATGAAAAGTAGTTCGTTTATAGGAGTTAGAATATTTACATTTATACTTGATAAATAAATTCCTTCGATATTTAACAATAAGGGGCCTACAATACTATTTATTTTGCTAATACTAGTGCGTGGACTTTGATACGTAAATTATCTATAATTATTCTACATCTATTTGCCATTAACTTAGTCAACATTTGATGACTTACTGCTAATTTATAATTGTTCAAATTAGTGATATTGTTTATACTTTCTGTTATTTCATTAATTTTAGTTTGAGTGCTTTTGTTTATTTCTATTTGTCTATTATTTTGTCGTGTTAGTTAATTTTCTTGCATTCTTCATATTTTGAAATCTTGATTATCTGGCGTTCCTGCAATGAATTTAATAGCTGATCCAATAAAGTCCATAGATCTTCGAGATTTGCCAGGCGCTTGGAATATACCTAATAACCACTTTATTTCATTTACATCCCGGTGTATAATTTCTGAAATATTCTCGTATTTCATTTTTACTTTGGGCAACGCTTCCATAAACTCGTGCTGTATTTTTCCTAAAGTTTCGAGCTTGCAATAAATACCTTTATTTGTATCTGCATTTACAACATTCTTAAATATGTTAATAAGTTCTGGCATTGATCGACGCGTTATGGTATGCCTTACCTCTTCTTGGAAGAGAATTATAAAAAAATATAATAATAAATAAAAAATATATAAATATTCTTAAAATAATTTATAGGATTGTGGTCGCCGTGGCGTAGTGGGTAAGTGTGTCGACTCCTAAGTAGAGGGTACCAGGTTCGATACCCGAATTTACCACCTATCATAATTCATGGCCCCACCTCTTTCGAGTCACTGACAATGCTCAAAGAAGATTCCTGTCTAGAAAAAGCTTCTCAAATTCGCCGTTCGAAGTCGGCGTTAAGCTGTAGGTCCCTTCCACGCGTGAAAGAACAATAGCAAGCACAACACACGTGGTCAGCAACCACCAGCCTAGCTTTCTCAGCAAGAAAGCTAGTCCCAGGTCCACCTCGGACTGTCGCGCCACCCATATTATTATTATTATAATTTATGGGATTGTCCACTGCACGTATGACTTTTTAAGGAGCTTTTACTGTGAACGGTTTGCCTGGAGGTAGAGAGTGCGTTAATATGTTGGCGAGATAATGCATCTGCTTAAATTGTTTTCCATGCCCGGTTTATAATGAAAAGTTGGTGAATATTCTTCAATGAAAGCTTTCCATCTTTTCTTTTGGCATTAGGATTTTTATCAGATATCGCAAAGGTGAATGGCTGATGTTCGTTAAATATGTAAGGAGCAACATTTCACGTTCATAGCAGCATAATACTCTTCGCCTCTACTCGGGGCTCGCGATATTATTGTGATTAGTCTACCACCTTAAGAAAGTACTGCGTCATTAGCTTAAGATTATGTTTTTGGATTTGTTCGTCCCAATTTTACCATTCTCTCCTCTGAGATATTTCATTAAGGGCTTGGCTATTTAGACTTAATTTTTTATGAAATAACGATAATAGCCGGAGAGTCCAGGAGAAGATTTCAAGGCACTGAGATATTTTCGCATTTCATAATTTACAATGTCCTTTACTTTATTGGGACATGTTTCGGATACAAGAAAACCCAAAAATTACCTGAATTTTAAAAAATGTACACTTTACGGATGATATTCTAATATCTTCCAAATGCTCTCAAATCAATGCAGACAAGACAATATTTTACTATCTCGCTTCTTAATACGTCATCAATTGCCAGTTGAAATATGCTGGGGGCATTTTTCAAGATAAAAGGTAATCTACAAAATTTATATTTTCCATTATTGATAGAAAATGCTGTTTTTCCCTGTCTTTTTCTTCTACGAGAATCTGGTGGAAGCCGGATTCTAAGTCTTTTGTCTTGAAATACTTGGCTTGTCCTAAATTTGATAAAATAGATTTTATCAAATATTATTTTTATAGATGCGAAAAACTACACCTGTTGCCTCGCCCTTCACTTCTACAGACCTTCCGTTTAATGGTCATTCCCTCCACACATAAAAAATGGAAAACATCGCCTTGTGGAAGAAGCCTTGAGAAGCCAAAACATAGCACAGCAAACTTCGGTGGTGACACCCACAATCGATCATTGTTCCGATTACGTCATATTTTATGCTCTTTCATTGATTCCTTCTTTTCTTTGCCGTCGGCAGTTCGCACATTTTGATGGACTGCCGACGGGCATGCGAATTTCATTGTCCTTGATGCAATAATACCCTATGTACATGTAAATTTACATCAGGGCCTATTTCACAAATCATACACCACATACATTTCATACAACATACAAAACTATGATACATCATACACATCATACAATTTTCTGTTTCACAGATTGTACTGGAAGTATTGTATGATATGTTCTTTGTTGTATGATGTGTATTATCTTGACGTTTAATTTTGAATGACAAATTTCATTGAAAACTAAATAGTGTCGGGAATTAAGCCCAGACACCATACAAACAAATAAAAAACCAAATAATGGAGTTCCTCAATAATGAAGAAAAATATGATTTCGAAATTATTGACACTAATTCTATTATTAGACAATTTTTCCAAATTTTACATTATTTTAATAAAATTTCTTGACGAACTAGCATTCCATGTTCCTACATGTCTACATGTTTCCTACATGAATTTAAAAAAAGAGATGAACAATCATTCATTATTCAAAAATAATTTTTAATTTTTCTGATTTGAAAACTCATTTTTGTAGTGACTACAGTCTTAAGTGCTGTATGAAATGTATGTTCAAATTTGAAAGAAACTGCTGTACGATGTGTATGATATTTTTCTGTGGAACAGAATCATACAACTTTACCATATTTCCAGTGTAAACTTTAGGTGATACACGCTGTATTACAGCGGCTCATACAACAATTCTGAGAAACAGAAATCATACAGCGAAAGTGTCAGAATCATACAATGTATGAGATGTATGTTCTGTGAAATTGGCGCCAGGCATGTAAAAGTAAAAATGCTAGAACCGGAACTCAAAGAAGGATCTGAATTTGTTTACAATTGATGCCCCCTCATTCACATCCCTACTCATTAAACAATTTTCTGACTGTCTGCATACATGTTGAAGTAGAATTATGAATGTATGTTGCAGCAAAACGGAAGCCAAATACCGTTGTTTTTCTATTGGTGTGGAGTGAAAACAAGAATTTCCACACAAATTGGAGTGATATCAAGCGGTTCATAAAAAAAGCTCAAGCCTGTGTTGTCTCAACTATATTCAACTATATACAGTATGCCATGCCGACTTCGAAATAGTCACATTCAGCATCTAAGATTCTGTTTAACATCTAAGATTCTGTCGTGAGGCTAGTAGTTTCGCAGCCTTTGTGGGTCAGACACACATACTTTCTGCTTTATAGTTAAGAGTATTATATTTTAATCTACATTAATATTTCTTAATAATACATATGTAAACGAATTAATGAATGAAATTAGTAATGAGTACCTGTTTGTTTCTCTGGATCTTTTAGTGTGTAGACTTGAATAATTGTTACATTGCTTCTTCCCTTACTATTGTGTGCAACAAGAAAAACATTGTAACCTGCTCCCGGGATGAGGCCTTTAACTTCAAAGAAGGGTGTGCTTTAAAATGTACAAAAATTAAAAAGTTTTTTAAATAGGGCTTTAAGAAATTGTCAATTTATAGATACGTATAAACTAATAATAATTCGAAATCCCGAACAGTGGTCGCCATACAGTGCTTATGAGTGAACTCCTACGCTGGGCGGTTCTCCACATATGCAGTTCTTTCAGAGTTACTGAAAATACTCAAAACGTATTTCTGTACAGGGAAATGTATGTAAAATATGGCGAACATATTCGAGTTAGTGAGAGTTTCGGCTTAGGGAGAGTTTGATTTAGGCAGAGTGCACTGTTTTTGTTTTAAGAATTTGTTTTGGAAATTTAATTGTACTAACGAGCTATTGTTCGATCATAATATACAAACAACAATTATATTATACAATTTAAAAAAATCTTACATTGTGACTATAATTATAAGGATTTTAGTTTCTTATGTCGTCTAGGTGCCCAATTTCTTTATTGGTGAGTTAATTTCGTTGTTTGGGTGTGCAGGTATTTCTGCCTGATCTTCTGCTTATATTTATTATTTCTTCTTCTACTGTTCGGATTTATAGGTCACGATTGATATCGATGTTATTTTGTACCAGTCGGCGTTTATTATAGTTCGTAATATTTTCGATTGTTGACTTTGAAATATGGAAATATTTATTTTCTTTGACTATTCCCAGATTTAAATCCCGTATGTCCAGATAGGTTTGATGACTTTGTTTAGTAGTAATTTGTTATTTGTCGATAATTTTAAGTCAGTGCGAAAAAGCCATGGTAGTTGGTTATATTTTTGTTTGATTTGATCTCTTTTTATTGTATGTGTTACTTTCAGATAAGTTTGTTATCTCGATGTATACCAAGATATCTGCCTACATTGTCTACTGGTTATATTTTACTAGTTATAGGTAACTTTAACCCACATCTTTCCATGCATATAGGATGTCGTTTAAGTAAATCTATTGACAGCTTACATTTAAAACACTATAAAAACATTAATAACTGCCAAACCACAACTAAGATTTTAGTTTGTGGTATCCAATAATGGAACAGTAGGAAAATGTGACTCTCAGAAAATTGCTCAAAGAAAAAACAAAGTATGACTTCAGCAAATTTGCCTTGTCTGTCCTGCCTTATAATGTGGTGAGTCCTATCGTCTTGTCGAATACTCACCGGAACTCATTTTATTACAGCTAGTAAATACCTGGGCGTGACTGTTTTTCTTATGGTTGTAGTAGTTGGCGTGTCTTTTTTGTGTAATCCCCTTTTGAAGCAGGTGATATCACTTACTTTTATAAAAGGAAGTTAAGATTTGATGTATATATGTATCTGACACAAAATCTCCTAATCTACCCCCCAACAGATTCGAGCGCAGTTTTCCCCTGTAGCTTCATAATTCTTCTGCGGGGTTTTTTCTATACCACATATTAAGTTTTTTTCAACAAAAACCCTTTAAATAAACATGCTAAGGAATAAATTTGATTTTTTCCCATTTTTCGGTGGTTCATCTCAACTTCTCTTGACTCTCACCGAACAGAACTCAACTTAATTTACATATCTGTGTATGACTTTCATTAACGAATCCATTGGTATATATGTTACCTCTTTACGTTTTCTAAGAGAAAAGTTACAATATAAAACATATTATTTGCATTGTTTTGCGAATAAGATGAGTGGAGACTATTGCCAATATCAGTGCGCAAGCGGCGTTCATGTTTATGCGTGTTCATTTATAGGGATGTATGTATGTGTATTCAGACTACTTGAGCTACATATGATATTGTTATTTTTGATGCTTTACACCACAGTAGTGAACACGTTGTGAAAATAAGAATATTGATAACAAGAATTAATAAATAATAAAAAAGTGGTATTTAACACAAGGTATGTACATAAATCTGAATGTGATTATTGGAGGTATGTATATTATCGGCGAGTGTATACAGCAGAGACTCGAAAAGTTAAGCAGTTTGTTTTTCGAGGTGCTTAACTTTTGTGCATTGTTAGCTTCTTGAAGAAACTGATGATACGAGAAATTCGTACAGATACAATACAAATTAAACTGTTCCGGTACCTACTAGCAACCGTGAACCGATCTGCGTAATTATGCATACATACACATTTGCGAAAAATTCATAACGCTAAATGCCGTTTGGATTTTTGTTTCATGGTTTTATTTTGCTCCACATACGTACAACCAGAGATGGTAAGAATGCATTAGCAGTAACGTAAAGTAATGGTTTCAATGATAAAGAAAGCTACCAACATTAGCATTTTTATTGCCAGTGGCATGAGTGGTATGACTCCATATATACAGGGTACTCCGCGTAATTGGGACAGTCTGCTTAATCGGGACACTACAGACTAAATTTGTTTGTCCCCACTGTTGAAAATATGACTCTTTCAAACAATATGCGAGTTCATTTGCATAACGATAGCGATGCTGAAACATTTGCGAATATGCTTCTGCAAATTGGAAATGGTACAAGAAGAAAATGGTAAAGTTACTCTTTCCGTTGGGAAGCACGTAAGAGATATTAATGAATTAATGGATTCGATATATCCCTCTATTCAATATATAAGTAGCAAGACCACTTCTTTCAATTTCAGAGAAAGAGCTATTCTGGCTCCAAGAAATGATTCAGAGTTCAGAATCAATGAATTCATTTTAAGCAAGATAAACGGTGACGTACAAATTTATCGACCCATTGACACCGTTGTAAATACGGATGATTTGGTACATTTTCCAACAGATTTTTATAAATTCTACGAATCCAGCAGGACTACCAGGGCATATCATTTTCTTAAATGTTGGAGTGCCAATCATTTTGCTTACAAATTTGTGTCCTCCAAAGCTGTGCAATGGAACAAGGTTACTGGTAATAGCTTTAAGACCTAATGTAATTGAAGCGATTATTATACGATTATATATAAGGCTCAAGGGCAAACAGTTAAATTTACCGGTATTGATTTGAGCAATGAATGCTTTTCCCATGGACAAGTATACGTAGCCTGCTCACGAGTAAATAAGCAGGAAAGTTTGCATATATGTATATTTAATATGAACTAATAATAATTTATTTATTTAAAAAAGAATGGTTGTATGCACATGTACATATGTTTGCAGTTTATTTAAACCCGTTTAAGGTTAATTCTAATGAAAATTTGCACACTAACTACTTATGTTCGTACTTCATAAGAATGTTCTCAATGTCAATACCTTATATGAAGGAGGTTCTTTTTACTGTGTAAAAGTCCATTTCGTTATGTGGGAACGGTCCCCATAGTATCTCTTGAAGTTTTCACCTACCCTCGCACGAAAAAAGAAAAAGCCAAATGGATCATCACTTAATCAAGTTAGATTGTCGGCATTGAATTGTCCACCAATTGTTTTAAATATATTTTTGTGGGAATTGCAATGACGAAATTGATCAAACACACACCGTTCTCGAGAAATAATTGCTAACTTGCAAGTTTATTTTCATCAGCATAACGGATTGCTGACTGTTTATGAATGCCGTCCGACGATCATAGAATTGTCATAAGAGCTGACAAAATGCCTGCTGGACTCATAAACATGAACGAAATCTTACCAGGCATCGCGTCAGGAAATTCGAATGTCTACGCATACGAAGTCGCGGGACAGCTAGTCTTATATAATTGAAAAGCGATGTTGACACTAAATTTTATTGGAAATATGAGGAGCTGTCATTACCATATTTTTAACCTTTAACATGCTTCGTCGAATCGACGACGCAACTTTACATCTAATAGGTTTTCTGCTGTATTTATTTTCGTATTGTGTTCCTTTTCGTACAACGCCATTCGTGGTCCATCTGCTGGTGTGTGCAGACGCGCAGTTGAAAACAAATTACGTAAGTATGATTTTTTTTAATATGCGTCGTCGAAATGACGAAGCGTGGCTTTTGTGTGACTTTTACACCTTGAGGTTATGTTTTTTTAACCTATTATTTGTTTTCTTATTTATGTTTGGTTTGTACAGATGGGGAAAAGTCAAAATAGAAGAAAATTAATACGGAGGAAGTTGAAAGGTTTCTTTGAGGTGAACTTCAAGGACTACTACAAGGACAATTTGACGCTGAGGAGGCTGATAATATAAGTGCGGAATGTGCGAGTTCGTCGGAGGAACCAACCGATGTAGATGAAGATGAAATACCGCCACATAAATTGAGAGCGCAGTCAAATATTATAGCGTTATCCAAATCCATTTTACGTGGGAAACACCGTCATAAGTGGTCTACACGAAAAGCAAAATCTCATCGTCGTGGGTAAAACATTGTACATCAAGCTCGAGGTCCAACGCGACAATGCAGAAATGTTACCGATCCGTTAGAATGTTTTCAAATGTTTATAACAAACGAGATAATCAGTGAAATAGTGCAGTGGACAAATGTTGAGATCGAAAATAGGAAATCTTTGTTGTATTCATCTAATGATGAAGCCCAAAGGAAACACACTTCTTCGAAAGAAAATTTAGCCCTTATTGCAGTACTCGTTCTGACAGCTGTCAAGAAGGACCATCATCTATCTGCAACTAAATTATTTGATAGATCGTACAGTGGAGCGCAATACATATCAATAATGACGAAGTCAAGATTTAAGTTTCTTATGTCATGTCTTAGTGTGTCACATCTATATTTTGTTATGATAATGAGTTAACACTTGTTTCATACAAACCAAAGCTAAGTAAAGTGATATATTTATTATCATCGTGCAACGAAGAAGGGAAAGTAAACATAAAATCTAGCAAACCGAATATTGTTGAATTTTACAATCAAACCAAAGGTGGTGACGATACGTGTGACCAGATGTGTAGCATCATGAGTTGCTCACGTAAAACAAACAGATGGCCAATGTGTCAGTTTTTCTGAATTTTAAACATGGCTTTCATTAACAGTTATGTTATTTATGTCCACAACGTGCTCCAAGCGAAAACCTCTAAATGGCAAAAGCTTCATGAAAAAATTGCATTTAGCCCTTGCCGAAAGTCACTTGGTTAATCGCTTAGAAACACCAACTTTGACTATAACGTTGCGAAACGAAATTAAAAATATTGTGAGAGGCAATAAAGAAAATACTGAGAAAACACAATTTGAAAAGAAGAGGAGGATTTGCGCCGTTTGCCCCTCTTTAAGAAGACGAATGACAAAAAGAGCCAATCCAGTCTAGCCCGAGCTTTTGCTTGCGTGAGTCATCCGAACAGTCGTCTCGAAATCTCAAAACTCCGAAACGTGATAGATCGCCAAACCCCGGGGACAATCCATTGTTCTCGGATAAAAAATTTAAAAACATGGACAAAAATAGTACACCTAAAGATAACTCCAGTACTAATTTCTGGAATGTTTTTGAAACACATCCCGATAGTGACATTGTTGAGATGGACGAAATAATTTCGCCAAACACTTCAAACCGAAAAACATTTGTTCCACTTATTAAAGTTCTAAAGAAATCTAGTGATTATGTGCATCAGTTAGTGAGATCATTGAACATATCTGACTACAAAATCAAAATTATTTCAATTGGAATTAAAGTAATGTGCAATTCTATTGAATTTTTGTGAAATAAAGTGATCGGAAAATTAAAAAATGACAAATTCTCAAATTTTTTTCTCAAAAAGCGAAAAAGCTTTCAAAGTTATTTTATACGGCATGGGAGATATGGATGTCAACTTGCTAAAATCTGAAGTGCTTAGCATTGGCCTCAAATGCATTGCATTAAAAAAAAATAACAAAAAAACATGAGCACTACACCTTCACTTTCTACTTGGTCTCCCTCGAAAATGGTTCCATCAAACTGCAAGATTTGAAAAAGCGATATAAATCCATTCTTTACACCCAAATAAATTGGAGTTATCAGCGAAAATTTAAAGGCACTTAACACAATGTCATAATTGCCAGATGTTCGGGCATGGTGAAAAGCACTGTCAACAACTGCAATTGTTCCCACAAATCCACTGATCTGTCATGTACTAGCCGCTCTAAATTCATAGAGCTAAATGATAGATTCAGAAACCAGAAACAACGAGTGCAGCTGAAAAATTCCAGTGAGCACACTCTTGCGAAACAGCAGACCTCTCTTGCTTCTCTCCAAGACCAACGACAGGACTTAAGAACGATCGTCACAAGTTATTTACACTCACTGGTGAGTTCCTAATTGGAGGTGATTAAAATTACATCGGGATTGGGGTTGCTTAAGAGCCAAAAATGAGGAAATATTTTGTCTTACCTTTCAATTACTGAACCTATTTCTGTACTATACCCTCCTACTCCAACATATTAACCAGCCTCTCGTAGTAATCCCTCAGTTCTCGACTTTTTTATTTCCAATGTACCTTCACATATTTCACAACCAAGCTCCATAATCATACTGAGCTCGGACCATCGACCGATTATGTGTCAATTTCTAGGAACCTGTGTTAAAAAAGTGCAGTATATACAAGATCTCAAAACAGCAAACTGGATTTTTTTTCGATCTGAGTTAACATCTAAACTACAAGGCATTCCAAAGAAATTACTCAATATAAATTGTAATGATGATGTTGACTCCATTATTTCTAGCTTTACCGAAACAATTTCAATCGCTTCTGGATAAAGTATCCCCAGAACCCCCATAAAACCTTCTTCGGTTAAACTTCCGTCTTTCATTTTCGAACTAATCAAAATAAGAAATGCCGCCCCAAGATATTGGGAACGATACAGACAGCCTTATTTCAAATACCAAGTTCCGTATTTGAATAAGTTAATTTCGAAAAACATTTTTGAACATAGAAACTCTAGATGGATCACGAAACTACGTTCTCTCGAAAAAAACTCAAAACCTTTCTGGAACATTACAAGCTTATAAGAACTAAGAACAAACATCTGCCTTTTCTAGATGCAAACAATACCTTATGTACTGACGTTGACAAAGCAAATGCACTCGCTGCTAATTTTGCAAAAAATCACTTGATTTCAGCTAATTTAGGAAACTACAATACCCAAACTATTGTCAATAGAGCTACTCAAAGTTTGTTAAATAACAATTCTAGTCAACCGTCATCAAGTGAGTACATTTCTGTTGAAGACATTGAATTCATAATCAATGAACTAAAACTGAGAAAGTCTTGTGGTACTGATGCAATTAAAAATATATATTTGAAACATATGCCTATGTCTGGTATTAGTTACCTAACATTCGTTATAAACGCTTGCCTCAAAGTAGAATATTTCCCTGTTATGTGGAAAATTGCAAAGGTCATTCCAATTTTGAAAGCAGGTAAACTACCTAATAGGCCCGACAGTTATAGGCCAATAAGCTTATTAAGTTCTCAAAGCAAAGTATATGAAGAAGTATCAAAAGAAAAGATCTCAAGGCATATTTCACAACATAATCTTTATCCCAGAGAACAATTTAGATTCAGAAAATTCAACAGTACTTCACACAAAGTCTAAAGGATCAGCGATCCTATTAAATCATGCCGTTCAGTTGGAAAGTCGACTGTAATGATCCTACTGGACATCGGGAAAGCCTTCGACACCGTTTGGCATTACGGGCTCATATACAAAATGATAAATTTCAATTTTCCGTCTTTTATATGTAAAATTATTCGTAGCTTTTTGTCTGATCGTTCATATATGGTACATGTAAATAATGGTGTTTGCAACAGGATTCATTTTCATTCGGGTGTTCACCAAGGATCCGTTCTTGCGCCTGTTTTATATATTTTATTCATGTCCGATTTTCCGTCATTATCAAATTGTGAAACAGCTATGTTCGCGGATGACATAGCAATATTCTCATCTCATGTATTTGCTCTTGAAAATTGAGAGGAATTTAAATAATGCGGAGTGGAAGTTAAATTTAATGAAGATAAAATTCAAGCCATCTTCTTCACTAGAAAAAGAAAGGCTTGCATTCTCCCTTGTGGGCAGTTACAGATAAAGGGAAAATACATTACTTGGTCAACTTCAGTTAAGTACCTTGGAATGTATCTAGACACAAGACTAACTTTTAATTCCCACATAACGCAAACTTTAAATAAAGTATGTATTGCAACCAGGATATTCTACCCGTTCATAAACAGAAAATCGGAACTCTCAATAGAAAATAAAATTATTATCCATAAAGTAATTTTCCAAGCCATATTGCTGAATGGATGTCAAATATGGGGAAATGGTGCAATGTGCCACATTAAGAAATTACACGTCTCACAAAACAAGTTGCTAAGAATGATGCTCAACTTACCGTGGCATCACTCGACCCTGGACATTCACAAAAAAGCGAATGTTGAATTGATCTTTGAAAGAATTCGGAAACTTAACCAGCGTTTCCTTGTTCGCTGTGATTTTGCTGAGAACCCCCTCGTGAACAATTTAAAAATGAGTCGCTTTACTTCATAGTTGAAAATCATTGTTACTTTGTTGTTATTGCTCTCTTGCTTAACTGCAAAACTGTGTACTGATTTTGTTATGTTATGTTATTTATTTATTTATTTATATATTTACTTAATTATTTATCTCGTTATTTATTTATTTATTTATTCATTTATTTATTTATTTATTTATGTATTTATTTATTTATGTATTTATTTATTTATGTATTTATTTATTTATTTAATTATTTATTTATTTATTTATTTATTTATTTATTTATTTACTTATTTATTTATTTATTGATTTATTTATTTACTTATTTATTTATTTATTTATATATTTATTTATTTCTTGTTCAATGAATGTAATTGTATTATTATTTACTTACACTTTTTTCCAACTCAGGATGTAATATTTTTTCTCTTATCTTCTCTCTTTTTTTTATTTATTTTTATTTTTTCTTGTTACATTGAACGTTTTTCTTTCGTTTTTCCTTCAAAAAGTAGTTGTACTTACATATTACTTCTCTCAATAATATATCAAATAATGTTTCAGAAGAGATATCTTTCTTCTAATATATCAAATCTCTGTAAAATGCGTGACAACTTAATATATTGTTAAAAAACAATTTCTCGCGAAAAAAAACTACTACTATCCTGTGCCAAATGTAAAAAAAAGCTTGTGTGGGGAGCACAAGATAGAGGTTTGTGCCTCTTGCCTTTAGGTCGGCCCAATTTTTTTCGAATTATTATTTTCTGTTTTTATACATTAGTTGTATGATTAGGATACATTTAATGAATTACAAATATCTCAAAATGTGTTATATAATCTTTTTTTTAAAGACTGATTTGAAATATGAAGCTAAGATGTGAAAACTGATTTATTTATTAAATATTCTTATAAAAATGTTGGATGATGTTTTTATTTATGCCTCATGAGATAAACATTAAAAACCAATTGTATTTTTGAACATTCAGTAGATGTGTCATCAGTACGACGAATTTTTATGTTGGCGGCGTCGATTCGACGAAGTATGTTCTTTACGTATGAAAAATAAGCATGTCCTACCAGGATAAAAGAATAGCGATTCAGTAACACCCAACATTTTGATCCATCTGATACACTCCACCTACGTATCGTTTGTAATTTATTATGCAACAAAGTTGATCAATGTTTTTCTCTGCTTTTCACAAAACCCTCTTAATTTTTCCAACCGGTTCCACATCACACTACATAGACGCAACAGTCACAATGTGTTCGTCATTGTAACGGACTAATGTGATGTCGGAAAGGGTGTCTGTGCATTGGTTGAAGGATCTCCAACTGTTTTTTTTTTTCATCTCCTTCAAGTCCTTCAAAGGTGCATTTTCTACCCAGTTAGTCCGTATTGTACATGCTGCATCGTGTCCTCATTTCTTTACATCATCAAGGAGAAGCAAAGATGTATAGAAATTGTCCATATAACGAATGTCGAAACGGTAATTTTGATATGAGGTCCAATACGACGGAGCCCAGACACCAAGCTTTTGATGCGTATTTCCGATGCTTGGCTCTTGATATATCTAACCATGGATAAGTTAGCCAAGACGAGTACAAATTGACCAGTTCTTGTAACCAAACCGTATCGGTTTTCCGCCGAATGTGGAAACACAAAACCACACGGACTCAGCAAAATTAAAAAGTTATAATATCGATCTTCTCTACCAAGAGCTTAAAAGAGAGATAGATAGACACTAAAAGCAGAAAATAGGGCCCTTAAGAGCTCAAAATTGAAAAAAGAAGAATAAAGTCAACCCTCCAGTCCAGAGTACACAACGGGCGAAGAGGAACTGGGACGGGAAACAAACTGGGCATCGAAGAAAAGACCGAGTAAAAAACGCAAAGCAACTTAAAAGCAAGTACAAGCGAAAGCACGTCCCCGCCAGCAATAAACGTCGTTGGTATAACGGACTACAATACGTTGCTCCGTCTCCTCAAAGGAACTTTGGCGTCAGAATTTAAAGTAACGTTGCTTTTGGAAAAATGACTGGAAAGTCAAACTAACTGACCCGGTGGCTATAGAGCATTGCTTCGGAAAAACACGTGGAAAGTAAAAGTAACTGACCCCGATAGGTATACAGCATTGTACAGTGGTACACCTATGAAGACAAGAGAGAAAGGCCACTACGTCACTTCCAGAAGTCTTTACCCTTTATGCAAGGATGACAGGATGATGAGGATATCCTGATCAAAACAGGACTACCATTACTTATGTTTACATTCAAGACTAAGGAATGCATTGATGATATCTACAAGATTCAAAGCATTTTAAGACTAAGACTAAGAATCCCTACTGCAAATGGTGACTGGACCAGATTTGAAAACCAGATGAAAGCGTAATAACTTTGCTGTAACTGGGATTCGAACCGGGAACCCCGCTAACCAGGGCAGGCACTCTACCAACTGCGCCATCCAGTCGTTTAACCAGGTAAACAACACAGATCTTCTCACAATATATGAACATAGAAGGTGCGATCAAAATCTTAACATGGAACGCAAATGGAATCAAAAATAAATGCAATAAACTGGAGAAATTCATGCGGAACACTAATCTTGAAGTGTACCCACCTGACGAATTAATCCCATTTTAAAATAAGAGGCGCACAACGCTTATCATCCCTCCGGAAGAGCTTATTTATTAGAGACAATATACAGCACTTCATGAATACAATAACAGAACTTAATGCAATACAATCAGTGTCAGTTAAACTAAAGTACAGGACATCTTATCTGACCATAGCATCTACATATTTTGCCCACGATGCGTGGTCATCCTTTTCGGGAAATTTGGAACGAGTTTCATCATTGACGATTTTATCACCTTTTGAGGCTCGATTAAAAATTCAACAAAAGGCAGACTGTTGTACAAAGTCGGTATGGATCTCGAGGTTGACTTCTATTAGTCAAGAAAACCGTCACATTGACTCCACTTACGTGACTGACACGACTTTGTGGACTTTTTTATTATTAAGGGCTAGGTAACAAACTTCGTGAACGTAGAAGAAAGCTTTACCTCTATTCCGATCACTCACCTCTAATTTTGACCATAAGCGATAAATTAAGGCAAGTGGAAGGCCAAAATTGATAGATAAAAAAACTGACTGGGAAAGTTTAAGACATGACTCCTCGCAGTAAAAAAATATCCAAATTGAATTAAACAAATCTTCCTCCAGAAATAAAATAACTTATCCTTCACAAGAGAGAAAGGCCACTCCGTCACTGCCAGAAGTTTTTACCCTTTATGCAATAAGGGTGGCAGGATAATGAGGATATCCTGATCGAAACAGGACTACCACTATTAATGCTTACATTCAAGAAAAATGATTGCATTGATGATATCTACAAGATTGACGGCGTTTTAAGATCCATACTAAAAATTTAGCCTGGACGAATACAAGGTAGATACCGCGATGTAAATGTTGCCAAGGCTTTAATTATACACGTTCATATTGCCAAAAAAGAAATCATCTCGCTGAATATTGTGGTATTATTAAAGATGTGCAAATTGCAAAGATAAACATCCTGTGTTTCGTCAGCACAAATAATTGCTGAATTTAAAATATGAATTAAAAAAAATAATAATAATAATAATAATTGTAATTGTGAATTATCCACTGAGCGAATTGGTCTAAGATTTGAATTGCGCGCCTAAGCGGCCATATTTTATTATATAACTTAACGAATAAAAACAAGACCTGTATATAATATTCGCAAAGACAGGATAAAAGAATAGCGATTCAGTAACACCCAACATTTTGATCCATCTGATACACTCCACCTACGTATCGTTTGTAATTTATTATGCAACAAAGTTGATCAATGTTTTTCTCTGCTTTTCACAAAACCCTCTTAATTTTTCCAACCGGTTCCACATCACACTACATAGACGCAACAGTCACAATGTGTTCGTCATTGTAACGGACTAATGTGATGTCGGAAAGGGTGTCTGTGCATTGGTTGAAGGATCTCCAACTGTTTTTTTTTTTTCATCTCCTTCAAGTCCTTCAAAGGTGCATTTTCTACCCAGTTAGTCCGTATTGTACATGCTGCATCGTGTCCTCATTTCTTTACATCATCAAGGAGAAGCAAAGATGTATAGAAATTGTCCATATAACGAATGTCGAAACGGTAATTTTGATATGAGGTCCAATACGACGGAGCCCAGACACCAAGCTTTTGATGCGTATTTCCGATGCTTGGCTCTTGATATATCTAACCATGGATAAGTTAGCCAAGACGAGTACAAATTGACCAGTTCTTGTAACCAAACCGTATCGGTTTTCCGCCGAATGTGGAAACACAAAACCACACGGACTCAGCAAAATTAAAAAGTTATAATATCGATCTTCTCTACCAAGAGCTTAAAAGAGAGATAGATAGACACTAAAAGCAGAAAATAGGGCCCTTAAGAGCTCAAAATTGAAAAAAGAAGAATAAAGTCAACCCTCCAGTCCAGAGTACACAACGGGCGAAGAGGAACTGGGACGGGAAACAAACTGGGCATCGAAGAAAAGACCGAGTAAAAAACGCAAAGCAACTTAAAAGCAAGTACAAGCGAAAGCACGTCCCCGCCAGCAATAAACGTCGTTGGTATAACGGACTACAATACGTTGCTCCGTCTCCTCAAAGGAACTTTGGCGTCAGAATTTAAAGTAACGTTGCTTTTGGAAAAATGACTGGAAAGTCAAACTAACTGACCCGGTGGCTATAGAGCATTGCTTCGGAAAAACACGTGGAAAGTAAAAGTAACTGACCCCGATAGGTATACAGCATTGTACAGTGGTACACCTATGAAGACAAGAGAGAAAGGCCACTACGTCACTTCCAGAAGTCTTTACCCTTTATGCAAGGATGACAGGATGATGAGGATATCCTGATCAAAACAGGACTACCATTACTTATGTTTACATTCAAGACTAAGGAATGCATTGATGATATCTACAAGATTCAAAGCATTTTAAGACTAAGACTAAGAATCCCTACTGCAAATGGTGACTGGACCAGATTTGAAAACCAGATGAAAGCGTAATAACTTTGCTGTAACTGGGATTCGAACCGGGAACCCCGCTAACCAGGGCAGGCACTCTACCAACTGCGCCATCCAGTCGTTTAACCAGGTAAACAACACAGATCTTCTCACAATATATGAACATAGAAGGTGCGATCAAAATCTTAACATGGAACGCAAATGGAATCAAAAATAAATGCAATAAACTGGAGAAATTCATGCGGAACACTAATCTTGAAGTGTACCCACCTGACGAATTAATCCCATTTTAAAATAAGAGGCGCACAACGCTTATCATCCCTCCGGAAGAGCTTATTTATTAGAGACAATATACAGCACTTCATGAATACAATAACAGAACTTAATGCAATACAATCAGTGTCAGTTAAACTAAAGTACAGGACATCTTATCTGACCATAGCATCTACATATTTTGCCCACGATGCGTGGTCATCCTTTTCGGGAAATTTGGAACGAGTTTCATCATTGACGATTTTATCACCTTTTGAGGCTCGATTAAAAATTCAACAAAAGGCAGACTGTTGTACAAAGTCGGTATGGATCTCGAGGTTGACTTCTATTAGTCAAGAAAACCGTCACATTGACTCCACTTACGTGACTGACACGACTTTGTGGACTTTTTTATTATTAAGGGCTAGGTAACAAACTTCGTGAACGTAGAAGAAAGCTTTACCTCTATTCCGATCACTCACCTCTAATTTTGACCATAAGCGATAAATTAAGGCAAGTGGAAGGCCAAAATTGATAGATAAAAAAACTGACTGGGAAAGTTTAAGACATGACTCCTCGCAGTAAAAAAATATCCAAATTGAATTAAACAAATCTTCCTCCAGAAATAAAATAACTTATCCTTCACAAGAGAGAAAGGCCACTCCGTCACTGCCAGAAGTTTTTACCCTTTATGCAATAAGGGTGGCAGGATAATGAGGATATCCTGATCGAAACAGGACTACCACTATTAATGCTTACATTCAAGAAAAATGATTGCATTGATGATATCTACAAGATTGACGGCGTTTTAAGATCCATACTAAAAATTTAGCCTGGACGAATACAAGGTAGATACCGCGATGTAAATGTTGCCAAGGCTTTAATTATACACGTTCATATTGCCAAAAAAGAAATCATCTCGCTGAATATTGTGGTATTATTAAAGATGTGCAAATTGCAAAGATAAACATCCTGTGTTTCGTCAGCACAAATAATTGCTGAATTTAAAATATGAATTAAAAAAAATAATAATAATAATAATAATTGTAATTGTGAATTATCCACTGAGCGAATTGGTCTAAGATTTGAATTGCGCGCCTAAGCGGCCATATTTTATTATATAACTTAACGAATAAAAACAAGACCTGTATATAATATTCGCAAAGACAAATAAACCACTTGTTAACGATTCCCCGATCTAAGCGCACGCGTTTTATTTCATTCCGTTTTTTCTCATTTTTAAGTAAGTACGTGTTGTATTAAAAATTGCAAAAAATATTGCAATTTTATTCATGGCGCCCGAGCAGGGACTTGATTAAAAATTAAATAATAAAAGAGTTCCAACATTTAAAGAGTTAAACAAAGTATATCTACATAGAGTGCAAAGTGCAAAGTGAAAAAATACATACTGGTGTAAAACAAAAAAAAAATATATATATAAAAATAAAATAGAAATTGTGAACGTGAATAATAAGTGAATAAGTGAATAATTAAATCAAATTCGCGACGTGCAATTACATACATACATCACCACACGTTACAGCTTTAACATCCAGGAGAACAAATGGTTCATCCAAACTGCAACTGTGAGGAGTGCAAAAGGGAAGTTTCCTTAAAACGGGTATTCAACAAAAATTGAAAGTTAAATATTGTAGAGCAAGTTGTTAATTGTGCTCCAATAAATGGGAACATAAAACCCACTTTCAATTCTTGTAAGTGTTGCATGTTACATACATATACTTTAACACATAAAGTACATACAAAGTACATACATACGTACACATACGAATACATACAGTGGAAATATATGGAAATAAAACAAGTGCGCGGTTTTTATAAACTAAATAAATTTTATTGACTTAAAACTAATAAGTACAATAGCTTTATTATTAACAAGTCATTTTAAATTATATTAACGTTGAAACAATCGGTTTTAGAAGTAAATTTCCGACATTGTTCGTAGTGCCACCGCCATCACCATCGCCGCTGTACCGCCATTGTCCTTCAGTGTTCATTGACACAAAGATAATTCGCATCCATATGCACTTCACCAAAAATGTATCCACTACGATCACTAGAATTTGTTCAAATTAAATTCAAATTCGAATTAAACATCAAAACAAATGCACAAACCAATTTGACAATCCTGTGTTTGGTTTGTTTACATTTCGTCACGTATTGTTCTCCAAGCGAATGACAGTTCTGTATTATTGGTTAGAACCAAAACAAAGTTAAGTGCATTCAGTGATCAAAAATTATTTTGATTTTTTTTGAGTGAAAGTGCATTCAGGAAATTTAAAACAAAGCACGGTGATTAAATAAATTTATAGTGGTGAAGCGAAAGTGAAATTAAACCATAATACAAAATTAATGTATGGTATTTTCGGCTAGTTTACCTGATTTGGTTCCAAATAAGTACAGTGAGTACGTAACTATTGCGTGAAATAATTTACACAGCGATTATTAATTTTGAGAACCAGGGCACAGCCGGTGGATAAACTAATTCCATATAAAATACCAAGTGGCTTAAATTTAATTTCCTCTCGCGATAGTATAATGGCACCAAAGAGACAAGCGTCTCCGAACAAAAATGACACTCTTGAGCAATTAAAGCATCAGAGGTCGATAATCGTAGGAAACATTTCTCGAGTTAAAGCGGCTTTAGAGCAAAAGACAATTTCACAAGATCCAATTGAACTAGAATGTCGATTGGATTTGTTAAATTCGTATATTGATCAAGGTATGATCCGTCAATCAGACATAGAACTAGCTGATCACAATGACACGTTCCGCGGGGAATTAGAAGACATTTGTGTATGTACAAAGTCACTAATAATGAGTGTTTTAAATCAGAGGCGGAAATCTAGCGTTGCTGAATATTCCTTTATTGGGCCTCAACACTCTCGACTTCCGAAAATGTCTCTTCCCAAGTTCAGCGGCAAATATGCTGAATATAAAAATTTCATCAGCTTATTTGAAAGTTTAGTGGACAATGATCCCAATCTTCCAGATATTGAAAAATTCAATCATCTGATTTCGTGTCTGTCCGGTGAAGCCTTAGGAACAGTTAAGGCCTTCCAAATTACGGAACAAAACTATACCAAAGCGTTGGCTAGTTTAAAAAGAGTGTATGATAACAATTGTCTTATATTTTTTGACAATATTTCAACACTTTTTGATCTACCTGAGATCACTAAACCATCGGCGTCTGCACTACGCAGTATGATCGATACAGTTTCTGCCATTTACGACTCACTTTTGTCACTAGGAGACGAAAAGAACATCACAAATGCAGTTATTATTCATTTGGTGATGTCAAGAGTTGATGCAGCCACGAGGTCGAAGTGGGAAGAGCAGCTCGACTATAGCACTCTTCCTTTGTGGAGTGACTGTGAAACAGCACTGAACAAAAGGTATCAACACATAGCGGCGGAAGAGTCGGCCACGTCAAGATTCAAACCTAGTGACAAGCCGTCAAATCCAAAGAGAGATCTTGGTCGACATAAGACCCATAGATCATCATTTTCGTGTGTGAACACACAAAAACAAATTCAACAACAACAACAAGATAATTTGAAATGCATCTTTTGCAAATCAAATGATCACTTCATAACCGCATGCCAATCGTTTACCACACTCCCGGTGTTACAAAGATTTGAATTCGCAAAAAGTGTTCCGATTTGCATTAACTGTCTGCGCAAAGGGCACACAGTATCAAAATGCAAGGCCAACCGGTGTAGTGTCTGCAATCGTGCGCATCATTCGCTGTTGCATCAATATGCGACGACGTTTAATAGCTTACAACCTTCGACCTCCCAAGCCATGCATGCCTCTGTATCAACGGACCAAGTCATTTTGGCAACAGCTGTTGTGAAGATCAAATGCAGGAATGGCGACTATTTGCTAGCGCGAGCCTTGCTTGATTCAGGTTCACAAATTAACTTCATTACTGAAGAGCTGGTTCAGAGGCTAAATCTTCGCAAAGAAGACAATTCGTTGAACTTGCTTGGTATCGGTAAAACGAATTCAAAAGTCAACAAAAAGGTACATGCGGTACTTAAATCTAGATTGAATGATCACTCATTCTCGGCGGACTACTGGGTTATGACTTCGATTTCAGCATATCAACCTGATCGTGCTATAAACACAGCCAACTGGGACATTCCTCGAAACATCGAATTGGCTGACCCGTGGTTCCATAAGCCCCAAAAAATCGATTTGTTGTTGGGGGCTGAAACGTTCTTCGATTTGCTATCCGTTGGCCAAATAAAAAAAGGCCCGGAGTTCCCTACGATTCAAAAAACGCTGCTTGGTTGGATAGTTTCTGGAAAGTATTCCAACTGTCTTAACGCAGATACAAAGATCTGCAATCTGATATGCCAGAACGAAGAGTCCGTAACTCTTGACCAAATCGTTCAGAAATTCTGGTCCTTAGAAGAAATTCCTGGAGACTTAAACACAATGTTTACTCCAGAGCAACAAATGTGCGAAAGGCACTTTGTTGAAAATACAAAGCTTTTGCCAGCCGGTAGATTTGAGGTAAAATTGCCCTTCAAGGCACCTCCTACCTCGCTCGGATCGTCGTTTGAAACTGCCAAACGTTGGTTTCTCTCACTAGAGAAAAGATTATCCAAGGATAATGAACTCAGAAAAATGTATTTAGAGTTCATGAACCAATACCTTGAGTTGGGACACATGTCACCGACGAATAATGAAATCCCAAAGACCCCACACTACTTCATTCCGCACCAATGTGTTCTAAGACCACAGAGCACAAGCACGAAATTGCGAGTAGTGTTTGATGCATCGAGTCGTACATCGACTCAAGTGTCGTTGAATGACATCTTGATGGTTGGGCCAACCATTCAAGAGGAGCTTTTCTCCACGTTGCTCCGTTTTCGCACTAAAAGATACGCACTAACAGCGGATATTGCGAAAATGTACAGGCAAGTTCAAATTGCCGAAGAGCACTCGAATTATCAGCTCGTAGTGTGGAGGCAGCATCCATCCCAACCGTTACAGCATTTTAGACTAAACACAGTCACGTATGGTACTGCATCAGCACCATTCTTGGCAATACGGTGTTTAAAAATGCTAAGTGATGCACACAGAAACTCACACTCGTTAGGGTCTGACGTCATATTGCGAGATTTCTACGTCGATGATCTTCTAACTGGTGCCAACGATATTGAAACCCTTGCCAAAACCCAAAAAGAGGTTAAAGATATTCTGGAACAAGGCGGATTCCAACTAGCCAAGTGGTTTTCAAATCACCCAGCGTTTTACGAAGCAGAGAGCGTGAAAAAGGAAATCAATTTTAATGAATTAGATTCCACGAAAACGCTTGGTATACAATGGCAACCAAAGGAAGATATATTTAGGTTTAGCCTAGATAACGACTTCGATGAGCTGCCAGCGACGAAAAGGAACATTTTGTCCGTTTCCTCGCGGTTATTTGATCCTCTTGGATTACTCTGCCCCATAGTTACCAAGGCAAAAATTTTGTTGCAAGAACTATGGATTGCCAAATTAGATTGGGATGAGTCGATTCCGTTGCGCCTTGATACGAGTTGGCAGAACTTCAAAATGAATCTTACGCAACTTCGCGAAATAAAAATACCAAGGTTTGTGAATACACATCCCAACGCGAAGTTGCAGGTTCATGGGTTCGCCGACGCTTCGATGAGAGCGTATGGTTGCTGTATATATATACGCAGTCAAACCGAAGAAGGTATCAAGTTGACGCTAGTAACAGCAAAGTCAAAAGTAGCCCCTTTGAAAACTAAATCGCTTCCGCGGTTAGAACTTTGCGCAGCGCATACTCTCTCTAAATTGTGGATGAGAGTATCGGCGATGTTGAATCTCCAAGTAGAGCAAATTGTATTTTGGACTGATTCCGAAATTACTCTGCATTGGATAAAGACTCATCCATCAACGCTAGCAACCTTTGTGGCTAATCGCGTGGCAGAAATCCAAGAGTGGACGCAAAGTTACTCATGGAGACACGTCCCTACCAAACACAATCCAGCAGATATTGTTTCCAGAGGTTGCAACGTGGACGAACTAAATAGTTCAATTTGGTTCAATGGTCCACAGTTCCTTTTGGAAGAAAAGACTGCATGGCCAGTTAATGCTCATTTTGAGCTATCATTGAGTGATGAGGTATTAGAAAAACGCAAAACGAAATGTATTTTTCTAGCTGTCGAAAAATCTCGAAATAGTGGTATGGAGATAATAGACAGAATTTCGTCATATGCAAAATTAGTTAGAATATTTGCATATGTTATACGTTTCATTCGAAAACTTAAGGATAAATCGGAAAAATTCGAAAATGTGCTCACTGCAAAGGAATTGCAGTTATCATTCCTAAAACTAATACAGATTGTTCAACACTACGAGTTTGCGCAAGAAATTCGTAAGTTAAAACGTAAAGACGAACTTCCATCAAACATGCAAAAACTCAATCCTTTCATGCATGAATTTGAAGACAGCAATTGCACATTCTTCCTACTTCGTGTAGGTGGACGTCTTCTACATGCACCGATTGAGTTCGATGCCAAATTCCCGCTCTTACTAACAAAGAAAACCAACTTTATTGAAGGGTATTTGCGGTACCTGCATAAAAAGAACTGCCATGCCGGTCCGAAGGCATTAGTATCTCTGCTTCGAGAGAAAATATGGCTAGTCAATGCCCGAGAAGCATGCAGGAAAACGGTACACAGCTGTATACAGTGCTTTAGGTATAGGCCAAGACTGCTAACGCAGATTATGGGCAATTTACCAGCTGACAGACTTAGGGCACAACGACCCTTCCTTATATGTGGCGTTGATTTCTGTGGTCCCGTGTATACGTCATTAAGAATCCGCGGTAGACCCCCCGTAAAAACGTATATCGCTGTGTTTGTCTGTTTCACGTCCAAAGCTGTGCATTTTGAAACAACAACCGATCTGTCCTCTGATTCTTTTATTCTCGCCCTTAAAAGGTTCATCGCCCGAAGAGGAATTCCCAAGACAGTCCACTGCGACAACGGGACGAACTTCGTGGGAGCTCAACGGAAGCTGCAGGATGTTCGCCAGTAGTTCGAGCGAGAGAAAGAAGCTGTACACCGGTACGCAGCAGAAGAAGGGTTCAGCTTCGCCTTCATACCACCAAGGGCGCCTCATTTCGGCGGTCTGTGGGAGGCGGCGGTGAAGTCAGCGAAGGGACTTCTGCAGCGGACGGTCGGAAACGCGCTCCTCACAAGCGAAGAGCTGCATACGGTCCTCTCCGAGGTAGAAGCGATCCTCAACTCGAGACCAATCGCACCCCTAAGCGCGGACCCCAACGACGGCGAGGCGCTCACTCCCGCCCACCTATTAATAGGAACCTCCCTGCGAGCGCTGCCGCCGGAACAAGTACCACAACATCAACAGCGCTGCTTAAAAAGATGGCAGCTTGTATGTTATCTCAAGCAGCAATTCTGGCGAAAGTGGTCAACGGACTACCTAGTGGGTCTCCAAGAACGCAGCAAGTGGGTACGAGAGCAACCAAATCTCGCCGTGGGAAAGGTCGTCGTCGTACACGAGGACAACACGCCACCACAGCAATGGACGTTAGGTCGAGTCATCGCAGTCGTCGCAGGGGAGGACGGAAGAGTCAGGGTCGCGGACGTGAGGACCCGGAACGGCGTACTAAGACGACCAATAACTAAGTTGGCTGTTCTTCCAGATTGATGTTGAAGACTACAGCCCTTCAACGCGGCCGGTGTTTCGTCAGCACAAATAATTGCTGAATTTAAAATATGAATTAAAAAAAATAATAATAATAATAATAATAATAATTGTAATTGTGAATTATCCACTGAGCGAATTGGTCTAAGATTTGAATTGCGCGCCTAAGCGGCCATATTTTATTATATAACTTAACGAATAAAAACAAGACCTGTATATAATATTCGCAAAGACAAATAAACCACTTGTTAACGATTCCCCGATCTAAGCGCACGCGTTTTATTTCATTCCGTTTTTTCTCATTTTTAAGTAAGTACGTGTTGTATTAAAAATTGCAAAAAATATTGCAATTTTATTCATCCTGCGAATTATAAAGGCTGACAGGTTGCCAAAGAGCTACAAAAAAGACGTGACGCGTACGTCAAAACGTAAAGCCATCGGGACTAAAACGCAAACAATTAAAAACGAAAACAATTAAAAACGAAAACAATAAAAAAAAAATAAACGAGGCCTAATGGAGGATAAGCGAGAGTCGTCAAAGACTCTGACGTATGCCCAAGCATTATCGGTAAACAAAAAACCTGTCGCGCAAGTGTTCGCCACGATTCTTGCTAAACCGCTACACTAGACGAGCAGTACGCTATAAATAAAATCATATTTGACTAGCTTAGCAACTGTGGGGTGGTGATTTTAACACCAAAGACTCTTGGGGCTCACGTAAAAATTCAACGAAAGGCAGACTGTTGTACAATGTAGGTATGGAGGTCAACTTCCACTCATCAGGGAAACCGACATATTGGCCCGCCGATACGGCAAAAGTACCTGACTTAGTAGAGTTTTTAATAATTAAAGAGGTACCTACAAGCTTCGTGAAAGTAGAAGAAAGCTTTGACCTCACTTCCGATCACTCGTCTCTAATTTTAACCATAAGCAATAAATTAAGGGAAGTAGAAGGCCTAAATTGATAGATCAAAAAAAATTATTGGGAAAGTTTTGGACATGACAGTGCGGGAAGTATTAGTCTAAATGTGTCTTTAAAATCAAGCTTAGAGTTAGAACTCGAACTTGAAAACTTTATTAGTAACATCCAGAAAGCAACCTGAAATATGACTGATGAATACTCCTCGCAGTAAGAAATATACAATTTGAATTAAAGAAATCTTCCTCCAGAAATAGAAGAACTTATCCTAGAAGAAAGAAGAGCGCACAAGAAATGGCAGCAGCCTCGCGCCTCGCAACATAAAAATACCTAAAACCTCTGTGCAACCACTAAAAAAAGTTCGAGAAGTTTTTAAAAACCACGAGATATCGACTTACATATCTTGAAGGCCTAACAAATGAAAAATGTACAAACTACTCACTTTTAAAAACGATTTTTATTTTACCCGATTCAGAAAAACCAGAAGGAAAGAAAACACGAGCCGTTCAGAATAAAAGTACAATTTCTAATGATTTGCAATTAATTCGATTCGAAAGCAGGTAAACCACCTAATAGGCCCGACAGTTATAGGCCAATAAGCTTATTAAGTTCTCAAAGCAAAGTATATGAAGAAGTATCAAAAGAAAAGATCTCAAGGCATATTTCACAACATAATCTTTATCCCAGAGAACAATTTAGATTCAGAAAATTCAACAGTACTTCACACAAAGTCTTAAGGATCAGCGATCATATTAAATCATGCCGTTCAGTTGGAAAGTCGACTGTAATGATCCTACTGGACATCGGGAAAGCCTTCGACACCGTTTGGCATTACGGGCTCATATACAAAATGATAAATTTAAATTTTCCGTCTTTTATATGTAAAATTATTCGTAGCTTTTTGTCTGATCGTTCATATATGGTACATGTAAATAATGGTGTCTGCAACAGGATTCATTTTCATTCGGGTGTTCACCAAGGATCCGTTCTTGCGCCTGTTTTATATAATTTATTCATGTCCGATTTTCCGTCATTATCAAATTGTGAAACAGCTATGTTCGCGGATCACATAGCAATATTCTCATCTCATGTATTTGCACTTGAAAATTGAGAGGAATTTAAATAATGCGGAGTGGAAGATAAAATTTAATGGAAGATAAAATTCAAGCCATCTTCTTCACTAGAAAAAGAAAGGCTTGCATTCTCCCTTGTGGGCAGTTACAGATAAAGGGAAAATACATTACTTGGTCAACTTCAGTTAAGTACCTTGGAATGTATCTAGACACAAGACTAACTTTTAATTCCCACATAACGCAAACTTTAAATAAAGTATGTATTGCAACCATGATATTCTACCCGTTCATAAACAGAAAATCGGAACTCTCAATAGAAAATAAAATTATTATCCATAAAGTAATTATCCAAGTCATATTGTTGAATGGATGTCAAATATGGGGAAATGGTGCAATGTGCCACATTAAGAAATTACACGTCTCACAAAACAAGCTCCTAAGAATGATGCTCAACTTACCGTGGCATCACTCGACCCTGGACATTCACAAAAAAGCGAATGTTGAATTGATCTTTGAAAGAATTCGGAAACTTAACCAGCGTTTCCCTGTTCGCTGTGATTTTGCTGAGAACCCCCTCGTGAACAATTTAAAAATGAGTCGCTTTACTTCATAGTTGAAAATCATTGTTACTTTGTTGTTATTGCTCTCTTGCTTAACTGCAAAACTGTGTACTGATTTTGTTATGTTATGTTATTTATTTATTTATTTATATATTTACTTATTTATTTATCTAGTTATTTATTTATTTATTTATTCATTTATTTATTTATTTATTTATGTATTTATTTATTTATGTATTTATTTATTTATTTATTTATTTATTTAATTATTTATTTATTTATTTATTTATTTATTTATTTATTTATTTATTTATTTATTTATTTATTTATTTATTTATTTATTTATTTATTTATTTATTTATTTATTTATTTACTTATTTATTTATTTACTTATTTATTTATTTATTTATATATTTATTTATTTCTTGTTCAATGAATGTAATTGTATTATTATTTACTTACACTTTTTTCCAACTCAGGATGTAATATTTTTTCTCTTATCTTCTCTCTTTTTTTTATTTATTTTTATTTTTTTTTGTTACATTGAACGTTTTTCTTTCGTTTTTCCTTCAAAAAGTAGTTGTACTTACATATTACTTCTCTCAATAATATATCAAATAATGTTTCAGAAGAAAGATATTTATAATATATCAAATCTCTGTAAAATGCGTGACAACTTAATATATTGTTAAAAAACAATTTCTCGCGAAAAAAAAACTACTACTATCATGTGCCAAATGTAAAAAAAAGCTTGTGTGGGGAGCACAAGATAGAGGTTTGTGCCTCTTGCCTTTAGGTCGGCCCAATTTTTTTCGAATTATTATTTTCTGTTTTTATACATTAGTTGTATGATTAGGATACATTTAATGAATTACAAATATCTCAAGATTTGTTATATAATCTTTTTTTTAAAGACTGATTTGAAATATGAAGCTAAGATGTGAAAACTGATTTATTTATTAAATATTCTTATAAAAATGTTGGATGATGTTTTTATTTATGCCTCATGAGATAAACATTAAAAAACAATTGTATTTTTGAACATTCAGTAGATGTGTCATCAGTACGACGAATTTTTATGTTGGCGGCGTCGATTCGACGAAGTATGTTCTTTACGTATGAAAAATAAGCATGTCCTACCAGGATAAAAGAATAGCGATTCAGTAACACCCAACATTTTGATCCATCTGATACACTCCACCTACGTATCGTTTGTAATTTATTATGCAACAAAGTTGATCAATGTTTTTCTCTGCTTTTCACAAAACCCTCTTAATTTTTCCGGTTCCACATCACACTACATAGACGCAACAGTCACAATGTGTTCGTCATTGTAACGGACTAATGTGATGTCGGAAAGGGTGTCTGTGCATTGGTTGAAGGATCTCCAACTGTTTTTTTTTTTCATCTCCTTCAAGTCCTTCAAAGGTGCATTTTCTACCCAGTTAGTCCGTATTGTACATGCTGCATCGTGTCCTCATTTCTTTACATCATCAAGGAGAAGCAAAGATGTATAGAAATTGTCCATATAACGAATGTCGAAACGGTAATTTTGATATGAGGTCCAATACGACGGAGCCCAGACACCAAGCTTTTGATGCGTATTTCCGATGCTTGGCTCTTGATATATCTAACCATGGATAAGTTAGCCAAGACGAGTACAAATTGACCAGTTCTTGTAACCAAACCGTATCGGTTTTCCGCCGAATGTGGAAACACAAAACCACACGGACTCAGCAAAATTAAAAAGTTATAATATCGATCTTCTCTACCAAGAGCTTAAAAGAGAGATAGATAGACACTAAAAGCAGAAAATAGGGCCCTTAAGAGCTCAAAATTGAAAAAAGAAGAATGAAGTCAACCCTCCAGTCCAGAGTACACAACGGGCGAAGAGGAACTGGGACGGGAAACAAATTGGGCATCGAAGAAAAGACCGAGTAAAAAACGCAAAGCAACTTAAAAGCAAGTACAAGCGAAAGCACGTCCCCGCCAGCAATAAACGTCGTTGGTATAACGGACTACAATACGTTGCTCCGTCTCCTCAAAGGAACTTTGGCGTCAGAATTTAAAGTAACGTTGCTTTTGGAAAAATGACTGGAAAGTCAAACTAACTGACCCGGTGGCTATAGAGCATTGCTTCGGAAAAACACGTGGAAAGTAAAAGTAACTGACCCCGATAGGTATACAGCATTGTACAGTGGTACACCTATGAAGACAAGAGAGAAAGGCCACTACGTCACTTCCAGAAGTCTTTACCCTTTATGCAAGGATGACAGAATGATGAGGATATCCTGATCAAAACAGGACTACCATTACTTATGTTTACATTCAAGACTAAGGAATGCATTGATGATATCTACAAGATTCAAAGCATTTTAAGACTAAGACTAAGAATCCCTACTGCAAATGGTGACTGGACCAGATTTGAAAACCAGATGAAAGCGTAATAACTTTGCTGTAACTGGGATTCGAACCGGGAACCCCGCTAACCAGGGCAGGCACTCTACCAACTGCGCCATCCAGTCGTTTAACCAGGTAAACAACACAGATCTTCTCACAATATATGAATATAGAAGGTGCGATCAAAATCTTAACATGGAACGCAAATGGAATCAAAAATAAATGCAATAAACTGGAGAAATTCATGCGGAACACTAATCTTGAAGTGTGCCCACCTGTCGAATTAATCCCATTTCAAAATAAGAGGCGCACAACGCTTATCATCCCTCCGGAAGAGCTTATTTATTAGAGACAATATACAGCACTTCATGAATACAATAACAGAACTTAATGCAATACAATCAGTGTCAGTTAAACTAAAGTACAGGACATCTTATCTGACCATAGCATCTACATATTTTGCCCACGATGCGTGGTCATCCTTTTCGGGAAATTTGGAACGAGTTTCATCATTGACGATTTTATCACCTTTTGAGGCTCGATTAAAAATTCCACAAAAGGCAGACTGTTGTACAAAGTCGGTATGGATCTCGAGGTTGACTTCTATTAGTCAAGAAAACCGTCACATTGACTCCACTTACGTGACTGACACGACTTAGTGGACTTTTTTATTATTTAGGGCTAGGTAACAAACTTCGTGAACGTAGAAGAAAGCTTTCCATCTATTCCGATCACTCACCTCTAATTTTGACCATAAGCGATAAATTAAGGCAAGTGGAAGGCCAAAATTGATAGATAAAAAAACTGACTGGGAAAGTTTAAGACATGACTCCTCGCAGTAAAAAAATATCCAAATTGAATTAAACAAATCTTCCTCCAGAAATAAAATAACTTATCCTTCACAAGAGAGAAAGGCCACTCCGTCACTGCCAGAAGTTTTTACCCTTTATGCAATAAGGGTGGCAGGATAATGAGGATATCCTGATCAAAACAGGACTACCACTATTAATGCTTGCATTTAAGAAAAATGATTGCATTGATGATATCTACAAGATTGACGACGTTTTAAGATCCATACTAAAAATTTAGCCTGGACGAATACAAGGTAGATACCGCGATGTAAACGTTGCCAAGGCTTTAATTATACACGTTCATATTGCCAAAAAAGAAATCATCTCGCTGAATATTGTGGTATTATTAAAGATGTGCAAATTGCAAAGATAAACATCCTGCGAATTATAAAGGCTGACAGGTTGCCAAAGAGCTACAAAAAAGACGTGACGCGTACGTCAAAACGTAAAGCCATCGGGACTAAAACGCAAACAATTAAAAACGAAAACAATAAAAAAAAAATAAACGAGGCCTAATGGAGGATAAGCGAGAGTCCTCAAAGACTCTGACGTATGCCCAAGCATTATCGGTAAACAAAAAACCTGTCGCGCAAGTGTTCGCCACGATTCTTGCTAAACCGCTACACTAGACAAGCAGTACGCTATAAATAAAATCATATTTGACTAGCTTAGCAACTGCGGGGTGGTGATTTTAACACCAAAGACTCTTGGGGCTCACGTAAAAATTCAACGAAAGGCAGACTGTTGTACAATGTAGGTATGGAGGTCAACTTCCACTCATCAGGGAAACCGACATATTGGCCCGCCGATACGGCAAAAGTACCTGACTTAGTAGAGTTTTTAATAATTAAAGAGGTACCTACAAGCTTCGTGAAAGTAGAAGAAAGCTTTGACCTCACTTCCGATCACTCATCTCTAATTTTAACCATAAGCAATAAATTAAGGGAAGTGGAAGGCCTAAATTGATAGATCAAAAAAAATTATTGGGAAAGTTTTGGACATGACAGTGCGGGAAGTATTAGTCTAAATGTGTCTTTAAAATCAAGCTTAGAGTTAGAACTCGAACTTGAAAACTTTATTAGTAACATCCAGAAAGCAACCTGAAATATGACTGATGAATACTCCTCGCAGTAAGAAATATACAATTTGAATTAAAGAAATCTTCCTCCAGAAATAGAAGAACTTATCCTAGAAGAAAGAAGAGCGCACAAGAAATGGCAGCAGCCTCGCGCCTCGCAACATAAAAATACCTAAAACCTCTGTGCAACCACTAAAAAAAGTTCGAGAAGTTTTTAAAAACCACGAGATATCGACTTACATATCTTGAAGGCCTAACAAATGAAAAATGTACAAACTACTCACTTTTAAAAACGATTTTTATTTTACCCGATTCAGAAAAACCAGAAGGAAAGAAAACACGAGCCGTTCAGAATAAAAGTACAATTTCTAATGATTTGCAATTAATTCGATTCGAAAGCAGGTAAACCACCTAATAGGCCCGACAGTTATAGGCCAATAAGCTTATTAAGTTCTCAAAGCAAAGTATATGAAGAAGTATCAAAAGAAAAGTTCTCAAGGCATATTTCACAACATAATCTTTATCCCAGAGAACAATTTAGATTCAGAAAATTCAACAGTACTTCACACAAAGTCTTAAGGATCAGCGATCATATTAAATCATGCCGTTCAGTTGGAAAGTCGACTGTAATGATCCTACTGGACATCGGGAAAGCCTTCGACACCGTTTGGCATTGCGGGCTCATATACAAAATGATAAATTTCAATTTTCCGTCTTTTATATGTAAAATTATTCGTAGCTTTTTGTCTGATCGTTCATATATGGTACATGTAAATAATGGTGTCTGCAACAGGATTCATTTTCATTCGGGTGTTCACCAAGGATCCGTTCTTGCGCCTGTTTTATATAATTTATTCATGTCCGATTTTCCGTCATTATCAAATTGTGAAACAGCTATGTTCGCGGATCACATAGCAATATTCTCATCTCATGTATTTGCACTTGAAAATTGAGAGGAATTTAAATAATGCGGAGTGGAAGATAAAATTTAATGGAAGATAAAATTTAAGCCATCTTCTTCACTAGAAAAAGAAAGGCTTGCATTCTCCCTTGTGGGCAGTTACAGATAAAGGGAAAATACATTACTTGGTCAACTTCAGTTAAGTACCTTGGAATGTATCTAGACACAAGACTAACTTTTAATTCCCACATAACGCAAACTTTAAATAAAGTATGTATTGCAACCATGATATTCTACCCGTTCATAAGCAGAAAATCGGAACTCTCAATAGAAAATAAAATTATCCATAAAGTAATTTTCCAAGTCATATTGTTGAATGGATGTCAAATATGGGGAAATGGTGCAATGTGCCACATTAAGAAATTACACGTCTCACAAAACAAGCTCCTAAGAATGATGCTCAACTTACCGTGGCATCACTCGACCCTGGACATTCACAAAAAAGTGAATGTTGAATTGATCTTTGAAAGAATTCGGAAACTTAACCAGCGTTTCCTTGTTTGCTGTGATTTTGCTGAGAACCCCCTGGTGAACAATTTAAAAATGAGTCGCTTTACTTCATAGTTGAAAATCATTGTTACTTTGTTGTTATTGTTCTCTTGCTTAACTGCAAAACTGTGTACTGATTTTGTTATGTTATGTTATTTATTTATTTATTTATATATTTACTTATTTATTTATCTAGTTATTTATTTATTTATTTATTCATTTATTTATTTATTTATTTATGTATTTATTTATTTATGTATTTATTTATTTATTTATTTATTTATTTATTTATTTATTTATTTATTTATTTATTTATTTATATATTTATTTATTTATTTATTTATTTATTTATTTATTTATTTATTTATTTATTTATTTATTTATTTATTTATTTATTTATTTATTTATTTATTTATTTATTTATTTATTTATTTATTTATTTATTTATTTATGTATTTATTTATTTATTTATTTATTTATTTATTTATTTATTTATTTATTTATTTATTTATTTATTTATTTATTTATGTATTTATTTATTTATTTATTTATTTATTTATTTATTTATTTATTTATTTATTTATTTATTTATTTATTTATTTATTTATTTATTTATTTATTTATTTACTTATTTATTTATTTACTTATTTATTTATTTATTTATATATTTATTTATTTCTTGTTCAATGAATGTAATTGTATTATTATTTACTTACACTTTTTTCCAACTCAGGATGTAATATTTTTTCTCTTATCTTCTCTCTTTTTTTTATTTATTTTTATTTTTTTTTGTTACATTGAACGTTTTTCTTTCGTTTTTCCTTCAAAAAGTAGTTGTACTTACATATTACTTCTCTCAATAATATATCAAATAATGTTTCAGAAGAAAGATATTTATAATATATCAAATCTCTGTAAAATGCGTGACAACTTAATATATTGTTAAAAAACAATTTCTCGCGAAAAAAAAACTACTACTATCATGTGCCAAATGTAAAAAAAAGCTTGTGTGGGGAGCACAAGATAGAGGTTTGTGCCTCTTGCCTTTAGGTCGGCCCAATTTTTTTCGAATTATTATTTTCTGTTTTTATACATTAGTTGTATGATTAGGATACATTTAATGAATTACAAATATCTCAAAATTTGTTATATAATCTTTTTTTTAAAGACTGATTTGAAATATGAAGCTAAGATGTGAAAACTGATTTATTTATTAAATATTCTTATAAAAATGTTGGATGATGTTTTTATTTATGCCTCATGAGATAAACATTAAAAACCAATTGTATTTTTGAACATTCAGTAGATGTGTCATCAGTACGACGAATTTTTATGTTGGCGGCGTCGATTCGACGAAGTATGTTCTTTACGTATGAAAAATAAGCATGTCCTACCAGGATAAAAGAATAGCGATTCAGTAACACCCAACATTTTGATCCATCTGATACACTCCACCTACGTATCGTTTGTAATTTATTATGCAACAAAGTTGATCAATGTTTTTCTCTGCTTTTCACAAAACCCTCTTAATTTTTCCAACCGGTTCCACATCACACTACATAGACGCAACAGTCACAATGTGTTCGTCATTGTAACGGACTAATGTGATGTCGGAAAGGGTGTCTGTGCATTGGTTGAAGGATCTCCAACTGTTTTTTTTTTTTTCATCTCCTTCAAGTCCTTCAAAGGTGCATTTTCTACCCAGTTAGTCCGTATTGTACATGCTGCATCGTGTCCTCATTTCTTTACATCATCAAGGAGAAGCAAAGATGTATAGAAATTGTCCATATAACGAATGTCGAAACGGTAATTTTGATATGAGGTCCAATACGACGGAGCCCAGACACCAAGCTTTTGATGCATATTTCCGATGCTTGGCTCTTGATATATCTAACCATGGATAAGTTAGCCAAGACGAGTACAAATTGACCAGTTCTTGTAACCAAACCGTATCGGTTTTCCGCCGAATGTGGAAACACAAAACCACACGGACTCAGCAAAATTAAAAAGTTATAATATCGATCTTCTCTACCAAGAGCTTAAAAGAGAGATAGATAGACACTAAAAGCAGAAAATAGGGCCCTTAAGAGCTCAAAATTGAAAAAAGAAGAATGAAGTCAACCCTCCAGTCCAGAGTACACAACGGGCGAAGAGGAACTGGGACGGGAAACAAATTGGGCATCGAAGAAAAGACCGAGTAAAAAACGCAAAGCAACTTAAAAGCAAGTACAAGCGAAAGCACGTCCCCGCCAGCAATAAACGTCGTTGGTATAACGGACTACAATACGTTGCTCCGTCTCCTCAAAGGAACTTTGGCGTCAGAATTTAAAGTAACGTTGCTTTTGGAAAAATGACTGGAAAGTCAAACTAACTGACCCGGTGGCTATAGAGCATTGCTTCGGAAAAACACGTGGAAAGTAAAAGTAACTGACCCCGATAGGTATACAGCATTGTACAGTGGTACACCTATGAAGACAAGAGAGAAAGGCCACTACGTCACTTCCAGAAGTCTTTACCCTTTATGCAAGGATGACAGGATGATGAGGATATCCTGATCAAAACAGGACTACCATTACTTATGTTTACATTCAAGACTAAGGAATGCATTGATGATATCTACAAGATTCAAAGCATTTTAAGACTAAGACTAAGAATCCCTACTGCAAATGGTGACTGGACCAGATTTGAAAACCAGATGAAAGCGTAATAACTTTGCTGTAACTGGGATTCGAACCGGGAACCCCGCTAACCAGGGCAGGCACTCTACCAACTGCGCCATCCAGTCGTTTAACCAGGTAAACAACACAGATCTTCTCACAATATATGAATATAGAAGGTGCGATCAAAATCTTAACATGGAACGCAAATGGAATCAAAAATAAATGCAATAAACTGGAGAAATTCATGCGGAACACTAATCTTGAAGTGTGCCCACCTGACGAATTAATCCCATTTCAAAATAAGAGGCGCACAACGCTTATCATCCCTCCGGAAGAGCTTATTTATTAGAGACAATATACAGCACTTCATGAATACAATAACAGAACTTAATGCAATACAATCAGTGTCAGTTAAACTAAAGTACAGGACATCTTATCTGACCATAGCATCTACATATTTTGCCCACGATGCGTGGTCATCCTTTTCGGGAAATTTGGAACGAGTTTCATCATTGACGATTTTATCACCTTTTGAGGCTCGATTAAAAATTCAACAAAAGGCAGACTGTTGTACAAAGTCGGTATGGATCTCGAGGTTGACTTCTATTAGTCAAGAAAACCGTCACATTGACTCCACTTACGTGACTGACACGACTTAGTGGACTTTTTTATTATTAAGGGCTAGGTAACAAACTTCGTGAACGTAGAAGAAAGCTTTCCATCTATTCCGATCACTCACCTCTAATTTTGACCATAAGCGATAAATTAAGGCAAGTGGAAGGCCAAAATTGATAGATAAAAAAACTGACTGGGAAAGTTTAAGACATGACTCCTCGCAGTAAAAAAATATCCAAATTGAATTAAACAAATCTTCCTCCAGAAATAAAATAACTTATCCTTCATAAGACAGAAAGGCCACTCCGTCACTGCCAGAAGTTTTTACCCTTTATGCAATAAGGGTGGCAGGATAATGAGGATATCCTGATCAAAACAGGACTACCACTATTAATGCTTGCATTCAAGAAAAATGATTGCATTGATGATATCTACAAGATTGACGACGTTTTAAGATCCATACTAAAAATTTAGCCTGGACGAATACAAGGTAGATACCGCGATGTAAACGTTGCCAAGGCTTTAATTATACACGTTCATATTGCCAAAAAAGAAATCATCTCGCTGAATATTGTGGTATTATTAAAGATGTGCAAATTGCAAACATAAACATCCTGCGAATTATAAAGGCTGACAGGTTGCCAAAGAGCTACAAAAAAGACGTGACGCGTACGTCAAAACGTAAAGCCATCGGGACTAAAACGCAAACAATTAAAAACGAAAACAATAAAAAAAAAATAAACGAGGCCTAATGGAGGATAAGCGAGAGTCCTCAAAGACTCTGACGTATGCCCAAGCATTATCGGTAAACAAAAAACCTGTCGCGCAAGTGTTCGCCACGATTCTTGCTAAACCGCTACACTAGACGAGAAGTACGCTATAAATAAAATCATATTTGACTAGCTTAGCAACTGTGGGGTGGTGATTTTAACACCAAAGACTCTTGGGGCTCACGTAAAAATTCAACGAAAGGCAGACTGTTGTACAATGTAGGTATGGAGGTCAACTTCCACTCATCAGGGAAACCGACATATTGTCCCGCCGATACGGCAAAAGTACCTGACTTAGTAGAGTTTTTAATAATTAAAGAGATACCTACAAGCTTCGTGAAAGTAGAAGAAAGCTTTGACCTCACTTCCGATCACTCATCTCTAATTTTAACCATAAGCAATAAATTAAGGGAAGTGGAAGGCCTAAATTGATAGATCAAAAAAATTATTGGGAAAGTTTTGGACATGACAGTGCGGGAAGTATTAGTCTAAATGTGTCTTTAAAATCAAGCTTAGAGTTAGAACTCGAACTTGAAAACTTTATTAGTAACAATCTTCCTCCAGAAATAGAAGAACTTATCCTAGAAGAAAGAAGAGCGCACAAGAAATGGCAGCAGCCTCGCGCCTCGCAACATAAAAATACCTAAATCCTCTCTGTGCAATCACTAAAAAAAGTTCGAGAAGTTTTTAAAAACCACGAGATATCGACTTACATATCTTGAAGGCCTAACAAATGAAAAATGTACAAACTACTCACTTTTAAAAACGATTTTTATTTTACCCGATTCAGAAAAATCAGAAGGAAAGAAAACACGAGCCGTTCAGAATAAAAGTACAATTTCTAATGATTTGCAATTAATTCGATTCGAAAGCAGTTAAACCACCTAATAGCCCCGACAGTTATAGGCCAATAAGCTTATTAAGTTCTCAAAGCAAAGTATATGAAGAAGTATCAAAAGAAAAGTTCTCAAGGCATATTTCACAACATAATCTTTATCCCATAGAACAATTTAGATTCAGAAAATTCAACAGTACTTCACACAAAGTCTTAAGGATCAGCGATCATATTAAATCATGCCGTTCAGTTGGAAAGTCGACTGTAATGATCCTACTGGACATCGGGAAAGCCTTCGACACCGTTTGGCATTACAGGCTCATATACAAAATGATAAATTTAAATTTTCCGTCTTTTATATGTAAAATTATTCGTAGCTTTTTGTCTGATCGTTCATATATGGTACATGTAAATAATGGTGTCTGCAACAGGATTCATTTTCATTCGGGTGTTCACCAAGGATCCGTTCTTGCGCCTGTTTTATATAATTTATTCATGTCCGATTTTCCGTCATTATCAAATTGTGAAACAGCTATGTTCGCGGATCACATAGCAATATTCTCATCTCATGTATTTGCACTTGAAAATTGAGAGGAATTTAAATAATGCGGAGTGGAAGATAAAATTTAATGGAAGATAAAATTTAAGCCATCTTCTTCACTAGAAAAAGAAAGGCTTGCATTCTCCCTTGTAAGCAGTTACAGATAAAGGGAAAATACATTACTTGGTCAACTTCAGTTAAGTACCTTGGAATGTATCTAGACACAAGACTAACTTTTAATTCCCACATAACGCAAACTTTAAATAAAGTATGTATTGCAACCATGATATTCTACCCGTTCATAAACAGAAAATCGGAACTCTCAATAGAAAATAAAATTATCCATAAAGTAATTTTCCAAGTCATATTGTTGAATGGATGTCAAATATGGGGAAATGGTGCAATGTGCCACATTAAGAAATTACACGTCTCACAAAACAAGCTCCTAAGAATGATGCTCAACTTACCGTGGCATCACTCGACCCTGGACATTCACAAAAAAGCGAATGTTGAATTGATCTTTGAAAGAATTCGGAAACTTAACCAGCGTTTCCTTGTTCGCTGTGATTTTGCTGAGAACCCCCTGGTGAACAATTTAAAAATGAGTCGCTTTACTTCATAGTTGAAAATCATTGTTACTTTGTTGTTATTGCTCTCTTGCTTAACTGCAAACCTGTGTACTGATTTTGTTATGTTATGTTATTTATTTATTTATTTATATATTTACTTATTTATTTATCTAGTTATTTATTTATTTATTTATTCATTTATTTATTTATTTATTTATGTATTTATTTATTTATGTATTTATTTATTTATTTATTTATTTATTTATTTATTTATTTATTTATTTATTTATTTATTTATATATTTATTTATTTATTTATTTATTTATTTATTTATTTATTTATTTATTTATTTATTTATTTATTTATTTATTTATTTATTTATTTATTTATTTATTTATTTATTTATTTATTTATTTATTTATTTATTTATGTATTTATTTATTTATTTATTTATTTATTTATTTATTTATTTATTTATTTATTTATTTATTTATTTATGTATTTATTTATTTATTTATTTATTTATTTATTTATTTATTTATTTATTTATTTATTTATTTATTTATTTATTTATTTATTTATTTATTTATTTATTTATTTATTTATTTATTTATTTATTTATTTATTTATTTATTTATTTATTTATTTATTTATTTATTTATTTATTTATTTATTTATTTATTTATTTATTTATTTATTTATTTATTTATTTATTTATTTATTTATTTATTTATTTATTTATTTATTTATTTATTTATTTATTTATTTATTTATTTATTTATTTATTTATTTATTTATTTATTTATTTATTTATTTATTTATTTATTTATTTATTTATTTATCAAAAAATTCAAAAAGTAGTTGTACTTACATATTACTTCTCTCAATAATATATCAAATAATGTTTCAGAAGAAAGATATTTATAATATATCAAATCTCTGTAAAATGCGTGACAACTTAATATATTGTTAAAAAACAATTTCTCGCGAAAAAAAACTACTACTATCATGTGCCAAATGTAAAAAAAAGCTTGTGTGGGGAGCACAAGATAGAGGTTTGTGCCTCTTGCCTTTAGGTCGGCCCAATTTTTTTCGAATTATTATTTTCTGTTTTTATACATTAGTTGTATGATTAGGATACATTTAATGAATTACAAATATCTCAAAATTTGTTATATAATCTTTTTTTTAAAGACTGATTTGAAATATGAAGCTAAGATGTGAAAACTGATTTATTTATTAAATATTCTTATAAAAATGTTGGATGATGTTTTTATTTATGCCTCATGAGATAAACATTAAAAACCAATTGTATTTTTGAACATTCAGTAGATGTGTCATCAGTACGACGAATTTTTATGTTGGCGGCGTCGATTCGACGAAGTATGTTCTTTACGTATGAAAAATAAGCATGTCCTACCAGGATAAAAGAATAGCGATTCAGTAACACCCAACATTTTGATCCATCTGATACACTCCACCTACGTATCGTTTGTAATTTATTATGCAACAAAGTTGATCAATGTTTTTCTCTGCTTTTCACAAAACCCTCTTAATTTTTCCAACCGGTTCCACATCACACTACATAGACGCAACAGTCACAATGTGTTCGTCATTGTAACGGACTAATGTGATGTCGGAAAGGGTGTCTGTGCATTGGTTGAAGGATCTCCAACTGTTTTTTTTTTTTTCATCTCCTTCAAGTCCTTCAAAGGTGCATTTTCTACCCAGTAAGTCCGTATTGTACATGCTGCATCGTGTCCTCATTTCTTTACATCATCAAGGAGAAGCAAAGATATACATCTTTGCTGAAATTGTCCATATAACGAATGTCGAAACGGTAATTTTGATATGAGGTCCAATACGACGGAGCCCAGACACCAAGCTTTTGATGCGTATTTCCGATGCTTGGCTCTTGATATATCTAACCATGGATAAGTTAGCCAAGACGAGTACAAATTGACCAGTTCTTGTAACCAAACCGTATCGGTTTTCCGCCGAATGTGGAAACACAAAACCACACGGACTCAGCAAAATTAAAAAGTTATAATATCGATCTTCTCTACCAAGAGCTTAAAAGAGAGATAGATAGACACTAAAAGCAGAAAATAGGGCCCTTAAGAGCTCAAAATTGAAAAAAGAAGAATGAAGTCAACCCTCCAGTCCAGAGTACACAACGGGCGAAGAGGAACTGGGACGGAAAAGACCGAGTAAAAAACGCAAAGCAACTTAAAAGCAAGTACAAGCGAAAGCACGTCCCCGCCAGCAATAAACGTCGTTGGTATAACGGACTACAATACGTTGCTCCGTCTCCTCAAAGGAACTTTGGCGTCAGAATTTAAAGTAACGTTGCTTTTGGAAAAATGACTGGAAAGTCAAACTAACTGACCCGGTGGCTATAGAGCATTGCTTCGGAAAAACACGTGGAAAGTAAAAGTAACTGACCCCGATAGGTATACAGCATTGTACAGTGGTACACCTATGAAGACAAGAGAGAAAGGCCACTACGTCACTTCCAGAAGTCTTTACCCTTTATGCAAGGATGACAGGATGATGAGGATATCCTGATCAAAACAGGACTACCATTACTTATGTTTACATTCAAGACAAAGGAATGCATTGATGATATCTACAAGATTCAAAGCATTTTAAGACTACGACTAAGAATCCCTACTGCAAATGGTGACTGGACCAGATTTGAAAACCAGATGAAAGCGTAATAACTTTGCTGTAACTGGGATTCGAACCGGGAACCCCGCTAACCAGGGCAGGCACTCTACCAACTGCGCCATCCAGTCGTTTAACAAGGTAAACAACACAGATCTTCTCACAATATATGAATATAGAAGGTGCGATCAAAATCTTAACATGGAACGCAAATGGAATCGAAAATAAATGCAATAAACTGGAGACATTCATGCGGAACACTAATCTTGAAGTGTGCCCACCTGACGAATTAATCCCATTTTAAAATAAGAGGCGCACCACGCTTGTCATCCCTCCGGAAGAGCTTATTTATTAGAGACAATATACAGCACTTCATGAATACAATAACAGAACTTAATGCAATACAATCAGTGTCAGTTAAACTAAAGTACAGGACATCTTATCTGACCATAGCATCTACATATTTTGTCCACGATGCGCGGGAAATTTGGAACGAGTTTCATCATTGACGATTTTATCACCTTTTGAGGCTCGATTAAAAATTCAACAAAAGGCAGACTGTTGTACAAAGTCGGTATGGATCTCGAGGTTGACTTCTACTAGTCAAGAAAACCGTCACATTGACTCCACTTACGTGACTGACACGACTTAGTGGACTTTTTTATTATTAAGGGCTAGGTAACAAACTTCGTGAACGTAGAAGAAAGCTTTACCTCTATTCCGATCACTCACCTCTAATTTTGACCATAAGCGATAAATTAAGGCAAGTGGAAGGCCAAAATTGATAGATAAAAAAACTGACTGGGAAAGTTTAAGACACGACTCCTCGCAGTAAAAAAATATCCAAATTGAATTAAACAAATCTTCCTCCAGAAATAAAATAACTTATCCTTCATAAGAGAGAAAGGCCACTCCGTCACTGCCAGAAGTTTTTACCCTTTATGCAATAAGGGTGGCAGGATAATGAGGATATCCTGATCAAAACAGGACTACCACTATTTATGCTTACATTCAAGAAAAATGATTGGATTGATGATATCTACAAGATTGACGGCGTTTTAAGATCCATACTAAAAATTTAGCCTGACCGGACGAATACAAGGTAGATACCGCGATGTAAACGTTGCCAAGGCTTTAATTATACACGTTCATATTGCCAAAAAGGAAATCATCTCGCTGAATATTGTGGTATTATTAAAGATGTGCAAATTGCAAAGATAAACATCCTGCGAATTATAGAGGCTGACAGGTTGCCAAAGAGCTACAAAAAAGACATGACGCGTACGTCAAAACGTAAAGCCATCGGGACTAAAACGCAAACAATTAAAAACGAAAACAATAAAAAAAAATAAACGAGGCCTAATGGAAGATAAGCGAGAGTCCTCAAAGACTCTGACGTATGCCCAAGCATTATCGGTAAACAAAAAACCTGTCGCGCAAGTGTTCGCCACGATTCTTGCTAAACCGCTACACTAGACGAGCAGTACGCTATAAATAAAATCATATTTGACTAGCTTAGCAACTGTGGGGTGGTGATTTTAACACCAAAGACTCTTGGGGCTCACGTAAAAATTCAACGAAAGCAAGACTGTTGTACAATGTAGGTATGGAGGTCAACTTCCACTCATCAGGGAAACCGACATATTGGCCCGCCGATACGGCAAAAGTACCTGACTTAGTAGAGTTTTTAATAATTAAAGAGGTACCTACAAGCTTCGTGAGAGTAGAAGAAAGCTTTGACCTCACTTCCGATCACTCATCTCTAATTTTAACCATAAGCAATAAATTAAGGGAAGTGGAAGGCCTAAATTGATAGATCAAAAAAAATTATTGGGAAAGTTTTGGACATGACAGTGCGGGAAGTAGTACTTTAAGATCAAGCTTAGAGTTAGAACTCGAACTTGAAAACTTTATTAGTAACATCCAGAAAGCAACCTGAAATATGACTGATGAATACTCCTCGCAGTAAGAAATATACAATTTGAATTAAACAAATCTTCCTCCAGAAAATACAAGAAATGGCAGCAGCCTCGCGCCTCGCAACATATAAATACCTAAATCCTCTGTGCAACCACTAAAAAAAGTTCGAGAAGTTTTTAAAAACCACGAGATATCGACTTACATATCTTGAAGGCCTAACAAATGAAAAATGTACAAACTACTCACTTTTAAAAACGATTTTTATTTTACCCGATTCAGAAAAACCAGAAGGAAAGAAAACACGAGCCGTTCAGAATAAAAGTACAATTTCTAACGATTTGCAATTAATTCGATTCATACGAAAACAATCAACAACTTACTGAGAGTTAAACAAATTTATGGAAACAAGTACAACTGAGTAATAGAGAAACAAAGTATCCTAAACAGAAATTTAAAGATAAATAAAGAAATATTTTTCAACATCCTCCCACCACAATCTTTAGGAGGCATTAGTTATCTCCAGTGGGTACAGGAGTTGTATCGGTCTGCGTAAGATGGAACCGCTAGAATGTCTAATCTCGCAGGCTCGAACTTTTCCATCTCTTCCGGGGTAAATTTTCCGAATCACAGCCAAATTCCATTGTGACCGAGGCAACGAAGAATCTTCTAAAAGTACTACATCGACAGGTCTAAGTATGGAACCTGCTAAATCCGTGCTGTGATGCAATGACCTCAGCTGGTGTAAATATTCCCTAAGCCACATTTTCTTGAATGCAGCTAGAAATCGTAGTCGTTCTCTCCACTGTTTACGTAAATCCTAACCGTTTTGATATTCAACTAATGAATAATCTAAAATTGTACAGGCTCCGATAAGGAAATAGGTGTGAGGTACAAGGAATCATCACTGCATTATGTTAATGGTCTTGCGATTACAACGCTCTCGACTTCTGTAAGCAATGTGTGCAGTTGATCCACGTTGAAGGTTATTTTTCTTATAGCTGCTCGAAGAGCCGACTCCTCCCCACCATGCGTCAACAATGAAATGTTTATTCATGCATATCAGTGTTAATAAGTTTTATAATATGAGAAGTTTTCGGCAAGATGATTGGATGAGACAGACCACTGCATCTACCACTACATGTTGAAGTCGACCGCCAACTCGCAAGAGTTCATCGTTAGGGTCTAGAAATGGAGAAAGAGAAATTAATTTGGAAGAAGAAGGAACACCCTTATTTTTTCGAAGAGCAACGATCTCCTCAGGGAAATTTTGCCATTGCACTTGGGCAAGCCAGTTATACTCCGCTGAATAAATCTCTTCCGCTATCAGGTACTTTGGGAATCGACAATTTCTGGCTTTGAATACTTCGATAGCTCTGAATACGTAAGCGCTAACCCACAGAAGACGCTTCCAATTACTAAATGTTTCATTCTTAAGAATGGGTATAATGCAATATCCTGTCCTGTCGTTCAAATTTTCCGCTTCTTCAGCAAGAGTTGTTAGAGTACATAGCTGTACATCAAATTGATTGAATGATGGTGATGGCCAATTTATAGGTTCTTCATTAAGCCAAGGGGCCCGTTTCTTCAAGTTGAATTAACAAGCGATGATGCACTAATTCCACGCGTAAGCAAGCAGATCGGCAGGATTCTCAGATCCAGGACAGTTTCTTCACGATGCAATATCAGATAGCATCCGTATTTCCTTTACACGGTTCTTGACATACGGCTTCCAGCGCTTTTCTCTTCCCTGGGTCCAGTATAATGCGATCTGCGAGTCGGTCCATAAAAATACACCATTAAACTTAATGGGAAGGTTAGTCCGTAGAATGTCAAGAAGCGTGCGGCGATAAGTGATGCAGTCAGCTCCAACTTTGGTATGGTCAGATAGATAGATAAATTGCACTTGCACTTGCACATGCCCGTTATTGCTGACTGCTCTGGCGTAAGCTACGGCTCCAAATGCGAATAGGCTTGCATCCGCAAAGATATAGTGATGTTGTACCTCTCTTGTGTGCAACATTTATCTTAAGGAATTGGAAATAAACGAGAGTTATAAGATTGATACACTTTATTGGTCATCCACACTTAAGACACACAATCCACACTAAAGACTAACTTAATGCTAGACGCCAACAAGATTGACGTGTCTTGTCTCTTATCTTTGTCTTTTCGCGAAAGACGAGGATACAGACCATTTCCCGTTTCCGTGTGGCATTGTAGAAAGTGTTGCTATTGTAAATATTACATAGTACATGTAATACATTTATTATGTGACCCCTCCCACCCGTAAGTTTTTGGTCTACCAAAAATAAGATACAATATAGGAATACACAGAAGGAAGTTGAATATTAAATAATGATACCTATGTTAAGTTTTTTTAATTTTAATTTTTAATTCATAATACGGCATAAAGATTTAAATTTACTACAAACTACTGAACGGTGCTTGAACTAAATATTAAATGAAATAAAGGAAAATAGTTTAAGTAGGTAATCGAAGTGTTTAATATTTTATTATTAATTTGTGGTCTTAGTAAAATATTAACATAAGTAATTCAAATTGAAAAACAAAAACATTTTGTTAGTAACAATCATCTTCAAGATGTAATCTAATACTTTGTTATTAATTTTGTTGGTGCTTAAACTTTCTTTTTCTTTGTCTTTTACAATATTTGGTTACTTTCGGATTGCTTGTATCTGTGATATAGTTTCCTTCCAGGTTATATCTTGTCAATCTTTTATACTTAGGTGTACATTTTGAAATATCTCTGTTTGCTACAATATCTTCACATACATTATAAGTGTTATATTTTTTTTTATTTAATTTTCTGTTCTTTTAGTTTTTTGTACTTGTACTTGTTTTTTGTATGTATGTACTAGTTGTTCTATATCATCTTTGCTTAAGTTGTTATTTATCATTATTAATTTTTTATCATATAAATCAATTGGTCGTAATCTGTTTGTCGAATGTATTGTCGCATTGTAAATCAATACACTAAAAATTTGTTCGCCTATGTTATCTAAATCAGTTTTGTCTTTGCTTGCGTTAATTAGTCTCAAGTGTTCGTTAAGAGTTCCATGTAGCCTCTCAATATAAGAATTTCCCGTCTTATTAAATGCTGTTGTTTGATGAAAAGTTATACAATTGTCTTTCAAAAATTGCTCTACAACATTGTGGATTATACATGTTTCACCATCCGAAATCAGTTTTTTCATTCTACCTAAATAAATTAATCGTTTCTTATAGCTTTGATTATAGATAGCCAAGTTGGATGCCAAATGTCTATGTGCACAATGTCATTAAATCCTGTTGGTAATTCGGTATGCTCAAAACGAAAACTTGGAGCGTGCCTATCATATTTACTTACGTTGCACAAATCGCAATTATTGATAAATTTATGCATCAATTTAAGCATGTTAGGGTAGTAGTAGTTATTAGTATAGTACTTAATTCAAAATTTGTCAAGTCGATTTGTTCGTTTTCTTTTTGGCTTGAAATGTTATCTGGTGTGTCATTGCAAAAAAATCGACTCAGTCCATAGGCTACGTTATCCTTGCCTTTTATATAATTTATATCAAAATCATACTCCTTGAGCTGCATTTTCTAGTGTTGTAGTTTCATGTTCAGAAAAATTAAACCATTGACCCAAATAAGTGGTTTATGGTCTGCTTGAATGACAAATTTTCTACCGTACAGGTATGTATGAAAATACTTTACGGACCAAACAATTGCCAAAAGTTTTTTTTCTTATACTGAATTTCATGATCATTAAGTTTGCGTGACGCATCACAATTTTGGCCTAAAACAGCGTCTAACGCAAAGTTTGAAGCATCGGCTATTACAGTTAACAATTTTGTGAAATCTGGATTTTTAAGAATTGGCTCTGAAACAAGTAATGATTTGAGTTTGTTGAATGCTTCGACATATTCACTGTCGTTTTTGATCATAAGCTTTATATTTTTCTTTAAATATTGTACTATTGGGTAAGCAACTTTAGCGTAGTCCTTCACGAACTTACCATAATACCCAGTAATGCCCAGGAATGACTTAATTCTTTTATGTTACGCGGTAGTGGAATTTTTTGAATGGCCATCGTTTTTAGTGGGCCATGTCTGATGCCTCCTTCTGTAATTAAGTGACCCAGAAACTTAGTCGACTTTTTAGCGAAATTACATTTACTAAATTGTAATTTCAAATTGGTCTCTCTTAAGCGTTCAAACACTTTTCTTGTTGAACATAAGTGCTCGTCTAATGAGATGGAAAAAATTAAAATATCGTCCAAATATACGGCGCATATTTTGTTAATGAAATCTTTTAGCACGAAGTTCATGGGAAAATGAAAAGAGAGTTATTTAGGCCGAATGGCATACGAGTGAACTCGTAATGGCCATTTGCCATTGGACTTCAATCTGATGAAATCCTTTCGCCAGATCAATTGTGGTGAAATTCTGACATTCCAACTTTTTGAAAAGCTCATCGATGTTCGGAAGAGGAAACTTGTCGTCGATCGTGTTATCGTTTAGTTTACTGTAGTTAATTACAATTCTCCATTTTTGCCCTCCGGAGTTGTCAGTTTTTTATCGGAACAACCAAAATTGGAGGGTTGTACGGAGAACTGCTGTTGACAACAATGCCTTGCTCAAGCATTTTGTGGATCTGTCGATCAACCTATTCTCGGTGTATTTCAGGTTAACGATAACTCCGTGTATAGATTCGAATCTCATTTTTTGTTATGATAATATGTTTAATGTTGCTAGTAAAGGTAAGTTTGTCTTGGTCGTTATAAAAAATGTGTTTAAGAGAATTCAACAAGTATATTATTTTTAGAATGTCAGTTTTGTTAAGGTTTCATGAAATTATAGTCCTGAACACTCAATTTTGTAATTTCATTAGTAAATAAGTTGAAAGATTCATCAGAATGACTTTTGTTGTATGAATGTCCATTGGTGTTTCGTCATAAACTTGGTAAGATTGTCAAGTTTGCCTAGTTTGTTGGCTTGGAGTAAAAACACCACGATTATCTGCACGAAGGTTGTTAGAAATGTTTCTATTGTTAAATATATTTGTTTGGCGACTTTGGACGGTAAAGTCCATTGGTTCGGTGATATTGCTATTATTTGAACGATATTGTTATTTTGATTCGATATATATTGCTGACTATTAAAATTGTGAATTTGCGGACGTCTTTGGGTACCATTATTCTGGCGGTTAAAATTTCTACGACAATAATGATTCCTTTTACTGGTTCTAGCAAATTTGATTTAAAACAATCTAGAACTATTCTTTTATTGCATGTGATTTGATGGCTTGTAAGCTGATCTTTCAGCGAATAAGCGTTGTTAAGTCTTATCAACAAGCAACATAGTTGGTTGTAAAACTGTTCAATGGTTCCAGTACAACGACCCAAGGCAATTTTGTCAAGAAGCGTCGTTATTGGAGTCGCTTCACCATGGAATCTTTTTAAAACACCTTTCAGTTCTGTCCAGGTCTCAACTTGTCCATGTTTTAACATAGTGTCTCTCGCTCCTTTAGTTAGTCTGTCCTGTACGTAACCAACTATTATTTTTTGGAAGGGTATTTCTTATGTGTTTATCATTGGAGTCAGGGCGTCAATTCTATTTATAAAATTGGACAATTGTTTTTCGTTACCGTCAAACGGCTGAATACGTGCAATGCACTTAACAAGCAACTCAAAGACTTCCATTACCTATCTAATCTATTATATGAATGCGTGTATGATATATGTATATATGTTTTTAAGTAAGTGAACTAGTAGACTAATAATTTTAATAAGATATATAAACAAGTATATAGATGATATATAAGGTATAAAGGGGTTATAGTACTTTTTAGTTTTTTTTGTATGACCAAGTTGGCGTCGGTTTTATAACTGTTTTCTTTTCTCTATGAAGCACACTTTTTTCAGAATGGAAATTGTTTTTTTTTCTATTTGATCTCACTATTTTGTTTTTAAATCAGTTTCTGGTTCTGTTGGCATCTATTTTTAATTTTTAATTCTTATTTTGACAGTTGAAGATATGTAGTAAAGTTTTTACTGTACACTTTAATCTTTTACGTAAAGCGCCTTAATATATTGGTTTCCACGAGTTGAAGTTGTTTCACTTTCACTATTTAACATTTATTTAAATTAATTGATTTTGAAAAAAGCGGTTTTTTTTTAGTTTACCGACTGCGCCAGTGATGTTGTACCTCTCTTGTGTACAACATTCATCTTACAAAAATGGAAATAAACGAGAGTTTGAAGATTGATACACTTTATTGGTCAAATCCACACTTAAGACTAACTTAATGCCAGACGCTAATAAGATTGACGTGTCTTCTCACTTATCTTTGTCTTCTCGCGAAAGACAAGGATGGAGACCATTTCCCGTTTCCATTTATCATGTGACAATATGAACTTGCATTGTTCCAGATTTTGGCTTAAAACTACGAGGTATTGCTGTCTTTTAGTTCGTTAATCTCATTGCAACATGTTCTCCAAATACTTTGTAGATCGGGTGGTAGATGTACGTCCCAATCGATCTTCCTTCGTCAAATACTTTGGAAGAGAATTTTCATACGCACAGGCGCTAAAATGTCCAAAGGATCGAATATTTTCGCCATGATCCTCATTACCCTTCGTTTTGTGCCTTGTGTGAACTCGGAATTCAAGAAACTAATGACGGAGTCCAAATCCACCTCCAGTTCATCCGAAGTTGTAATCCAACGTAAACCGAGTACCTTCTTATTATCATAAATTCCACGTTTTGCTGCAAGACTTCGTCGAACACTAGTGTTGTTGGAATTCCATTTACGAAGCGTCATTGAGGCGCTGTTAAAGATAAGATCCGCTTCTTGATAAATCTTCTTTGCTGTCTCCTCATCGTCGATGCTTACAATCATATCATCCATGTAGAAACAGCTCGCAAGTTTCATTATATTTTGGTTCAGCTTCTTTAATCAATTCCTGTATCATTGCCCCTAGAATGTATGAGCTACTAGTCACTCCAAAGGTCAATCGCGTCATTCTATAAGTATAGCTGGTTATTTTTTTTTTTCGCGTGTGATGGTGCATTGAAAACAATACGCAGCTTCGTAGTTTCTTTATCGTCTCGATAATCCGGATGATGATTTTAATAATATACTGGATTGTCGTTTGTCACTGTTTCGGATGCAACTTTAGCAATACCCAAAGATGGCATTTCATGCATAGAGTATTGTATTGTTTTAATCTTCCCTATTTGATTAATTTTCGCACCAAAGACTGCATATGTGCTAAAGCTATAGTTCGATTAACATGTAGACGAGATTCTCAATCTTTCCAGGCAAGGGATGCCACAAATCGGTCACCGCTTCTTCGAATATGTAAGGATAAGTCCTGACTCACCTCTTTTTTTCCTTAGGAGTAGTTCCTAAAACGTCAAGCCGCCACAATGTCTGCATCCCTTCGCATGAACATATATTGAGTTACGTGAGTGTTGAACTTTTCGACTCCATGACTGAAGGTCATCTCGTGTCTGTTGTCCGTTGGCACGACCATCGGCTAAAGCGAGATTATGTATTGAAATAGCAGCGTCATTAGTTGGCATAGAGAACACATCAACACATATCTCACGAACCTCGATTGCTTCCAACATCTCAGCTTGATCATCATACTGGCTGCGTAACACTATTCGGACTCTATTATACAATCTGCTAGATTTGCGTGTCGAACTTCCAAAGGGAAGCACAATTAAATTACGTACTCCAATAAGAGGCAATTTGGGACGTCGTGCTAATGCAGATTTGATAAATGACATCCTATGTCATGCGCACGAAAACAGCGATTGAACTTTATTCACTGCTAACGTAAGCGCATGCCGTTTGCAAATATATATCCCTTTCTGTCGATTTAACTGTGTTAAGATTGGTTGATAACGATGGGCTATCGGAACTCTCAGCTTTATTTTCACGGCATCTGTGTACCACCGAAATCGAAGACCTTTTTTGTATATAAACCAGTTGAACTTACAAGCTAGACAAAACTACTTAAAACTAGCTTAACTATCTTAAGCCTACTGATCAAATCTACTTTTTAAATGTGCCTTTCGGCTTAATCTACGTTTTTTTTAGTCATTAAGACAATCTTTTATTTCTTTATTCATTTGCCAAGAAAACTTATAAAAAACTTGGCTAAACCTTACTACTTAAACTAGCTTATACTACTTACCCTAACATAGAACTTAATACTATCTGAACTATGTCCGTAACAGTACGGACACGTGCACCAGGCCGTATATGTTACATATATAATTTATACGCCGTGTTGCAGCTTTTCGTTTGTTTTTGTTTCATATATATATCTTTTTTTCGATTTTTTTGTTTTATGTATACATATTTTTTTCTTTGTATTTATATCTTTTCTAATAAGCTGGCCACTATGGTCAACTATCTGATCCTGTGGAAAAGCTAGCGGTGGCGGAGGCTGGTTTTGGTGTAACCACCAGTAAAATTGCCATTCTTTGGCAGACTCTTTCCTACCTCGAGCGGGGAGAAGAGCGATCCCGGGAGGAGATCCTCGACATCCAGTTCGTATAATAGTCGATTATTCACTGTTCGGCGTACGACATGGAAGATGATAGCACATCCTTGTGGATCCTGTATAAGGAGATAGAGGAATGCTTCGGAATAAAGCCGTTAAGGCGCACCCTTTACGGGGCAACTATGCTGAACTTACGCCAGTTTGGGTGCGTATCCCGCGTTGCCCTGTCCAACGGGGTCCGGAAAAGACTAGTTTCGCACTTCTGGAAGTTGATAAGCAACTTTCAGTCGTCGCAAAATCGCTGGTTTTTCTCGAAGTCACGCTGCAACAAAATGTTTATTACCTCGACCTTCGGACCTGATCTGTACGCAACTAGGTCGTCGGCGTACGCAATTAGGTGCGGCATGGAACCTATAAGATATGCAGGTTTATGGTTTACTTATGCCAACCCTGACCAGATTGAGAAAGGGGCCCTTTAACCGAACGGTGTCGGCACGGCAGGCACCCGTGCATTAATTTTTGTTTTTATTCTATTGTATGTCGGGCACCAGTTTTGACGCGGCATTAATGGTAACATGCCCCGCTCGGAATCCGAACTGTTTGTCCGGGATTATTTTCTTTTCATCAACCCAATTCTTCAGAACTCGGATGACTATCTTTTCAGAAACCTTGCTTATACAGGGAGAAAGACTGATCGACCGAAGATTTGTCGGAATGAACTTATCTGTGTCCCGTTTAGGGATCGGTTGAACAACAGCTGTTTTCCAATGCATCGGGTAATGTGCATTACTCAGCGCTTTGTTGAACAAGGTTGTATAAATTTGCACCGTTTCGGGGGGAAGATGGCGAAGCAAAATATTCGATTCCCACAGACTTTTTCTTTCTCTCTTCAGCGAGTGGAAGATACCCTGGAGATCTTCTTGAGTAATCAAGATATGATTCCCACCATTGGCGACGGTACTATGTGCCATGTTCTCGTCATTGAACCTTGTGAAACCTGGATTCTCTGATCGCCATTGACTTATCTCATTGCGGAGATAGACGTGGCTGTAGAAGTGGTCTATTCTCCAGATCGTGATTCGGCCTACTAACCTCGTTGACCGTATACACTCTCTGGAACACTGCACCAATAGCTGTAACCTTCCCTTGGGGATCTTCGACCGCAAAGAAGTCATTGTCTAGCACTGCCTCATCTGGATCGATGTCAACTGAAGGGTGTTTGTTGTCTGTCGTCCTGGGAAGTCTAACGATTTGAATGTCGTTTTGATATTTCCTCCGAAATATTTTATTTACTTGCGTGAACATACCCGGTTTTGCGGATCTGTAAACCGCCCGTGCAGGAGTTTGAGTCTTGACAGCAGCCTACTTTTGTGCACGTGAAGTGTGTCGATGGTAGCATTTCGATAAACATCGCTGTTGTCGATTTGAGCTACCTTCGGAATTGTTTTGTCCATCGTACGTTTGATTACGTCGTCCATTTGTATGAGGTACCTGTCAACCTCTTCGTTCTTTAGGTTTCTTTTTGTCGGTGGATTGATTCCACTCGAACGTAGTTCTGTGGATAAAGTCCTGGAGAAGCGTGGCCAGCGGGCCTTATTATAATATAATAAAGTCCTTCCACCTCGTTCGTGAGCTGAATAGCTGCGAAGAGCCCGCAGTGATCACTCTCGTACTCAACAGCAGTTAGACTGTTCCGTGTACGTCTTTCCACGTCTAGTTTGGTCAGTCGTTTGTCTATCAGCATCAGATCCAGATAGGACCCGCTTCTAGGATACGATGGCCTATCGGTTGCAAGCAAATCTAGCTTGAACTCAACATTGTGTTCTACCAACCAGTTATACAATGAAGTCCCCCTGGTGTTATGCACCACGTTGCCCCACTCTATATGCCTCGAGTTCAAGTCCCCGGCTACGATATAGTAGTTCTCCTCCGAGCTCTGTCGAAGGCTAGTGAAAAGAGTATCGAGCTCTGAGATGAAATATTGGTTGATGCGTGACTTGTCAGTCGCATAGATAGCGATCACGTAGAGCCGCTTACCACCCCGAAGGGGGATGCGTGCGATACACGTTTCTATGGCCTGGAATCTCCGCACTTCACCGCTATACACGACCTTATGACAAAGGCCTTTTTTGATTAAGAGTGCGACTCCACCAGCTAGGTAGCTTCGATCTCTTCGAATGATATTGTAATTTTTGTACCTGAGTGGGTGCGTCTGGCTTAGCTTAGTTTCGCAAACCATCTACACATCAGGATTATGGGTCTGCAACAAGTTACCGAAATTTAATTGGCGTTCAGGGCGGATCAGTGAATTCACATTCACTGCTAGAATTTTAAGGTTGCAGGCTGCCTGCGCAGCCATTATACCGATGTTGCGTTTGGCTCTCCAAACAGCGTCGAATAGATGAGGTCTATTCGCGCTGCTTCTGGTTGCCCGGCTACAGGGACCTGGGTAACTTTCGGCACTGTCTGTTGAACCGGTCTCCCAGCCGATGCCACTTGGGCATAGGAGACTGCCGGTGTAACAGTGGTAGCTGGAGCACGGGGCACTGGCCTCGCTTCTACCATTTTTCCCTTACGTTTGGCCTGTATAATTTTTCTCATTTCTTGGACCTTAGGACATCCTCGATAGTTAGCAGGATGCCCGCTGGTCTTACAGAGCACGCACGTCAGCTTGCTCCTATCATCAACTTTATCGGTCCCTAAAGGACATTCCCCGCAATTGTGGGTTCCTGCGCATTTGACACAGCGAGACTGCATGTTGCAGTTCGCCGCGGCATGCCCGAACCTCTGTAAACGAACACACTGGAGTGTGTTTTTTGTCTTTTTTATTGTTTCCCATGTAACAGACAGAGTGCCTAAATGGGTAATTTTTTTTAGGCTCTCTAGTTTGCTGTCTGGGGTGACCTGCACTAGGAAGAAAGGAAGTTTCCTATTTTCCCTTCTCGATGCCGCAGTGATGAAGGTTAAGCCCTTCATCCCTACGACCTGGACATCGTCGCTCTGCGCTTGGTGCAGAATAGCGAGGATCTCAACGGGATCAGTGTCGCGATCCACGTCCTTAAGGAGCATGGTCTGCACCTTTTCCTCTTTCGGACTGTACGAGAAAAACTCAGCCTACTCAGCCCCTCAGCCTGTTGCGGCTGCTTCTGCTGTGCCTTCTTCATTTGATGTTGTTGTTGCTGCTGCTGCTGCTTTGGCCGCTGCTGTTGTTGTTGTTGCTGCTGCTGCTTTGGCTGCTGCTGTTGTTGTTGTTGCTGCTGCTGTTGTTGTGCAGCCTCTTTGGGTGCTCTCCTGGCCCTGAATTTTATTTGGAGAGCTTGGATGTGGGCATCTAGCTCCTCCCTCTCGCGCTGGCTCTTCTCCAGCTGCTCCCGGTCCTCTTCATCTCCGTCTTCCGATTCAGAGGACGTTAATGCATGGAAGGGGTTCTCTCTACCGCTGTAGAGGAATCTTCCCTCCCCTTCTGTCGACTCGTATTCGACGTCGTCGACCATTTGTTGCTGCCTACGAGCTGCTGCCGCTGTAGTTGTGGCTACAGTTGTTGTTGTTGTTGTTGTTACTTCTGCTGTTGTGCTTGCGGCTTTTGCCGCAGTTTTCGGATCGCATGATCCAAGGCTGGATCGTCGCTTCACGAGGTTAGGTTGAGGCTGAAGCTTCTTCCTCCCCTCTTCTTGTGTTGACTGGTGGTCTGATGTCCCAGCCACCGGTACAACATCACCCGATTTTTTGAGCTCGGGTCGCTCGACTGGCTCCATCTTACTTTTTATTCACTTAGTGTCTTTACTTAATTTTAATTTAAGAAAAAAAAGTCTCACTGTTTTTTCGGGATTTGAACCCGGCACCGCGAAGTCACCGGCGATCACTCTACCGCGAAGCTATCGGGTCTTGCAATTTTTTGCTGCACCTTACACACTTGATACTATCTGTGTTCGCACTAAGTCGAAACACGTCTGCAGTTGCTGGAGGTCTGTGAACGACTGAAGTCGAAGTTCTTTAAAGCAATGGATCACATACTGTTGAAGCGTGACGCCCATTGCACGTCTTGCAAACATATATATATATATATATATATATAACGAAACATTAGAGGAATAGAGTGTGGACTAAACAAAATTAGGCTGACATACTAATGAAATCAGTTCAACAAGTATCAGAAGCAAACGCAGCATGCGAATCAGCTAGGTGAACTCTCCGAGCGATTCTACGTCTAGGGCTTGGTACAAGATTCTTTCATAATTTTCCTTTTAAGTACCGGAGGTAAACGATAGCAAATACGAGAAGGAGGCAAGTAATAAGTACTTAATGTTATAGTGGTGGTAATCGCAGTTGTTAGAAGTATCGGCTATATTTTTGGATTTTGCACGAACCATGTCAATTACGGCTTTTAGCTTGATAAGTTCTGTCCGATTTATCTCAAAATCTTTAGGTGGTGCAATTATACTAGGAACTATGTTAAAACTAGGAACTAAAACTTTTCTATTTGTGTTATTGTACCCGAAATATCCTTTTATTAACAATGTGCAGGACGACTTGAATGTTAATACCCCACACCCTGTTATTGTATTTGTATTTATTGAGTGTTTCTGTACCCACAAGAAATTTTCTTAAGAATAAGTACAGTTCATATTTAAAAGTGAACATATTACAATAGAGAACAAAAATATAGAAATAGAAATATGGTCTGAAAATGTATAAATCAATAAAGACAATTGAAATATAAAAAGAGAAAATAAAGAAGGAACGAGAAAAACAAAAAAAAAGTAAGATAAAGAAATAGAAGTGGATATAGAAAAAAAAAAGCAAAAAGAACTAAAGAGCATTCTCAATTCAATATAGAAAAATAGGAAAAACATGACATAATAAAGTTTCTGTGTTCGACCCGGCTTTTTACGTTGTTAGGGAGACGATTCTACAAGTTAGTAGCATAAATGAAAAACTGTCTGCGCGATGTAAGACATGTGTGAACGGAAGGTTTTAACAATATGTAATGATTAGATTGACAGAAACACAATTTGTTAAACAAGTATTTAGGTTGACTTTTATGTAGTAACTTGAAAAGGAAAACACAAGATCGATAATCAAGATACGCTATTAAATTACAACCTAAAATTTCTCAATTTAACATTGATTGGCAAAATGTGGTTGGTGACTGAAAGTCCTCTGAGAGCTGCATATACATTTGAAACAACTTTTGTAATGTGGTTATTCCATGTTAGCTTGTTGTTGAAAACTATACCCAGGTTTTTAACCTGAGAGACGTATTCAATATTGATTGAATTCAGCTGAATAGGAAGGAAATTCATGTGGTTAACAGCTTGCTTAGCTATCGGAATAGTTTTGGTTTTAGTGGGATTTAGGAACAGTCCATTAAGTTTAAACCAACTGAATATTGATTTAAGGTCTTTATTTACTGGGTTAATAGTACTCTCAGTAAGGGCTAATATATACCTGAACGTCGTCGGCATAAATGTGGTAAGAACAGTAAGATATTACAGTGGGCAGATCATTAATAAACATTGAAAACAATAAAGGACCAAGTATAGAACCCTGGGGCACACCAATTACAACATCACAAAAAGAAGACAACTTATCATTAAAAGGTACGATTGCACACGATTGCTAAGATATGAATTAAATTATAACAGGAATCTGAGAAGTTAAAAAGTACAGACAATTTTTTACAAAGAATAGAAGGACTAACACAGTCAAATGCTTTAGAGAAGTCAAGTAGATTTAAAAATGTCATTTTATTTTCATCAATCGCTTGTCGCATGTCGTCAGATACTTTTAAAATTGCTGTTCTAGAGCTATGTCCAGAGCGAAAACCTGATTGCAGTGATAGGAGATTTTTATCATCAAGGTAAGATCTAATCTGCAGGCTCATAAGATTCTCGAGAGCTTTAGATAAAAGAGGAAGTAAAGCTATTGGTCGGTATTCAAAATTACGATCATTTTTAGGGATTGGTACAATATTAGCTTTTTTCCACAGTAAGGGGTATTTTGATGTCATAACAATGGTGTTCAAGATGTGCGTGATATGAAGAAGAATAATAGGAAGGAGGACATTAACAAAATCGGGATGAACATTATCTAGACCTACAGATTTACTTTCAATAGATAGTATGGCAGAGCAAACGTCGTAAAAGTTAAATGCGGAGATAGAAAAACCGTCTACATTACTATAATGCACCGGTATGAGCGTAGCATTTGGATCAGCCGGAGGAGCAGAAGCAAAACTTGGAGTATCGTTCAGTGCTAAATTAAGAGGTGTAGTGTGTCAGCTTAGCCATTTTTATCATACTGGTTACACGATTCCTTAGTCTTTTGAACTCCAGGTGAATATCCCGACAGCGAAATATTTTCCAGCGTCGATACAAACGGCCTGGGAAATTTCATCAGAGAACCACGGGCCAGATTGGTTTTTAATAATTCTAGTCTTAATAGGCACATATTTGTCAAAAAGTTCATTCACCACAGAAGTGAGGAATTCGACTTGTAAGTCAGAGTCAGAGGTAAGATGGAGAGTTTCCCAATCGTAACAACATTCAGATAAAAGATTAACAACATTGACACTACGAAAGTCCCTGTACTTGTAAGACATAGACGTGGAAAGGCATGTATTTATATCTACAGTGGTGATACCTAGATCATGGGACGAGAAGACAGGTACAGACAGTTGACTATAATTTTTAACTAAATCATTATTACTAGTGAATATTACATCTATTAAAGAAGGTGTACTATGGGGGATAAAATGTGTGGGAATTGAGGAATTGACTAGAAGCAGATTTATAGTTTTATAGATTCTTTGGAATTGGTTGATAAATTTAGCATATTTATGTTTAAATCACCACATAGAATCATTGATATATCTTCAATTATATCTAAAGACAAACGCACGGTGGCAACACGAGGTGCAATGTACATTACACCAATGGTAACACCAATGAAACTCACAAGGGTGAGTGTGATTAGAAGATATTACTGTTTTTGATTTTGTCGTATAACGTATATAAATTGCAACACCACCTCTAATACCACTAACACGATCGGCTCGATATAGTTTAAAATGCCTTAGAGAAAGCAATTCACTTTTTATCTCAGGTATGAACCAGGTTTCAGAGACAGAAATAACATCTGCTAAGCTGTCTTCAAAAATATGCCTGAACTCATCTATTTTGTTGACAAGACTTTGTGCATTGATGTGACACACATGAAGACGGATATAGTTCTTGCATATGGTATTTAGCAAAAAGCACAAACAAAAATAGAGAAAAATTAGAGATAAGGACAAAAACAAAAATAAAAAATAGAGAAAACCAGAAATTGGAAATGGCCTTACAACAAGAGAGGGAAAAGACAACAAGAAAAAGAAGAAGAAAGAGAAATGATACGTTATAATATTATATGAAAAGCGACAAAAAATATCCATGAAATAAACAAAGAATTATTGAAGACGTTGTGGTCCAATATTATGAAGTAAATTTTCACCGTCCGGTCCTGCTATATTTCTTAGTTCATCGAGGTAGTCTACTAGCGTTGATGTCGGTTGCGTGGGAGAGCGAACAAAGATCTGACCATTAAACGTATGAACAGACTGCAGGCAGATTCTACGCTTAAGTTTGAGTGCTTCGCGAAGAATAACGTAGTTCTTTTTCGTAAGGCTTTCATTGATGTAAAAACTTTTTGACGAATTAAGACCAATGTCACGCAATGTTAATGAAGGTTTCTTGGTTTTCCTGTAGAGCGCGACAGCTTTCATGAATTTCAGTTTCTCGTCTCTGTTTATCACTTTTATTATGATGCAAAAATCCTTACTTTCACGTTTTGTTCTTGTGCGAAAGATCTTATGCAAGCGAGGGGGTGAAACGTTTATGGAAAGACTCATGGAGGTTTGGTTGCAAATGAGGTGCCCTGTAATAATATTTGTCACGGAGAAAATCCACGAGTTGGGAATATGAAGTCTTTTCCACAAATTGTATACCGGCACCACCTTCAACCTACACTCATGTAACTTGCTAGTTTTATGATTTAGCGAACAAAAATGCTTGAATGCATGCTTAAGATCAAGCAGGACATCTAAAAAATTTCCCTGCAATCTTTTAAAATTTGTCAACATAAGAGTTAAATACGAGGCCAATGCTGCCAAATCTTGCCTTTGCCAATTTTTTTAAATGAGTCTTTTATCGACTTTTCTGATACAGTTAGGTACGCATCCAAAACCTTGAATTGATTATTATTCTGTGAAGTAGTTCGATTCAAAATGTTAGCAGTTGAGTCGGCTATAGAAGTATGATTCTAAAATAACTCTGGCAAATGATTCTCGTTATCCTCTAACTTAGATATTTGTTCTTCAATAGGTTAAGCATAATCGATATCTAAATTTTAATTCCAAACAACCCATGTGCCAAGCTCCCTACAATGTCCAAAGGCGATAGTCTTGCCCTGGTTCTACCGTATTTCTCAGCATTTAAATTAAGTAATAGGATATTGTTTTCTTTTATGACGTCAAGTTGATGATGAATCACTTCAACAGTTGGCATACAGTGTCGCTGATGGAAAACTTCATTCGCACACAATTCTTCCAGACGCTTAAGGTATGCGTTCATTTCTGTCATTTCAAGCCAATATGTTGTTAAATTATAGTAGAGGTTAATACTCCAATGACTGTTGATAATTTGGACTTCTCCCATGTTGTCCAAATATATTCCTGTCGCACATTCCACTTTTTCTATGCTTACTCGTTCAGATACTTGCGCACCAAGTTATGAGACGCTCAGCGATGCCAGCAAACCTAGAAGTGCACAACGATTGTAATATACCGTGTAACGATTAATGAAGCTTTGCTTATCGTCAGAAACTGAAAGAAATTAAACAACAATTGAAAACAAGATGGATTAGATTCTGAAAGGTTTTGTCAAACATTGTTGTGTACTTTTTCTAGTTTGGAACCTCGCAAAATCGTCGTATTAACATTGTTGTGAATCTGCTTTACTTCAAAAGGGCCTGTGTACCGTGAGTACAAATAATTTATTTCAGGCCATGTCCTGAAATAACACCTTATCTCCCACCATAAATGTGTGAGGGTGAACTTTCCTATCATAATATTCCATGGTTTTAATTTTACTTTTGTCTAAATTTGTTTAAGCTAAGTGCTTTTGTAGTTTATGCCTTAGTTCTAAAAAATTGTTTTCGTCGTCGTAGACGGAAGAGGGTTTCTAAACTAATAAAATTATGATGATTATTGAAACGACGGGAAGCCTCGGATACGGATGACTCTACTGCTGACGACCATGGACAACGAAATAAGGACAACGATTTTCGGTTCTGCACGTGGAATGTGAGGTCCCTGAACAGACCTGCACCGGCTTCTAAACAAGAAGAAGAAAGAGCATGAGAAGCGCGCGATCGAGGAAATGGAGAGGTGTTACGGCAGAAATGATGTCCGAAAGATGGGTAAAACAACTATCCAGTGGATACAAAATTCGGACAGAAACCTGTCGTGACGCAGAGAGACTGGAAAGATCCTTAATGTAGACTGTTAAGCGGCGAGGAAGACTCCAATACTGCTATCAGGCAGAATGATCCGCTCCACGCAATTGACGACGATTGACGAGATTTCCTTCCCCCCTACCTAGACGAAGTCAAGATAGCGATATCGAGACTGAAGTCTAACAAAGCTGCCGGTGCGGACGGACTGTCCGCTGAAATCTTTAAGGCAGCTGGAGATGATCATGTTGGGCGCATACACCAGCTCATCTGTAAGATATGGTCGGAGGAAAGCATGCCCGACGAGTGGAACCTCAGTATCGTCTGCCCGATCCACAAGAAAGGAGACCCCTTCAACTGCGTCAACTACCGAGGGATAATTCTCCTCAACATCGCCTATACGATCATCTCTGCCGTTTTGTGTGAGCGCCTAAAACCATTCGGATGACTTTTACGTGATTGGTCGAAAACAGCGAGCCGTCAATGAAGCGTTTGCTGGTATTGAAGCGGGGGTGGCCAAAATGGGTTTAGCGGTGAACGAGGCAAAACGAAATATATGCTGTCATCGAGAAAGGACGCACAACATCGACGACTTGGCCAAAACGACACTATAGGCAACTATAACTTCGAGGTAGTGAAGGACTTCGTCTAAATCGGCTCGCAAGTGAACAGTACGAACAACCCCAGTACCGAGATTAATCGCAGAATTACTGTTGCCAATCGCTGTTTCTTTGGCCAAAACCAAACCTGGTGAAGCGATGTTTCAGCCTCGGATCAGGCGACACGAATATTGAGGCAAAAGCCGCAAATACAACAACAACAACAAAAACTATAGCGACAAGAACAACAGCAACAGCATCCAGAATGCAGCAGCAAATGGTCGACGAAGTCGAATACGAGTCACAGAAGTGGAGGGAAGATTTCTACAGCGGTAGAGAGAACCCGTTCAATACTCTAACGTCCTCTGAATTGGATGACAAATTGGAAGAAGACCGGGAGCAGCTGGAGAAGAGCCAGCGAGGGAGGGAGGAACTGGACGCCCACATCCAAGCCCTCCAAACTAAATTAAGGGCCAGGAGAGCACTCAAAGAGGCTGCACAACAACAGCAGCAGCAACAACAACATCATCACCTGAAGACAACACAGCAGAAGCAGCAAACAACCAACACGGAGAGATGCCCTCCAATCAACGTCTTCGGACTGAAGACGAAGGACGCTGACATTCTTTGTAAATTGGTCACAAAAAGTTCTTATTTCATTAAGTATAAGGGTCCACTACGTGTCTCTGTCCATTGCTTATCAATGGCAGACGACCACGTAGTCAAAGAAAGGCTAGCGGTGTCGGTTGCCGAGTTTTTCTCGTACACTCCGAAAGGGGAAAATTAACAGACCATGCTCCTTAAGGACGTGGAGCCCGACACTGATCCCGATGAGATCCTCGCTATGCTGCACCAAGCGCAGAGCGACGATGTCCAGGCAGCATCGAGAAGGGAGAATAGGAAACTTCCGTTCTTCCTGGTTCAGGTCACCGAGACAGCAAACTAGAGAGCCCAAAGAAAATTACCAAATTAAGCTCTCTGTCTGTTAATTAGGATACATTAAAAAAGATTAAGGACACACTCCAGTGTACTCGGTGCCAGAGGTTTGGGCATGCCGCAGTGAACTGCAACATGCAGTCTAGCTGCGTCAAATGACCAGGAACCCACAATCGTCGGGAATGTCCTCTAGGGACGGATAAAGTTGATGACAGGAGCAAGCTGGCGTACGTACTCTGCAAGACCAGCGGCTACCCTGCAAACTATCGGGGATGTCCTAGGGTTTAGGAAATCAGAAAAATCATAGAGGCCAAACGTAAAGGAAAAATGGTAGAAGCGAGGCCAGTGCCCCGTGCTCCAGCTACCACTGTTACAACGGCAGTCTGCTATGCCCAAATGGTATCGGATACGTGACAGGTTCCACAGACAGTGCCGAAAGTTACCCAGCTCCCTGTGCCCAGGCAACCTGAAGCAAATTTGGATGTGCAGACGATCCTGCTCTCTATCCTGAGACAGATCGCTCAACTCCAAAACCAATTCCAGAACCAGTTACAAGAACAAGCAGCGTGAATAAACCTCATCTATTCGACGCTGTTTGGAGAGCCAAGCGCAACATCGGTATAATGGCAGCGCAGGCAGCCGGCAACCTTAAAATTGTAACATTGAATATGAATTCACTTTAAATCAATTAAATTTCGGTAACTTGTTGCAGATCCATAATACTGATGTGTAGATGGTTTGCGAAACTAAGCTAAGCCAGACGCACCCACTTAGGTACATAAATAACAATATCATTCGAAGAAATCGAAGCTACCTAGCTGGTGTAGTCTTAATCAAAAAAGGCATTTGTCATAAGCTCGTATATAGCGGTGAAGGTAGAGGCCATAGAAACGTGTATCGCACGCATTGCCCTTCGGGCTGGTAAGCGGCTATATGTGATCGCTATCTATGTGTCTGACAAGGCATTAATCAATATTTCATTTCAGTGCTCTATACTCTTTTCACTAGCCTTCGACTGAGCTCGGAAGATAACTACTATATCGTAGCCGGGGACTTGAACTCGAGGCATACAGAATGGGGCAACATGGTACATAACACCAGTGGGACCTCATTGTATGACTGGTTGGTAGAGCACAATGTTGAGTTCAAGCTAGATTTGCTTGCAACCGGGCCATCGCATCCTAGAAGCGGGTCCTATTTGGATCTGATGCTGATAAACAAACGACTGACCAAACTAGACGTGGAAAGACGTACACGGAACAGTCTAACTGCTGTTGAGTACGAGAGTGACCATTGCGGGCTTCGGAGCTATTCAGCTCCCGAACGAGGTGGAAGGACTGGAGGAGTATTTCCAAAGGCACCCTTATTATTATAATAAGCCCCGCTGGCCACGCTTCTCCAGGACCTTATCCACAGACCTACGTTCGAGTGAGATCAATCAAACGAGTGAGATCGACAAACAGAAACCGGACGAACGAAGAGGTTGACAGTATCTCATATAAATGGACAACGTGGTTAAACATTCGATGGAAGAATCAATTCCGAAAGTAGTTCAAATCGATACCAGCTATGTACATCGAAATGCTACCATCGATGGACTTCACGTCCACAAAAGTATACTGCTATCATGACTCAAACATTTGCACAGGCAGTTTACAGATCCGCAAAACGCGGAGTTCAGAGCATTGAAGTCGGAGATCAAGAACCTCCAATGTATACGTATAAACTATAGATTGGCTATAAGCTTGCACTGGGGCAACAAAATCCGGGCTGTATGATCCAACAACCCGGGTATGTTCCCGCAAGTAAATAAAATATTTCGGAGGAAAGATCAAAACGAAATTCAAATCGTTAGACTTTCCAGGAGGACAGATAAAGATCATTTACTGACTTCTGTTGGCATCGATCCAGATGAGGCAGTGCTAGACAATGACTTCTTTCTGGTCAAAGATCCAATGAGAAGAAAATCACACCGGTCAACCAGTTCGGAATCCGAGCATTCAAAACTGGTGTGCGACATGCAATGGAATAAAAACAAAAATCAGTGCACGGGTGCCTGTCTGATTGACTTGAAGAAGGCGTTCGATACAGTTTGGTTGGAGGGCCTCTTCCTGAAGCTGGTCAAGCTGGTTCCTCAAGCTGTTCAACATGGTTTATGACATGATTACAGGTAGAAAGTTCGTTGTGAAAAATGGTGACGTAACTTCCACTACGGTCTTTAACATTAAAAACGGTCTGCAACAGGGATCCATCGGTTCCCCGATCTTATTTTCTATATTCACTGCAGATCGTATAGGTTCCATGCCGCACTTAATTGCGTACGCCGACGACCTAGTTGCGTACAGATCATGTTCGAAGGTCGAGGTAATAAACATTTTGTTCCAGCGTGACTTCGAGAAAATTCAGCGATTTTGCGACGAATTGAAGTTTATCAACTTCCTGCAGTGAGAAACTAGCCTACTCTGGAACGCGTGGTACATGGCATCGCGGGATTGGTGCCAAAACTGGCGTCAGTTCGGCATAGTTGACCCGCATGGTCGGCCGGTAGCTGTAAAAAGTGTAGTCAGATACCTTGGAATTTGGCTGTATCAATGCCTGTATTTTGACAAGCAAATACTTAATGCTCTGTTGACCTCTTCCAACAGTCTGATCTTTGGGGCTTACTACCCCAATAGTATGTACCTTGGAAGGGTGCGCCTTAACGGCTTTATTCCGAAGCATTCATTTATAGAGACATAACTGGCGTTATACAGGATCAACAAGGATGTGCTATCTTCTTCCGTGTTGTACACCGAACAGTGGACAGGCGACTTCAGTACGAACTGGATGTCGTTCGCACAAACGAGGATCTCCTCCGGTTCCGTAGAGCGATCCCCGCTCGACATAGGAAAAAGTCTGCCAAAGCTCGGTAGTATTACTGGTGGTTACACCAAAACCAGTCTCCGCCACCGCTATGTTTTCCAGAGGATCAGATAGTTGACCATTGTTGAGTCCTGAAAAGAACTTGTATGGCTGCTTGTTTTGACAAGTGTTTTGTTTTGATTTAAAACAAAATATCAAACTTATTTATAAGTGTTTTATTTATACAAGAACTAAATGAACTTTAAAGAAAAAACTTGAAAATTCGTTTAGCAAATTCACGCGTCTGTTCTCTTTGGAATTTAAATCGAAAAGCGAATAACAGTTATTTTTATAGAAATGCCCAGTCGGTTTTTTTTTATATATTTATCTCTTTCACTCCCGGGCTGCGGTGCCAAGCTATACCACACTTTCGGTGCTGCCAGGTGTGCTAACAACCATAGTGGCCAGCTTACATACTTTTTAAGGTAGTCTTTTAAAAAATACATAAAACAAAAGAATCAGAAGAAAATAATAAAACAAAAAATCCAAACAAAACATATATATGAAACAAAAACAAAGAAAGGTGCATAACGACGTATACATTATATATGTTAGGCATATACACAACATATACTCCCTGGTGCCCTTGTCCGTACTGTTACGGCCATAGTTAAGATAGGCTTACTTTTTATATCGTAGTAGTTCGGTTTAGCCAAGCCTTTCACAAGTTTCCTTGGCAAATAAAAAAGGAATAAAAGATTGTCATAAAGACTAAAGAAAAAAAAGTAGAATAAGCCGAAATGTATGTTTAGAAAGTAGATCGGATTAGCTTAGAGTACCCGCATAAGGTCAGTAGGTTAGTATTAAGAACATTTGTACATTCTTAAGTTAGTTAAGCAAGTTTTAAGTACTTTTGTCTAGCATGTAAGTAACATACAGTGGACTCCCCCTAAGTCGAATTTTCACGGGATACCAAAATTTGTTCGAGTTAGAGAGAGTTTGACTTAGAGAGATGTTTTTGTATGGAAAGTTGAGGGAAATGTATGGAAAATATGGCGAAAAAGTTCGAGTAAGGGAGACTTTCGACTTAAGGAGAGTTCGACTTAGAGAGAGTCCACTGTATTTCGAAATTAAATAAAATTACATTAAAAAAAAGTGTGCACACCCCAGGTAACCCCAACAGTGACAGAGACACGTGATTCGATATTTTTTTTTTCTTTTTATCAAATTAAGAAGATAAGAGTGTGAAGTGAGGAGAATGAGGAAGATGAGGCTGGCTGCTCGACCGATGCCAGCTCATCACGCCACTCAGTGGATGGCGAGAACGAAAGAGGGAAGAGGAGGAGGCCCCTCTCTCACCCCGCACACAACCTGGTCCAGAGTTCGAAGACAAAGAAGACCACTCCATCGACCGTGACGTCACCAGCTAAATCGGCAGGTAACGAAGAAGCTGCCGATTCCACGGCAGCAGCAGCATTAACAACAGCAGCTGCACCAACCTCAATAGCAGCAACAACATCGAAAGCTGCGCTAGCAGCACTAGTATTGTCCGCTGCGGCAGCTGCAACAACAACAACAACAGAGATCACGGCGGCTAATATGCCAGTAACATCAAAAGCAGCATATCCGCCGTCAGCAATAGTGGTTGCACTATCGGACTCGGTAATATACGAGTCGGCATATCTGGGCCTAGGGAACAGGTACCAGGTCTTCTCCGCTAACGAAGAGGATGAATAACTGGAGGCTGAGCAGAGTCTCTCACGAATTGAGCGCCGCCAGCTCCAGTTCATCGAGAATAGACGCTCAATTGACCAGCAGGAGGCGGAGCTGGCTGCCGTTCTCCAGATAATGAAGGAGGACCTGGCCTCGCGGAAAACGGCTCAGGCGGCTGCACGGCTGCGACAACAATCTGCGCAGGTGCAAAAAAAGCTGGAAATCCAATGCCAGCAACAGCAACAACAACAACCAGCAGAGAAACCGCAGGCGCTGCTAAAAGGCACCTTGCAACCGCCAAGAAAACGCAGGGTCGACAGCAGCAGCAGCAGAAAGAGCAGCAACAACAACAGCAGCAGCAGGCGAAGAAGCAGTAGCAGCAGACACAGCCAACAAGAGTGAGATGCCCACCAATAATCATCTTCGGTGCGGAGACCAAGGATCTCCAAAATCTATGTAAGTGGGCTGTCATACACTTAGATAAATTAGATCTCCCATACGAGATAAAATATAGGATACTGCCATTATATAGCGGTACTCGAGTTAATTAGGCAGGCGTTGGAGAAGGCGGGGAATGAGTACTACACGTAACCCCGAAAGTATACAAACTCCAGACTCTGCTCCTTAAGGGCATAGATCCTTCTACGGATCCGGAGAAAATTCTCGCTGTGCTACGCCAGGCGCAGAGCGACGATCTCCGCATAATAGGAGTCAAGCCGTTTGTCACTGCGGTGGCACGAAGGAAGAATAGGCGTTTGCCTATGTTCCTAGTGCAGATAACGCCCACTAGCAACGGATAGCTCCTCAAGCGAATTAAACACTTGGGGCGTGTTTCTATTAAATGGGACACATTAAAAAAAAGGTGAGCACACGATGCAGTGTGCTAGATGCCAGCGGTTCGGGCATGCCGCGGCGAACTGTAAGATGGAGTTCCGCTGTGAAATGCGCTGAGAAGCAGAGTAGTGCAGAATGTCCTTTAGGAAAGGACCAAGTCGAAGACAGGAGCACCCTCAAATGTGCTATTTATAACGGCCCCGCTAGTTAAAGGGGCTTCCCGAAAGTGCAAGAACTCAAAAACAAGTTCGAAAGGAGGACACCAAAAACGGTGGCAACAAGGCCAGTGCCTCGCTTTCCAGCCACCGCTGTTACGCCACAATGCCAAAGAGCAATCGCGGTAACAGAGACCCGGCAGCCGGAGGCAAGAAATGATCTGAGCTCCATCCTGCTGGCTATCCAGGCACAGATGGCTCAGGTGCAAAAAAGCATTGCTGAACAAAAAGAGTGTACTGCTCTGCTTGGAACAGTAGTTCCTTCAACATGCAGTCAGACTAGATTTCATCTATTCCAGACTGTCTGGCGAACAAGCCACAACGGCCTCAATATATTGGCTGCACGCGCAGCTGACGACCTTAAGATCCTCGCGATAAATGTCAATTCACTAATAGGGACCAACAGGAAATTTTCCTTCGGCCAACTGTTGAGAGAGCACAATCCTGATGGTATAAGGTATAATAAGATCAATATTATTCGGAGAGACCGCACCACCCATTATGATCGCGGAATTGCTCTTTTAGTTAAGAAAACTATTAATCATAAGTTTATGTATATTTAGTTTATGTTTGCTGGAGACGTGCATCGCACTCATTCTATTAACTATTGATTGACAGACGACTGACAATACAGAATGTATATAGACAAGCACACGGAATTGTTTAACTGCGATTGAGTACAATAGTGATCATCTTGCTTTTCAGCGATTATTCAGGTCCCGAACGAGGTGGTTGATCTGGGGGAGTATGCCCAGCGAAATCCTTATACTTACAATAACGCTTGCTGGCCACGTTTCTCCAGGGCTTTAGCCAGGGAACGGTCGATCGCGATCAATCCGCCAACGAACAGAAACCTAACGAACGAGGAGGTTGATAGGAGACTCAAACAAATGGACGACGCCATAGTACGTACACTGGACAGATTGATACTGAAGATAGTGCCGACCGATAACTACGATGTCAATTGGAATACCACCATCGACGCACTTCACGCGAGTTAAGTATTGGTCGTAATTCTTAAAAATAAAAATATACAATGTGTCACCATACTTGCTTGTGTTTGCATTCTTCAATTGCACACCATAAATTCTTATCGTCATCACTTTTATGTGACCCATAAAAGTAACGATGACCGAAAGAGTAAACAAGGAAAGTGAACCAATGCATTCGGTTAACCTATTGAGAAATAGGGAGAATAAAACCAATGCATTCGGCTGACCTCTTGAAGAATGTAAGCCCAATCAAGTCAATTGGGGGACCGTGTTGAAATATTAAAAATAACAAAACCTTCTTCGGGCATTCGATTCGATCTGAGTGGTAGTTCATAGTAAACTCTCATCCGGATAGTACGGTGCAGCCCTGCTTAAGACAGCGGCCGTATTATTAATAGTAAATAAAGAACTAAAACCGTAATTATAATAGAATATATATAATAAAGAAAATATATTAAAAAAAAAATTACGAAGTTCAGTTATTTATTTGGCGCAGTCGGTAGGATCAGGTACAACTATCCTGATCCACATTGAGAAAGTTCAATTCGCATTTCCTTAACCGCAATTTTCGACGAACGAAAAAAAAAAAAAAAAAAAAAAAAACACGGGAAAAGATTGTGTATAGTGAAACCCTTCTAAAACCGTAGTGGAAGTTGTTGGCATATAGTAATAGTGAAACGGGAAATATGGCAGAAAATCCAAACGTCATCCCTGAGGTATCCAACCGGGATATCCTAAATAGTATAATGGCTATAGTGGCGAGAATACCACAGCCGAGTCATGGGAGCAACGTGTTACGGGAAATTCAATACTTACCCGAATTCGATGGGGATAGCGAATCCCTAATGCACTTCATCGTAATGATAGAGAACCACCTTCGGAATACTATTGGAGATTACCAAGCCACCTGGAACATCATACAACAAGTGAAAATCAAAGGTCGAGCTATGGACCTACTGATCATCAATGGAGTCACTTCGTGGGAACAGGCGAAGGAGTTATTTAAACAACACTATCGACCGGTCATCAGCAGCAGCGATCTTACGAAGGAAATCAGCAATATGAAAGTGAGTTCAATATATGATTTGACCAATAAATTAGAATACCTTTTAAGCAAAGTAAATACATATGTAGTATTCTGTGACAATCAGGAACAAGAAAAACTATTGTACTATAATATTATAATAAACAAAATACGAGAATTAACAATAGGGAATTTAGCCAGAGAAATTAGGAATCTGTATGATTTACATGAAATAAAGAGTATTTTATTCTCCTACATAGGATACGATAATGGAAATTTAAGGAATAGTGAAATAGTTAGAACCACGGCAAATTACAATAACCAAAACAAAAATCATAGGTTTAGTCTCCCCGACAAGGAACGACGACCCAGTTACAATAATGGTCACAATAATAATTTTGGTGGACAAAATCATTCGGGAAGGTTTAGACAAAATGAGTATCGTTACCAAAATCACACTACTTCACAGAGACCTTTCCAGAACCACTCCATACAAAATAGACAGAATAGACTAGAACCAATGGATACCAATAATATCCAAACAAGTCAGGAACCGATCCGTCAGGACATTAACTCAGTAGAACCGCCGGTTTTTCTGAACTGAGCCTCGGACAATTAATGACAGTCGCCACTGAAATTCAGAACCAACGACACTATATTTTAGTAGACACTGGCAGTGCTATGACTATCATAAATACTAGTAAACTCGACATGACACCGTATAAAATTCTAGACACCCGACAGCTAGAGATAAAGACCATTAATAGTAGCGTAATCAGGAATACTGCAATAATTCAGTTTCCAATACCAAAAGAATTCGGTTACAGCGATAATACTTTTATTAAAGCTTACGCTCAGGCTTTAGAAAATAAAAACTATACGATACTCCTAGGAATGGATGTCCTTAAAAATATCATTGAAACCATTGATTTTGAGAAAGGAACTATAACTTTAAAAAATCAGACCATTCTAAAGATAGAACGAGGACACGAGTTGGCATGCAACTACCTAGAGGAAGGCAATCCTGACTTCGGCAGCCTTAATCGCGAAGAAACGACAGCATTGACCTCACTGCTAGACGAATTTAGAAACATCCAATATAAGGAAGGCGACATGTTAACTCATACCTCGGAAATAAAACATGAAATTCACCTTAAAGAAGACAAACCACTACATGCAAAAAGTTACCGATTACCAAAGAAACACGAAGAAGAAGTAGCTAAGCAAATCAAAGAGATGGAAAAACAAGGTATCATAAGAAGAAGCATGAGTAGACATGCTTCTCCGATCGTTGTAGTTGCTAAAAAGCCAGACAAAGATGGTCAAGTACAGTACCGCATTTGTGTTGACTATAGGGCTTTAAATGAAATTACTGAAGATGACAGATTTCCTCTGCCAAATATAGAAAACCTCTTCGATAAGTTAGGAAAAGCGGTCTATTTCTCGACGCTTGACTTAGCAAAAGGTTACCATCAAATTTTGATGCACCCAGCTGACATAGCGAAAACTGCGTTTATTACTCCACAAGGATTATACGAGTATGTCCGTATGCCTTTTGGACTTAAAAATGCACCAGCCACTTTTCAGCGACTAATGAACCACATACTAAGAGAATATATAAACAAAATTTGTGTCGTTTATTTAGATGACATTTTGATATTCTCCACGTCCCTAAAAGAACATATGAAAAACCTCAGAGACATCCTTCGAGTTTTGCAGAAACATAATTTAAAACTACAAATTAGCAAATGTTCATTCCTCAAGAAGGAAACCGAATTCCTAGGTCACATATTAACACCAAAGGGAATAATGCCTAATGGTAATAAGATCAGTATAATCAGAAACCTCCCACTACCCCACACAGAAAAACAACTTAGAAGTTTTTTAGGAGCCTCTGGCTACTACAGGAAATTCATTCAGGATTATGCAAAAATTGCATATCCAATGACTAGGTATCTCAAAAAGGACACCAAAATAAATATTAGTGATCCTGAATACGTGAATGCGTTTGAAACACTCCGAAACAAATTGATAACACAACCAATCCTAAAATTTCCAGAATTCGAAAAACCATTTCATTTATACACCGATGCCAGTAACTTTGCCATCGGATCTGTCCTAACACAGGACAAACAACCGGTTTGCTATATCTCTAGGACTCTGAACGAGCATGAAAGAAATTATTCCGTAACCGATAAAGAATTTCTAGCCATTGTCTGGAGTGTATCCAAACTAAGACCCTATCTGTGGGGAAATAAATTCAAGATCACAACTGATCATCTCCCCATAAAATATTTGAATAAAAAATATAATGGTGCAGAGTTCTCACAACGCAACCAACGATGGTTACTTAAATTACAAGAATTTGATTACGATATTGAATATCTCAAAGGTCAAGAAAATCGAGTGGCCGACTTTTTAAGTAGAATTGAGAAAGAAAACAATGAAGTGAATCAAATTTCTGATAGCAGAACGGGTCAATCGACAGCGGAAGGACAATCTGATCACATACCTATTAAAGAAGGTATTGTCAATATATATAAACAACAAATTATTGTGAGTTATGACAAAGAACCAAAAGTGGAAACACTAAATGGTAAAAGAATTTTATATATCAGAGCCTCGGACCCTATTGAGACGATAACAGAACAACTCAAAGAAATTGCCCCAGGAGTTAGCGGTATTTATTCTGAAGTACAAGAATCTGACTTTAACAAAATTCAACGGTTACTCATGAACTTGCAGTCAGGAAATAGAAAGGTTAAATTGATTAAACTAACACGGAGAGTTAGAGACTTAAGGACGGAGGAGGAAGTTAGGAAACAGGTCTCCATATACCATATCAGGGAAAGTCAACACTCAGGAATCATAGAGACCTACAATACGTTAAAACAACAGATTTACTACCCTAAACTTACAAGGATAATTACACAAATTATAAACAATTGCGACGTATGTCAAAAGGCTAAATACGAGAGGAAACCTATTCAAGGGAAATTCAAAGTAACAGAAACACCTAGTAAACCTAACGAAATAGTTCACATAGATATCTACCATTTTCATAAACACATTTTTTTGACAATGATTGACAAGCTGACAAAGAAAGGGTATGTATACAGACTTGAAAGTAAAAATCACATTCACAAAACAGACGCTATCACAGAACATTTAACTAGAGAAGGTCCACCCTATAAAATAATTACGGATAACGAGTTTAATACAACATACATCAGAGAATTTCTTAGGGAACGAAATATCGAAGTGCATTTCACTAAACCGAACTCACATACAGGCAATGCAGACGTTGAACGCTTACATAGTACTATAGCTGAGATACTACTTAGCATGAACCAGGCAGAATCAGTAAATACCAAAATGTTTAGAGCTTTTCAAATCTATAACAAAAGGTATCATACTACGATAGGTATGTCACCAGAACAGGCTCAACATACAAATATAGAAGCATTAGTAACCAAGCTAAAAATGAAAAAAACCAAGGTTATAAACAAAAGGAACCAAGATAGGGAAGATTATATAGAAAGAAGATCATTTGGTTATATAAAGAATTATAAACATGTGAGACACAAAAATGAACCCAATTTTCGATTTAAAAACCTAGATAGAGTACATACATCAAATATTAAACGACCAAGACAATTTGTAGGTACTCACACTGATGCTGCTACTCCTGATGACACCAATGAACCTAGTACAAGCAGCACTTGTAATAACACCAATCGAAAGTGACAACGGATTCACAACGATAAGCATGGGTGAAGGAGAAATCATCAACCAAACCCAAACCATCATCCACATAGTAAAAATAAAAATGTTGATAGACACCTTACAGGAAATAAAAAAATTTGAAATTGTAGGACAAGACTCAGAAATAAGAAAGGAATGTAATACAATTTTTACAAAAATACATAGTATCATGCCTCATAAGACAAGATCAAAAAGAGGTCTCGTAAATATAGTAGGAACGGCTCAGAAATGGTTGTTCGGTACTATGGACAACTCAGATAGGGAAGAAATAGAAGAACACATAAAAGCTACTGACACTAACAATCAGAATGCAATTCAGGAACTAAACAAGCAAATCAAAATTAATACTCAATTAAACGGAAACATAAAAAACATAAGAGACTTAGTTTTGAGAGATAGGGAAGAAATAGAACGCTATCAGAATGAAAACCAACAGTTACAAAATACGATACTTAAACGCCTACAACGAACCGAAATACTAACTAGATTACAGATGTTAGAAAGAGTAATTGATAATTTGTTAGACACGATAGCTGCAGCGAAAATGGGAATAACCCACCCTAGCTTACTCACTAAGGACGAACTAATCATGACAGATATGAATTGGAGCAAATTAAGAAATATTAAGTCAGGGGTAATGAAATATACAGATGATGCCATTATTATAGCTTTGAAAATACCAGAAGAGATTATAACACGTCCAATTAAAATAATCGTACCAATACCAAATCGAGAAAAACAAGAAGTTGACTTAGAACCCTTTGTTGTAATTGTAAACGAAGGAAAAGAGTATAAATATAACGAGGAGAAAATTAATGTTAACGAATTAAAAGAGAGAAATGATTGTATTAGTAAGCAAAATTGTTTAATGAGGATCAATAATAATTTTGAAATTATTAATCTGAACGAAAGAACTTATATTATTAAAAACGCTAAAAATGTAACCGTACAAAATAATTGTGACTCTAGAAATTTAACTTTTGCTGGAAATCTTATTGTTAATATTCAGAATTGTAATATTAAAATCAATGACGCTATAATTAAGAACAAAGAAACTAATTATACATTTCAATTCTATTATGAAGAAATAATGAAAGAAAATGCCACCATCAATACGGTGTTTACAAAATTTAAGGAACTACAAGAAATTGAAAATAGACATAACCTAGAATTAGTTCAATACCACAAAGTAAAAACCTATTTAATCTCTGGTACATCCATGTTAATAATTATTATTGGTATAAGTATCATTGGAATCGTAATGTACAAGAATGTCAGAAGTACCGGTAAAATTAAAATTAAAATTGATAGCTTAACAGAAGAGCAAGGAAAAAAACAAACGAAACCCTCAAATCAAAATTTCCAGGAGAAAACTTTCTCTAAGGAAGGAGGAGTTAAGTATTGGTCGTAATTCTTAAAAATAAAAATATACAATGTGTCACCATACTTGCTTGTGTTTGCATTCTTCAATTGCACACCATAAATTCTTATCGTCATCACTTTTATGTGACCCATAAAAGTAACGATGACCGAAAGAGTAAACAAGGAAAGTGAACCAATGCATTCGGTTAACCTATTGAGAAATAGGGAGAATAAAACCAATGCATTCGGCTGACCTCTTGAAGAATGTAAGCCCAATCAAGTCAATTGGGGGACCGTGTTGAAATATTAAAAATAACAAAACCTTCTTCGGGCATTCGATTCGATCTGAGTGGTAGTTCATAGTAAACTCTCATCCGGATAGTACGGTGCAGCCCTGCTTAAGACAGCGGCCGTATTATTAATAGTAAATAAAGAACTAAAACCGTAATTATAATAGAATATATATAATAAAGAAAATATATTAAAAAAAAAATTACGAAGTTCAGTTATTTATTTCGCGCAGAAAAATATACTGCTGTCAAGATTCAAACTGAAGTCAGAGATCAAAAACCTCCAACAGCTAATAAAAACAAATTATAATCTTGCCATAAGCTTGCACTGGGGCAATTAAATACGGGCTGTATGATCCAAAAACGCTATGTCCCCGCAAGTAAATAAATTATTCTGGAGAATAGATCAAAATGACATTCTGATCGTCCGACCTCCGAGAACAAACAACATCGCACAGCTGCTGACGTCAGTTGAGGTTAAAACCATAGGCGCTGTTTTCGAGGAAGTGTATAAGGTCAATGAGGTCGACCAAATCGCGATCTAAAGAACAGAGCCCTGATAAATCACTTCTCCGTAAGGAAATGAGACAATGGCGATCTGAGAATCCTGGTTTCACCAGATTCGATGACGTTAATATGGCAAATAATGCAATCGCCAACGATGTAAATCACATCGTGATCACGTAAAAAGATCTCCAAGGGATCTTTAAATCCATTAAGAACAAGAAATCGGCTAGGATAGGTGGTATCCCGAACATCGTGCTCAACCATCTCCCTCCGGCTGCAGTGGAAATTTACATTACGCTGTGTAACAAAGCGCTTAGTAATGCACATTACCCGGAACATTGGAAGACAGCTGTAGTTCAAAACGGGATAAAGACAAAAGCATTCCGTCTAATCTTCGGTCTATAAGTCTTCTTCCTTGCATCAGCAAGGCATTTGAAAAGATTGTCATTCGAGCTCTGCAGACATGGGTAGCGGACAACCATGTTCTACCGGACAACCAATTTGGATTTAGTGCAGGGCATTCGACAGTGCATGCTGCTGCTGCAAATTTGGTTTCCGACATACAACGGAGTATGAATAAAAAGTAGTGCACGGGTGCGTGTCTGTTCGACTTCGAAAAGGCATTTGATACCGTCTTGTTAGAAGGCCTTTTAGTTAAGTTGGTCAGACTTAGGCTAAATAAAACATTGCCATACATGATCTATGATAGTTATCATATCATGTAGGTAGGAAGTTCGTCGTGAAATGTGGCAGCGTAACGTCAAGTAGAGTGTTTAGTATAGAAAACGGTCTACAACAGGGGGCTGTAGGATCCCCATTATTGTTTTCTGTATTTACTGCAGATCTTCTTAGGTCTATGCCGCACCTAATTGCGTATGCCGGAGACCTAGTGGTTTCAGCACCGAAGGTAGTAGTCATAAACACAATGTCGCAACGGGATGCAAATAAAATAACTGGATTTTGTAATGACTAGAAGTTGCTTATTAACTTCCTAAAATGTGAAACTGTTCTTTTCCGTACCCCGGTGCACAGGGCTTCAAGTGATACGCGTATGAGCTGGAAAGATTTCTGCATTGTTGACCCTCAGGGCCAGCCGCTAATCGTGAAAAGTTTAGTCGGATATCACGGCATTTGTTTGGATCATTTTCTGTATTTTAAGAAACATATAGAGGAGGCTTTGACAAATGCTCGAAAAGCCTTAGCTGTGGCAAGTAAGCTGTCTTACAGTAGCCAACTTGATACCAGGGTGAAGGTAATCTGCTACATGGCCCTCATAAGGACAGTCATGGTGTATGTAAAGGGCTGATGCGAAAAGAGTAGACAATTTTATAATTTCACTAACGCGACGACACATCGCAAGGAATCTGATGTCTACCAACAGTCTGATCTTTGGGGCTTATTACCCGAACTTTTTGTATCATGAGAGGGCGCGCCACACCGACTTTATGCCACCTGAAGCTTTTCTCTATTTAGATTCGTTTAATCTGATTCAGGACATGAGTGGATGTCCTATAATCCACACGAGGATCAACTCCGGTTCAGCAGAGCGATCCCCGCTCGAGATAGGAGAGAGAGAGTAGTGGTTACACCAGAACCAATCTCCGCCATCGCCAGCGCCTAATCTGATAGTCGGTATGTTGGACAACAGCCCACTTACATAGATTTAAGTAAGCACAAACAATTAAGATTGTCCATATGGACAGATTTTAAGAACATGAATTGTTTAGATATTAAGATAGATTTAATCATTTTTGTCTAGTTTTAAGAATCATGAATTAAAAAACAAAAATGAATTTTAAAGTTAAAAAAGGTAATATTACAAAATTCGAATATCACTAAAGAGACAGATTATCCGACGCCTCTAATGGACTTCGAAATAAAGCAAGACCTTAACCACCGAGACATAAGAATGGACGAAGATAAAGTATGTCACCCATCTGCATTGTAAATTTACACTGACGAGTCCAAATTTTACCTCTTGAAGTTAGACAGGAAGTTAATCAGTAAAGTAATAAGCCGCTGTTTCATAGGAAACCGTGATAGGCGAATATTATTTTAATCACCTTGAGTCTGAGTAATATAGACCCGAAAGATACCTTGTAATTTCTCAAGGCCACTAAATGAGGCAAAGGAACTGCAAATCCTAACAGGGAATTAAAAATAGGTCAAAACGGTAAGGGGCTTTTAAATATAAAGACAAAAGTGACAGCACAATGGCCTGGATGGTCCAAGTGAGCACGATTTCCTGTTAAATCAAGCACTCACACTACCTACATAATTCCATTGTGTCAATAGCTGCTAATAAATGTCAACCATTGTACTTTTACGTGGTGCTTACAACTGTACATGGGTGTAAATTAATATGCAATTTTATAAATTCTTTGAAATATTGTGATTAAACATTATTTTGCCAATTTTCCCTAATTTATATAAAAAACAAAATGAATTGTAATTATATAACATTTTTCGAAATCCCAATAGTATTAGAACTTCCGTCAATAATTTTTACGGCGATTTAAAGAAAGAAATAACTTTTGCGTGTCAGTAACGGAATCGGTAACAGTTACTTTAAATTGAGTCATGCAGAACAATGATAAATAAATAACCCTATTTTCATAATTGCTGTTAAAAAATCGTAATAATAAACATAATGTATCATGTTATGACTCCTCAAGTTAAAAATTTGGTAGCTTTCAATGTTGGTATCAAACTTCCTTTGGTTATATAATAAACTCCAACTTTTCCGTAACGTCAAACATAACGGAAAATCGGGCGGTTGAACCACATAACCAGAACTTGAAAGGTTGCCTAATTGTTCACATTTTGAAAGGGTATTATTTACATTGGCGAAAAGATTTACAATTCTTAAATTTCATGACACCCTATGACGGGCGTTAGATAATCCCTACACAAAAAGAGCTTACCATTGTTAAAAGAGGTCTTTAAGAAAATATTTATGTAAGCACTTATGTAAGCCTGCCTGTGTCAATGGAAACAATCAAATGAACTGTGTTGTTTCGACGAATTGTTTCTGACAACAAGCGGGTGGCTTATCGACTTAGAACTTCATTTTATTGATGTAGGTCAATATTTCTCACTTTTCCATGGGTCGCTGTACTGTATAGCGTCTCCTGATAAAGCGTCTGTTCCATCAACCTCATTTTCCATCAGTAAAGAAGCAACTATCTAGCATTTGGATTTTAATACTTACTTGGACTTATATATACGCGGGTGCCGTGTCGTGCCATTAACATAAATTTCCATTATAAAATCTTGCTGTAGTCCTCCATCAAATCCCTCTAGACACTCTATTTGGAATCCGGTTGATGTTTGATTATACAACGTACAATTCAAAAGGGGATCTGGTTCGCCTGAAAATACATAAGCACAACAATGCAGCAAGTTTTCCTTTTTTAACAATATCATTTAGTAATCCTTCCACTTAAAATAAGATAGCGTAACGGAAACAATTGTTGGCGGCAAACTTAGAAAATTTTGAATTCAAATGCGCGTAAATTGATAGAACCACGAGTATGGTAAATATACCAAATTAAGAATTGCAAAACATTTCATTTAGAAATATTTTCTTCTTTGCAATTATTATTAAAATGCATAAATATGGGATACCGAAAACAAATTATTAAAAGCTACAATTAGTGGCACCCAACCACATTTATCGGCACCCCAAAAATATACAACTATTGGCATCCTTGATGCTGTTGCTACCGCGCAGCATTACGAAAGCTGATGAAATTGGATCCACTGTTCTAAAGGTTAAAGAGATGTTTTATTTATTTCTTATATTTAAGAAACTTATATTTCAAGAAACAATGTTATAAAGCAATAACAGCAATACGGCTGCGTACGATACTGAGAATAGACATTTAATATAACGCTTAAAAAAAAGATATAGGCTATATTTTTCCTGGTATTGCCTCGCTACCGAATTAGTGCTCCCTATTACTTTGCTTAATATATTCCTGGACAGAAAAAGTAACATCCTCTAATTCTTACATTCTCCTAATCCTCTATTCTCTTTTCTCAATAATGGTCGATTTCTTCTCTTCACTCTTCACTGTTGGGCCAGGGCGAGCTTTTGTAAAATGTTCAACCAATCGGAACTGCCGGTATTAAGAACTTTCTTGTGGTTTTTGGAAGTTGACTTTTTAGGCATTTGTCCATAGTTCGCATTCACTAAAACTACATCCCTGAATTTATTATCACTACAATTAAGTGAAGCACTTAACCAGTAGGTTTTTTTTCCCGTTTTAGGTACTGATCGGCAGTCCAGTGAGATCAAGGTCCTTTGAAGTCGACGCAAGATATTAGTTTCCCCAGGGATAGGGTAAAGTGCAGAGTTTGTATGCTCTTCTAGGCGGCGCTTATGGTTTTAAGCACAGTTCTTGGCTTCATCTTGGAGTGGTAACATTCCATGATCTCTGTGAATATAGTCATTTTTGATATCCCATGGTGCATTAACGATAGTTCTAACCACCTTATTTTGAAAAGACTGTATTATGTTCATATTACTTGCTTGGGTACAACCCCAAAGTTGTACGCCATACGTTCAAACAGGTCTTAGGTTTGCTTGTATACAAGAAGTTTGTTGTCAATGTTTTCCAATAAGCCAGCCCATATCTTTCTATTTTATGTCAAGTTCTGCACGTTTCTTATTTATGGTTGCTCCTTCCACTTGAGTTTTACATCAAGTGTCATACCTACACATTTCTCTTCATTGCCAAACGGTATTTGTGAACGATTTAAGAAGGCTGGCAAGTTATTAATCGGCCTATAAATAAAATCAAAATGGACTGATTTGCTATTTGTGTCCATCCGTTTATCTGATCTAGTGCACGTTGTAATTTTGCAGTTGAATTTAAGACACTTCAACCGTTTTAGTCAAGAACGTCAAAATGGCAAAATGTCGTCAGAAAAAGTGCCTAGAACTGTGTGTTCTTCTGGTTGTAAATCATTAGTATACAGTAGGTATAGCAGAGGGCCAAGAACACTCCCTTACGGTACAACACCATTTATATTTTTAAAAGCAGACTATTCATTTCCATGCTTCACATGGATGATCCTATCAGAGAGATAGTTCGCAAATACTATACAGTTTCCCGGGCAGAGATCGGCATAGATTATATTTCAGGCCTCCATGCCACACTTTATCAAAGGCTTGAGATACATCGAGAAATGTGGCTGAATAAACGAGCTTTTGTTCAAATGCCTTTTCTATTATATCAGTTATACGATGTACTTGGTCAATAGTTGAGTGTTTACTTCGTTGATACAATAACATCTGTCATTTTTCATTGACTAGGGCCATGGTCAAGTCTAATCGCGGCATTAATTAAGTAGAGTAACTTAAGAACTGCATTGCATTCTTAGGTAACTCTTTAAGAATTTCTCCTGCATTAAATCGTAACCAGGAGCTTTTTTCGGTTTGAGCTTATTTAGTTCTTCCCAGAGCTCTGCCAAGGTAACATCCTCATCTCAGTACAATGGTTGGTGAATAAGTGACAGCAAGAGTTTAACCGTCAAATGGCTTAAACGTTTCCTCCAAGTAATATGCGAAGAGATAAGCCTTATCTTTATCTTCGTTTGCTCACTCGCCTACTTTCTTTCGGATTGGCGCGTAATGTTATTTAGGTTTTTATTTTATTCCTTCACCGCCTTCCAGAGTGAGAAGTTTGTGTCTTTTTCTGCAGATAAGTATTTAAATTATTGTTTTTGAATGACGAGTTCAATGCTGTCGCGAGCGAGTTTGTTGCCATTTCTTGCGTGCTTTCCGTTTTTTCCTTTGCTTCTGATGGGTATCGTAAGACTTGTTTTATATTGTGCATGGCGTACCGCTCCATACGGCACACTGTATATTTACAATAAATTTGTCAAGTTCAATTCCTAGGTCGTATGTGGTTCTCACCGCTTTCATTAGTTCAACGTGATTCTGCAAGTAGTTCCTAAATGCTTTCCGAATTGTACGATGATTAGTTAATGTAGGCCGTGTTTCCTTTTTCGTGAACTTATTGCTCATATTCAATATAATTAGAGAATCTTATTAAAGAATATAAATAGAAATCAACGACAACTGTAGAGTAGAAATCAAGTTTCATACCGGTTTTTTTACGGTGCTCTGCCGTTTTGGGAGATTCCTCTTGATCCCCAAATGCTTCGAATTGAAATCTCCACCGATTATAATGTTTGGACCCAGACTTAGAAATGTGTTTTTACACTCGTATTGTTTAATTTTACAGCGCGGTGGGCAGTAAATGAACGACACATAATATGAGTGGTGTTTGTGTCTATGTATGCGAACTGTAAATAATTGCATTAAATGTAATTCTATCTTTAATTCTACTAAGTGTTCGACGTTATCTCGTATAAACAATGATGACCCATGTCTTGCCGATGGGTGATGGGCGGGATGGTCACATTAACCTTTTAAACTTAAACGAGATTCTTTCCTTAAATGTGTCTCAGAAATCGAACATATGTCGATATGTTTTTTCCCGAAATAAAGCTAGTTTGTTAAGCTTTTGCGGCAGGCCGTTCCCATTCTAATTCTATATTCCTACTGTCTTATTCATATTCATTTATTTTTGTTGTTCATGTTTGTTTCGAGGATTAAAAGACTCAAAAATAAGTTTGATCGTCTGATTCTGCTCCTCAAGTTTTTGCAGTATAATGGAGAGGGAGCGAGAAACGGAATCTAGTGGCTTACTGCTACTCTCACTCGGAGCAGCTACTGCTTAAGAAATGTTTTCACTCTAATCTGTGACTTAGCTGATTTTGTCACTTCCGATCCCTGTGACTGTGCTTGTTGAGCATTCGGTTTTGCAATTATAGTCGTCTTTTGTTTTATTTGTTTTGTCTTTTTTCAGCGTTCGCAATAATGTCTTTTTTTTACTGGTTTAGGTGGTTGGGACAGATTTGCTTTGATTTGATCACGCCTTTTTTTTGAAGCTTTTTAACTACTTCTTGTATGCGTTTGCATTCTTCGGATGGGTTGAAGAATGGAGCTCAGTGAACTTCCTTTTCTTGATAAGTTTTTCTTGTTTTTGGTATTTCTTCAATCTTAAAAGGTAAAATTTCATTCTATAATTAGTGGCAGTTTTGAAAATATATTCACTGGCCAATAAATGAAGTTCCAACATCTACTTTTAGTGGTACCATCAAGGGCCATAATTTTTTAATTATCAATTAAGTTAACATGAAAAATTAAAAACGAATAATTAAAATTTTTTAAAACTGTTAATAAAACAAATAAATAGAACACACAAAATGTTGCTAATTTTTAATATTTTAAAACGTATTAACACATTCAATACCACTCACTGACTAAAGAGTGAAAAATCGTCAAAACAAAGATGTACAATTGTAAGGAATGAGTTTTAATTGAAGCAAAAAATTAGATTTCTAATCTCTTAATGAAGTGGTGTCAAAAAGTTGGTGCAAAAAAGGTGCCAATAAATGTTTCCATTACGCTATTATGTACATTTCATTTCTTTGTATACTTCAAAGCGTACCATTACTCCTTATATGATTTTCTTGAAAATAGGAATAAAAACTTCAATTAACAAACCATACCTGCTGGGGTTATTGTGTATATGCAAGGCTCACTCTGCTCACCGATTTCATTGCTTGACCAGCAAAGAAGATTACCATAATCCTGTTCATAAAATATTATTAGGGTTGATATTTTTCTCAGGCAAGGACTTACATTTTCTGTCATGGGTGTGTAATGTGCTACACTACGGCCATTTTCGCTTGCAAGAAGTGATGCAGGAATATCAATTGTCTCTGATGCAGATGTATTAAATTTCCAAATAAATGATACATCTAATGGATTCGCTTCAATTTCACAAACAATTCTTACTGTTTCATGACGAGCTGAGCTGTAAATTGTCCTTTGTCCTGGTCGACAAACAGGAGCAACTAAATTGTAATAAGGAAACAAACTTGCGTATAAATATTTGTAAGTATATACGAATGTACATACATATGTATTAGAGTTGGGCGGAGTTTTGATTTTAAATTCACAGATATAATATAATAGTGATTGCGAATTTCTAATCACAGTTCCTGATCCTTGATAGTACAACGGATAATGCATAAAAGAGTATTATCACATTAAAAAATAGGAAGCGAAACACTCGACATAGCATATTCAAGTATTATACACGAACACCTCATTTCATTTGAGAAACTTCATGGCATTAAACATGAAATTGTTTGTGTGAACCAAAATGCGAATGAGGTTGCGCAAAGTAGTAGCCAAGGCGTGTGTATAATTGCAAACCGTGATGGGGGTTGTCCAAAGTAGTAGCCAAAACGTGTGATTTTTGTGTTCTTGTGATTGTAAAATAATATCAATTGTGAAAGTAATCACTGTTTGGAACGTATTTACTATTTAAATCGCATTCGATTACAGACTGTGGTTGCGATTTTTCAATGACTGAAAAAGTACCTGTCCTCAACTCTAATATGTAAATATGTAAATATGTATTCATGTTAAGAAAAGGTTTCACCGTATTGCATGGTACTTACATCGTATTTCTAGCTGAACTGGGTTGCTTTCACCATCGCCTTCGCGATTGCTACCAACGCATGTGTAAATTCCACTTCTTGTACGACTCACATTTTGCAAGACCAAGCTTTGATTTGCCACAATAATTCCCTGACTTACATTATTTTCCAAGAAATTTCCCTGAAATAAAATTAAGTATTACCGTATGATATACTTGCCAATGAGAGAGTGATAAACTAAAGAGAAACATCAGACATGTGTTCAGTGATGCGGCCTTACTGTTTGTTTTTAATGATGAAGCACAATGAAAGCACATATACATATTTCTAGTGCTGTTGATTTAACTGATTGCTGACATTTTACAAATAAACAGCAAGATTACATTGTACGTATAAGCTACAAGAATGATATCTAATAAATATAATATTTACACCAACAGGGGTTGAAATATATATAATACTTTACTTCTATAAACAATATTTTGCGGTTGATAATTATTATCTTTATCGCGTGTGGCGGTCAGTCTGTTATCGATGTACACTTATTTCCATATTCTACATATACTAGAAGTTCTAATGAGTCAGCGTTTTTTTTCTCGTATCAAAACAAAGGAAATTTAAAAAAGGCAATATGTTTCGACTCAAAGCACTCTTAGCGTAAAAAAAGCATAAACAAGTTTGAAACTAGGGAACAACTTATTTTTTCCGTAAATGTAAATATGTACATATAATGAGACGAAAGAGGGGAACGTGATTTAATTGATAAGACATAATGCTTAGTATTGCAGGGGAATCAATCTTTAGAGAACGACGATGATTCTAATATAATACCAAGAAAAACAATGAAGTAATCTTACTCAACAAATGTATGACTTAAGAATTTCAATTTCTATTACAGTGGGGCTGCATCCATAGCTGTCTACATTGCTTGGTAATAAATGTTACCGTTGTCTTATTTCTAATCGTAATAATGGGTCCCCCAGTACCCCCTCCAGCAATAACGATGATTGAAACTACAGCTCACGAAATCTGATGAGACGTCAATAGTTGAAAATGATGAAAGTAAAAACGAAGGGATGGATTTTATTACCCAACACCAGCTGAACTGAAGATTAAACGGGAGGACACTCTCGTTAACTTAAACTACAAATTGAACTCATTTAAAGGTTTAAATGAAACTGTGAAACTGAATAAGTCGTTGAACTGAAGTTTAAACCAAAAGTGGTTTATTTACTCCTCCAGCGTGTTGTTACTTCGCCGTGCACAAAGTATTTTTTGCATATTTCATGTATATACATAACAAAATCCTTTACAATTCTTACGCCAAAAAACTGTGGAACTCGAGTAGAAGTGTGTAGATAATATAAAAGCCCAAATCGTTAATAATAAATATATAATAAATCGTTAATAATAACTACCGGGATGAGTGTCGCCCCAGTGGCGAAAGAAAGCCTTGTCACCATTCCACAAGCTTATAGAAAATTACAGCGGACTACATCTAATAAAAACAGGCACAACCACAACAATAATTACTACCAACTCAAATACAACAACAAAGTATAAACAACAAAATCGGTCTAATCAGGATTCTTATTGGCTTAGTAAGCCTATTGGAAAAAAAACTCTTCCAACCACTCCGGTCTACTGACACCGAAGAGCCAGACATCTTCAAAACCACCAAGCCAACAACCCCATAAGACAAATCAACCTCCATCTATTATGTTCAGGGAACTGAATACTTTAAGACCCTATCAAAACTTACAACTAAAAGAATCTATAACAGTTCGCTTAGATTATCGACGAAATAGGAACCTAGAGTAGCTTTCCTAGCTGAGACAAGTGCAGGCAATTGCAGAGAAGGTATTGTACATTTTCTTCTTCTTCCCCGTCTCGACAATTTCCGCTGAGATTGTTAGAAAATAGTCTTAGTCTTTTCTCGTGTAATCCCAAAAGGCGGTGATTATACCCACTGTTGTGCGAACAGTTCTTTTGGGGTCAAGACTGGGCCAGATTTGTTTGGCAATTTGGTACGTGTTGCCCGTGTTCCATCTGGCATTGACTAAAGGAAGCTAGAGGAGTACATAAGTTACAGAAGGATCCGTCATCTGGCATTGTTGTGGCGATTTTTGTGAGTTTTTCAGCTTCGCAGTTTCCTACAATGTCCCTATGGCCCGGGACTCAACACAGGCGATTTCGACACTGTTCGGATATCTCGTCAAGAGATGTTTCACAGCTTATGACAATTTTTGAGTTTATAGAGAACGATGTTTGCTGCCTGGCTATCCGTAAAGATGCAGATATCACGGGCGGATATCACGTTTCACATCAGCCAAGACAGGGCTTCGCTAATCGCCATTATTTGCAGCGATTAGTTAGATGGATTGACTTATTGAGATTAAGATGTTCAGAGAATATTATACTGCCTACTAGGTCTTCCGTTTTGGAGGTCTCTTTCCGGAATTAGGGTTTTGAAGTAATTTTCTGAGAAGTAAACAGGTGAGGTGTAAATCAGATTAGTAGAGGCAAGTCCTCGTTCTATTAGGATTCTGGCATGTTCGGACGTGCGGAGCATGATTTCAATCGGGTAGCACGGTTGGTTGCTGTCTGTGGCACATAGCTATAAACATTTACAACATACAACAAAGTCGAACAAGAAAGCCCCAACCACCCTCTACTATTGAGCTAGAAAGTCTGTGTAATGTGTGCAGATAAATACAAGACACTGGGGTGCACACTCTCGGAAGACTACAGTGTTACATAATGCGCCTTATGCGGAGGAGACCATACAATAAATTACAATGGAAAACATGTGAGATCTACAAATCCCTTAAAATCCAAAGTTTTCCACCACTGCGGAAGAAGGATCTGCAAGCAATGGACGTATCCGACATGTTGGACTTGTTTCTTCCTCCCCTCTTCTTGTATTGACTGGGGCCTGATTTCCCAGCCACCGGCTTTTTTTTGCTCTGGTCGATCAATTGGTTCCATCTAACTTATTATTCACACTTGAGTGTCTTGATTTAATTTAAGTTAGAATAATATATATATATATATATATATATATATATATATAGTGTGTCTTGATATGCATATGCCTAACATATACGCCCTGGTAAACACGTCTGTCTGTTACGTCTATACATAACGTAGTTTTAAGGGACTTCTTTATAGGTAAGATAGTTTAAAACAAGTTTTCGAGTTTTCGTGGTAATTCAAATTAATAAAATATTGTTTCTAAAGACTAAAAACGTTGTTCAAGTCGAAAGGCACATTATATATATATATATATATATATATATTTTTTTTTTTTTTTTTTTTGTTTCTTTTTCTTTTTTTGACTAAGCTACATTATAACTAGATAAGTGGGCCGTTATACCAACTAAACGATTTGTATATAGGCAGGAGCCGGCGAAGGCGGAGACTGATTCTGGTGTAACCACCAAAAGAAGTGCCGCTCCTTATCACTCTCTCTCCTATCTCGAGCGGGGATCGCTCTACTGAACCGGAGAAGATCTTCGTGTTCGCGGACGACATCCGGTTCGTAGAGGAGTCGCCTGTCAACTGTTCGGCGCATCGCGTGGTAGATTACAGGACATCCTTCTGTGTCCTGTATCAAGCCGATCGAATCCAAATAGAGAAACGCTTCAGGTGGAACAAAGCCCTTGTGGCGCACCCTCTCATGGTACATATAATTGGGATAGTAAGCCCCGAAGATCAGACTGTTGGTAGAAGTCATACTTCTTGCAATGTGACTTCTTATTAATTTGATGATAAAATTGTCTATCCTTTTCACGTTTGCCCTGTTGTACAGGACCTCGTTAGGATAGTACTTCTTGTACTCAGACTCGGGTGTTCGATACAACCGGAGACAAGTCCTAAGACACCGTTTCTCGAACACCCATACACCAACACCATGACTGGCCTTATGAGGGCCATATAGCAGATTACCTTAACCCTGGTATCAAGTTGGCTGCTGTAAAACAACTTACTTGCCACAGCAAAGGCTTTTCTAGCACTGGTCAAAGCTTTCTCTATATGTTTGTCAAAATACAGAAAATGATCCAACCAAATGCCAAGATATCTTACTACAGTTTTCACGGCTAACGGCTGACCCCGGTGGTCAACTATGCCGAACTTCTTCCAGTTTACGCGCGCATCCCTTGAGGCCATGGCCAGCGGGGTGCGGAAAAGAACAGTTTCACACTTCTGGAAGTTGATAAGCAGCTTCCAGTCATCGCAATATGTCAAATTGTTGTCAAAGTCACCTTGCAACAAGGTATTAATTAGGTAATTAATTAGGACCTGATCTGTACGCCACTAAGTCATCGGCGTACGCGATTAGGTGCGGCATAGACCTTAGGAGATCTGCAGTGAATATAGCAAACAATATTGGGGAGCCAACAGCCCCCTGTTGTAGGCCCTCTAACCAAGCGATGTCGAACGCCTTCTCTAAGTCGATCAGACAGGCACCCGTACAGTGTTTTTTATTTTTATTCCATTGAATGTCGGATACCAGCTTTGACGCGGCATGTGTGGTGTCATGCCCCGCCCTAAATCCAAACTGGTTATCCGGTATAATATTGTTGTCCTCGACCCACGTTTTCAGAGCTCGTATAACAATCTTTTCGAAGACTTTACTGATGCAAGGAAGAAGACTTATCGATCGGAGGTTTGACGGGATGCTTTTATCTTTGTCCCGTTTAGGGATTGGTTGCACCACAGCTGTCTTCCAACGTTCCGGGTAATATGCATTACTGAGCGCGTTGTTGAACAGTGTAGAGTAAATTTCGGCTGCCGCCGGAGGGAGACGACTAAGCACGATGTTCGGGATACCATCTATCTCAGCTGATTTCTTGTTCTTCATAGATTTGAGGATCTCCTGGAGATCTTCTTGGGAAATCACTATCTGGTTTCCATCATTGGCGACGGCATTGTTTGCCATGTTTTCGTCACTGAATCTCGTAAAACCGTGATTCTCGGAACGCCATTGACTGATCTCGTTACGAAGATTGAAGTGGTTTAACAAGACTCTGTTCTCCAGGTCGTGGTTCGGCCTACGAACCTCGATTACCATATACACTCTCTGGAAAACGGCACCAATTGTTTTAACCTTCTCCTGGGGATCTTCGGCCACGAAAAAATCGTTGTCTAGCACAGCCTTATCTGGATCAACATTGATTGAGGTTAGTAGTTGTTCGTTGTCAGTTGTTCTGGGAAGTCTAACGATCTGAATGTCATTTTGATCTTTCCTTCTGAATATTTTATTTACTTGCGGGAACATACCCGGGTTGCTGGATCGTACAGCCCGGATTTTATTGCCCCAGTGCAAGCTTATAGCTAAATTGTAATTGATTTTTATTAGTTGTTGGAGGCTTTTGATCTCTGACTTCAAGAATCTGACTTCCGGACTTCTTGGATCTGTAAACCGTCTGTGCAAGAGCTTTAATCTTGACAGCAGTCTACTTTTATGCATGTGAAGTGCATCGATGGTGGCATTCCGGTAAACATCAGAGTCATCGGAGTGCACTACCTTCGGAATTGTCTTGTCCATTGTACGTATTATAGCGTTGTCCATTCGTCTGAGGTACCCGTCAACCTCTTCGTTTGTAAGGTTTCTGTCCGTTGGTGGATTGATCGCACTCGAACGGAGTTCAGTGGATAAAGCCCTGGAGAAACGCGGCCATCGAGCCTTATTGTAATTGTAAGGGTTTCTCTGGACATATTCCCCCAGTTCAACCACCTCGTTTGGGATCTGGATAACCGCTGAAAAAGCACGATGATCACTATCGTACTCTATCGTGGTTAAGCAGTTCCGTGTGCTTCTATCTATGTCATGTAAAGTCAGTCGTCTGTCCATCAATAGTAGATCCAGATAATTCCCGCTTCTGGGAAATGATGGTATCTCGGTTGCAAGCAGGTCTGCTCTCAACTCGTCATGCTCAGTCAACTAGTTATTTAAGGCGTTCCCCCGGGTGCAGTTTCTATTACAACCCCACTCTCTATGCCTACAGTTAAAATCTCCTGCTATGATAAAATAGTTATCTTCCGAGCCCAGTCGTAGTATTGCAAAAAGAGTTTCGAGCTCTGGAATAAGGATGTGATCGAGATTTGAATTATCCGGTGCATAGAGAGCGATCACATATAGACGCTTACCACCCGAGAGCGATATGCGGGCTATGCACGTCTCTAGCAACCGAAATCTACGCGCTTCATTGCTATACATGATGTTGTGGGAAATATTTTTCTTTATAAGTAGAGCGACTCCGCCCCCATGATGGGTGCGATCTCTCCGAATTATAATATAATTATTATACCTGAGCTTGTGCATTTGGTTAAGCTTGGTTTCGCTAACCATTATTACATCAGGATTGTGGTCTCTTAACAGGTAGCCGAAGGTGAGTTTTCTATTTGTCCCTCTTAGTGAATTAACATTCACCGCCAGGATCTTAAGGTTGCTAGCTGCGCGCGCAGCCATTATATTGACTGTTGCGTTTGTTCGCCAAACAGCTCCGAGCAGATAAAGTCCACTCGGGTTGCTTGTTGAAGGAACCGTTGTTCTAGCCGGGCTGTACGCTCAGCTTGTTCAGTGAGGCTCTTTTGGATTTGGGCCATCTGTGCTTGTATGGCCAGCAAGATGGAGCTCATATCCGTGGTGGCCTCAGGCTGCCTGGCCACTAGGCCCGGGGCCGCCGTCGGCATTGTCTGTTGTGTCGGTGGTCTGCCTTGTTGTTCTGGGAAGTCTAACGATCTGAATGTCATTTTGATCTTTCCTTCTGAATATTTTATTTACTTGCGGGAACATACCCGGGTTGCTGGATCGTACAGCCCGGATTTTATTGCCCCAGTGCAAGCTTATAGCTAAATTGTAATTGATTTTTATTAGTTGTTGGAGGCTTTTGATCTCTGACTTCAAGAATCTGACTTCCGGACTTCTTGGATCTGTAAACCGTCTGTGCAAGAGCTTTAATCTTGACAGCAGTCTACTTTTATGCATGTGAAGTGCATCGATGGTGGCATTCCGGTAAACATCAGAGTCATCGGAGTGCACTACCTTCGGAATTGTCTTGTCCATTGTACGTATTATAGCGTTGTCCATTCGTCTGAGGTACCCGTCAACCTCTTCGTTTGTAAGGTTTCTGTCCGTTGGTGGATTGATCGCACTCGAACGGAGTTCAGTGGATAAAGCCCTGGAGAAACGCGGCCATCGAGCCTTATTGTAATTGTAAGGGTTTCTCTGGACATATTCCCCCAGTTCAACCACCTCGTTTGGGATCTGGATAACCGCTGAAAAAGCACGATGATCACTATCGTACTCTATCGTGGTTAAGCAGTTCCGTGTGCTTCTATCTATGTCATGTAAAGTCAGTCGTCTGTCCATCAATAGTAGATCCAGATAATTCCCGCTTCTGGGAAATGATGGTATCTCGGTTGCAAGCAGGTCTGCTCTCAACTCGTCATGCTCAGTCAACTAGTTATTTAAGGCGTTCCCCCGGGTGCAGTTTCTATTACAACCCCACTCTCTATGCCTACAGTTAAAATCTCCTGCTATGATAAAATAGTTATCTTCCGAGCCCAGTCGTAGTATTGCAAAAAGAGTTTCGAGCTCTGGAATAAGGATGTGATCGAGATTTGAATTATCCGGTGCATAGAGAGCGATCACATATAGACGCTTACCACCCGAGAGCGATATGCGGGCTATGCACGTCTCTAGCAACCGAAATCTACGCGCTTCATTGCTATACATGATGTTGTGGGAAATATTTTTCTTTATAAGTAGAGCGACTCCGCCCCCATGATGGGTGCGATCTCTCCGAATTATAATATAATTATTATACCTGAGCTTGTGCATTTGGTTAAGCTTGGTTTCGCTAACCATTATTACATCAGGATTGTGGTCTCTTAACAGGTAGCCGAAGGTGAGTTTTCTATTTGTCCCTCTTAGTGAATTAACATTCACCGCCAGGATCTTAAGGTTGCTAGCTGCGCGCGCAGCCATTATATTGACTGTTGCGTTTGTTCGCCAAACAGCTCCGAGCAGATAAAGTCCACTCGGGTTGCTTGTTGAAGGAACCGTTGTTCTAGCCGGGCTGTACGCTCAGCTTGTTCAGTGAGGCTCTTTTGGATTTGGGCCATCTGTGCTTGTATGGCCAGCAAGATGGAGCTCATATCCGTGGTGGCCTCAGGCTGCCTGGCCACTAGGCCCGGGGCCGCCGTCGGCATTGTCTGTTGTGTCGGTGGTCTGCCTGATGTCATTTGGGCATAGGAGACTCCCGGCGTAACAGCGGTAGCTGGAGCGTGAGGCATGGACCTTGCTCCTACCGTTTTTAAGTTCCTTTTTTCCTCGAACTTTTTCTTTAAAAGCTGGACTTTCGGACAGCCCCGATAATTGGCAGGGTGCCCATTGGTCCCGCAGATAACGCATTTAAGGATGCTCCTATCCTCGACCTTGTCGGTTCCTAAAGGACATTCCCCTCTATTGTGGGTTCCTGCGCATTTCACGCAGCGCGACTCCATTTGGCAGTTCGCTGCGGCATGCCCAAACCTCTGGCATCGAGCACACTGCATCGTGTGCTTCGATTTCCTTAATGTCTCCCATTGGATAGCAATGGTCCCCAAGAGTTTAATTCTCCTGAGGCTTTCCATGCTGCTTTCGGGAGTCGCCTGAACTAAAAACATCGGGAGGCGCCTGTTCTCCCTGCGTGCCACGGCAGTGACAAATGGCTTAACGCCCACGATCTGGACATCATCGCTCTGCGCCTGGCGCAGTACACCGAGGATCTCCTCCGGATCCGTATTGGGATCCATGCTCTTGAGGAGTAGAGTTTGGAGTTTTTCTCCTTTTGGTGTGTAGGAGTAGAACTCCATCCCCGCCTCCGCCAGACCCTGCCTTGCTGCCTTGTGCACTGCCATGTAATTGCAGTACACAGTGTGCCTTAGGGGCATTCTATATTTTATGGTGAATGGGGTTTCTAAACCTTTCATTCCCTTAACGGCACACTTACCTAGATTTTCCAGGTCTTTTGTCTCGGCCCCGAAGACGTTGATAGGGGGCATCTCTCCCTCCTCTGCTGCTGTTGTCTCTGCTGTCGTTGGTTCTGCTGCTGCTGTCTCTTCTGCTGCTGTGGCTTTTGATTTTGCAGCGCCTGCTGTTGCGGCTTCTGCTGTTGTTCCTTTTGATCTTCGCGATCGCGGCTAGCTCCCTCGATTGCTCCTCCAGCAATCTCTGCCTCTGCTCTACGTCAGAGAGCTCCTTCACATCCTCCTCCTCGTCATCCGCCTCGGATGACGAGAGGTCGCGGTACCTGTTGCCAGCGCCCAGGTACCGTCCTTCTCCTCCAGCCGACTCATACATAATTGTGTCGTATGATTCGGCTGGAGTTGTGTTTGTTGTTGCGCTGGTAGTAGCTGCCGACGTGCAGGCTACCAGTTCAGCTGCTGTTGTTGTTGTTGTTGTTCTGGCTGCGGATTTGTTAGCCGCTGCCCTATTCGCTGTTGTTTTATCTGCTGATGGTGCTACTGCTTGTGCTGTAGTTGTTGTTATTGGGGCTGCGGTATGCTTGGCCGCTGCCGTGGTAGTAGCTGTTGTTGCTGCTGATGACGTAGCAGCTGGTGGCGGCGGTGTGACTTTCACCGCTGCCCGCTTGACGATGTTCGGCTGCGGTTGTAGCCTCCTCCTCCTCTTCCCTGTCGCCACCGGGTGGTGGGATATGCCGGTGGCTTGGTGGCCTGATGTGCCGGCGTCGTGGCTTGATTCGCCATCCACCGGTGCTTTACCGGTACCCTCGGGTCTCCCACCAGGCTCCATCTCTCTTTCACTTGTGATTTTGATGTATTTTTATTTTTTAATTAAAAAAAAGTGTCTTTTCACAAAATTCCACCCTCGGGATCGAACCCGGGATGTTCCGCGTCAGAGTCTTGTACACTACGCACTAGGCTACTTAGATGTTAGAAAAATCGCTGTCAGAACTTTGTGTGTTCTCGCGTTCTGCTTTTGGGAAGGAGGAAAAAAGGAGAAAAATGAAAACACGTCGGTTCACTTTGAAAGCCGGAGACCAACTCGTGTGTCCGCTGGTCTTGCAGAGTACGAACGTCAGCAACTGTTTCCGTTCTTAAAGGACATTCCTCTTTAATGTGGGCACCTGCGTATTTGACGCAGCGAGACTGCATGTTACAGTTCTCCGCAACATGCCCAAATGTTTCATAGCGAGCACAGTGGAGCGTGTTGTGTGTGGCTGTTGATGTTGTGGATTCTGCTATTGTTGTTGCTGCTGTTACTTCCGCTGCTGCTGATGTTGTTGTTGCTGCTTCTGATGACGTTGTTGTTGCTGATTCTTATCAGCTGTCCTGTTAACAGCAGGTGTATAGTGCGTAGTTGTTGATGCTGCTGTTGGTGATGTGTTCCTGCTGCTGCTGCTTTTGATGATGTTGCTGCTGTTCTCTAATTTTTTGGCCGCTTTTCGATCCTTCTGTTTTTTTTGGCGGAAGTGGACATGAGCATCCATATCCCTATCCCTCTGGCTGTTAACCCGTTCATCTCGCTCAAAACCTTCTTCGTCATCAGACATGGATGAAGCGAGAGCACAGTAGGAGTTCTCAATAAGCTTGTAGGAGAATCTGCCGTAACTACAACTTTACCATCGCGTAAGCCAACAGTGTATCGGCGCTTCACCAGCTTTGGCTTCGGTTGCAGCTTTTTCGTCATATTTTTCTGCCCATCTTCTTGAAAAAAATAGTGGCCTTATGTGCCAGCCATGAATTTTTTCGAACGGGTGTCGCTGTCTCCTACTGTCTCCATTTTACTTTTTTTTTTTTTAGATAGATAGATAGATCTTTTATTTCGCATAATATTGATGACATAAGTATTGTTACCGCACATTTTACAGATTAGAGATATGATATTATAATATCTTTCTTCTATAATATTTTACATGTAATTATGCAAAATTATGTATATCAAAATAATATGATTATACTTTGGAGGAAAATACGAAAAAAAAACCTCCAATGTGAAGAAAAAAAAACAAAAACAAAAGTATATACATAAGTGAACAATACAATTTTAGTAAAGAAACAAGTTTTGTAATAAGTAAAATAACTAATAAATAAATAAATAAATAAATAAGTAAATAAATAAATAAATAAAGAAATAAATAAAGAAAATAAATAAATAAATAAATAAATAAGCAAATAAATAAATATAAGACAGTAACATTGAATAAACAAAAGAGATTAAGTTTCACTTAGAATTTTAATAAGCGGGGTTTCAACAAAACTGCAGCGTTCTTGGAATTTTAATTTCAGTTTCTGTATCCTCTCAGAAATCAATTCAACATAGGTTACTAAGCAAACTTATTGGCCTGTAGCTTTCAGGATTTTCAGGAGGCTTGCCTCCTTTTGGTATAGGAATAACTTTGGCTAATTTCCAGGAGTCAGGAAAATATTCCATTTTAAGACACGCAAACTTTATTCCACTTTTGGGCAGCTGCTTGATATACATGTTTCTTATCAGATCAAGCCCTCCCTTTTTGCGAACATTTAAGTTGTAGACGAAAAATGCAATGTCGTCTTCTGACACATAAACAGCAGAAGGGATTTGCTGAGAGCTGCTCTCGAAATAATTCTGAATAGTGCTCTGCACTGTGTCGCGTGTGCCTTGGTCACTTAGACCACTAGCCACGACGTGGTTATTTAAAAATGATTGTGCAAGAGCATTTGCTTTTTCAGAATCCGTAAAGAACACGTTAGAGGAAGATTTGAGAACTGGCAACAACTTGCTCCTATTTCTAATAACTTTGACTATATTCCAAAACGGCTTATCATTTTTTTCGAGCATTTTAAGTTTGGAGTTCCAATTCTTGTTGCGAAATTAAAAAATGTGCTTGCTAATAAAGTTGTTGAGATACTGTAGCTGACGTTTCAAAAATGGCTGACGGTATCTCGTCCAATCTCTTCTGCACTTATTTCTTAGTCTGAAGAGCGCCAAAATATGATGAGGAAGTTTTGGAGAAAAAGTTTGTTTTGGAACTTTCGGGACAGAGTTTTCAACCGCGCTTAAAATGTTTGAACAGAATTCATTTAGTGCAGTATCCACATCACTTATATTGGAAATACTTTCCAAATTCATTGGTGAGTTTCTGAATTTTGCATTGATTTCACTTCTAAAACAAGTCCAATTGGCATTTTTAAGGTCTTGAAAATACTCCGTTTTCCTCTCCCCAGACCATAGAAGTTAACAAAGGACAGGATTGTGGTCGGAACTGAGGTCGTTTACTGAAACAGGTTGTGTTATATTACTGCTAGAAACATTGGTAACGAAAATATCAATTGTAGACGGACTATAACGAGAATTTGATGGTACATAAGTTGGGGTGGACGGATACAAAACAGAAAAGGGTTGAGTAATAGAGAGCTCATGGAGAATAGTTCCCCAAGCAATTGCTCTTTGACAGCCCCAAGCCCTGTGCCTACAATTTAGGTCGCCACCAAGAAGTAGTTATTGCCTTGATTAAACAATTTAATGAAGACATTTTTAAGGACAGTTTTTGTTACAGCTCCTCCATTTCCTCCGGGGAAATAAACACAAAAAATGCTTATAGAATTTTGGTTTCTCAGTTTAATCTCAATACCAACATTTTCTACCAGCTCAGTTTTTATAACAGGTAAAAGCGAATGTTGAATTGATCTTTTTACAAGGATGGCGACACCTCTACCTCCTTTTCCGATTCTGTCATCTCTATAGCATTTAAAATCAAATGTAGACAAATTTATATCATTTTCTAGTAGTGTTCCCAGTTGTGTTTCAGGAAGTATCGTCAGCGATGTTGCTGGGTTTACTGCTGAATTGCACAGAAGGATTTTGTGGAGAGTTATTCAGCCATGCACTTGTTGTTGGTGGTGTAGAAATAAAAGCACTCTGCGCATTACTGAGGGTCTGCTGACGTCGTCAATGTGGTTGTTGTAAGATGGGAAACTCAGAGAGGGAAGCGATCGATATCGGTCTTGGGAGAGTATGACCAGAAACATGCGATGCCTGCCGATTTGCTCTATACTGTCTTTTTTCCCATTAACAGCATATATTCTGCTCTACTCTTACATGAGGAATCAGTGGATCTGTGGGGTTTTCCACAATTTGCACATTTGTGAGCGAGAGTGTTATTACATTCAGCAGTTTTATGTGTGCCAGAGCAGATCGAACAATAGATCTTAACGTGACAGTTCCTCTCTCCATGGCCAAACATCTGGCAGTTGTGGCATTGCCTGAGCTTACCTTGGAGCTTTCGTTGATAATTCCATTTGACTTGTGTATGGAAAATAGAGCCATGGAGAACGACCTTAAAAGCTTTAGCACTTTTTAAATCGTGCGAGAAAAATTGACAGTCTTGTGCTTTTAAGCAGCTGATCACCGAATTGTATGCTTCAAGAGATTCACATATAATTTTTATCCCGATTGACATTTTTTCACGGAATAATCGCTAATTTTCAAAGTGTTCATAAGTGAATGCACAAAATCACACGACTTTTGAAGCAATTTTATAGGCGGAACATACACTTTTTTCATAGGTTCAGATACGATTTCATCTTCCATATCATCATTTTCGCGTGTTTGAAGAGGGCCATAGAAATTTATTCGGTTTGGACTAATTTCTTTTTTCCGAGCACTGTTCCTCATGTCTCTAGTTTTTTTATTCAAGGGCAAGGAATTGTCCTCTTGTCTTATACGCTATAACAGATCCTTCGGTTCCCTTAATAGTTTCAGGTCCTGGATGTGCAATACACCTGCATGGTTCTTGTTTTTATCCACCAGCTCATTCGTCCAGGAAGAGACCCTCCTAACCTCTCTTATCGTCTGAAAGGACAAAGGTCTCACAGAGGACCACATCCTTAAATAAACATTGGTTATCCCTTTTTCTAAGATTGTAGGGGCGAGCAGATTTCTCGGCTGCCACGAACATTCCTGACTGTACCTTCATAACGACATCGTGTAAGTCACTGGACCAAGCCTGTAGATCCACTGAACGGGTGGCTGCATACCGTTCTTTTTGTACACCTGCTTGCCCCCTTCCAATGGCATGTCTCCACCATAAACTAGAAAGTATGTCGTCATTTTTAGAACTTCATCGACCGATGTGCGAATGCTCACATTACTTTGGGTAGTAATATATAACAAGTTATGTGGCTTTCGGATTAGCTTATTCTTTGTCTCAATTTGTCGGTCAGTGTGATTTGAGAGGGGATGGTAGAATGCCGTGTAGGTGACCGTAACGCCGCATTCCACTTTGCTCTTGAACAGATAGCCATTATCGCACGAGTTCCGCTTGGGAACTTCAAATGCCTAAAAGACTTGTTCCTCAGAGAGGTCGCTGTCGTCACGGGGAAAACACCGGTGTGGCACGCCCCTTCGAAACCGCTCAGTCGCCTGCGATTGTCTGCGTACTTAATCCCGCCCTCTTTTGCAATCGAAGTCAACGCTGCCCATTCATTCACTGTGGCGTCCTTATCCTATTCCGACCTTTCCTCCTTCACTAGCACCTGAGTTGGCCTCTCCGGATGGGTACTGCCACTGTCCCGTATGCCATTCCTCTATGAGGATTATCTTTTGTAATGCCTGACTTGATGGTAACCGAAGCACTGTGCCCCGGTTCCTGTGGGTCCCCCACTCGCTCCTCATTCGGCCACCCGGTGCTCCGTCTCTTTTTTTCGTGGCCTACTATATGAATGTCCGGTGTCCCATGACACAGCGAAATCTGCCGAGAACATCGCTGACCGTAGTTGGCCTTGGCACTCTGAAGGCTTTCCGGCATTCTTCATCCGCTTTCTCCTGGATTTTGTATTTTAACAGGGTACTCTCCTGAACATGTCCACGAGTCGCTTCCAACTTGTAGTTCCGTTGGATGTCTCAGATCTTCTTCTACCAGCTCTCCCAAGAAATAACAGCGGCAGCATTTCAACTACGTCCCGGAGTAAGTATGTGTTGTACCTCGTACGATGTGTCTGCCCACCTCGGCTGCGTTGCCGACGTCTTGCCGTTCCCATATCTTGCCTTTCGCAGCCACCTGTAGTCTTTATTCCACCTAGTGTCTGCGAGTTCGTTGCCTAGTTGCGCCGTTCTTCTTTATTTGTTGGTGATCACGTCTGCTCTGAACCGAAAGTCATTCACGACGAGAGGGCAAACAACAAAAAAAAAAAACAGTCGTGCACTCTTCGCCATCGTCGTTCGCGAGTACCGTGTTTGCTCTTCGGGTTTTCGTTCAGCGCGAAAAGATGCAAAGAAGAAAACCTTACTGTATACACGTTCAACTGTTGGGTTTCTTTATCCCACTCCCGATTTGTTAAGCAAAAATTAACCGCGAATATAAGACATACTCTTTAGCGCAATGAACTTAATTTATACCACTGTGATCGCGCGGGCGATGATCGATGCACTGTCCCTCGAGTAGTCTGTGACGCGGGCTTATACACTCGCCCGATTGACATTTGAAATCTGTTTAAATGTTCTCTTGTTGATAGTGCTCTTAAAGAAAAAAATTAAATTAAAACAGAAAATAACAATAAAAATATTGAATTTTTGTCCAAAGTTAATTCTGATAACACACTTCACCTCTCTACACTAAAATCAAAGTAAGTCCTAGTAGTTAAGACTCTTAATTACTGAGTTCAAACTCCAGTGAAGAATAACCGCACTTATGAACAAAAGAGCAATGCAAGAGACTTCCCCGGACCTTATTACTGTGGCGTGTGTGTATTGTGGCGAAAGATACAATAACTGGTATAAGCACTGACCAGCTAAAGAGCATCCTTGATGAAAAAAATTCAGAGTTGAAAAAGGATGTAGCGTCTAAGGCCAACTTTCAATTGATATGTTCTGAACTGTCAGACTTAAAAGTGAATCACAACCAAGTTTTCGAAAGAGTAGGAAAGCTCGAAAATCGCAACAAAATTTTATAAGCACAAGTTGATAAGTTATTCCAAAGAAGCATGGAAGACAACGTAATTGTATATCTCCCCCCTGAGGCCAACGCTAATTTGGCTGAGAAAACAAGGTCTTTGTGCAGCGAATTGCTTGACAACGGCGACGTAAACGGCATTGTGTCCACGCACAGAATTTTCACTCGCAACCAGAACACGGCAACAATAGTAGTCAAAATGAAGTCACGAGATACTGCAATCAATGTTCTAAAAAATGCTAGGAAACTAAAATGCACTAAACGTCTTGCGCGATAAGCACCCGGAAATTAAAAATATTGCACTAAAGGATGAAAAATTACATGTAGCTGACAGAGTATTCACATGGGACGTATCGGAAGGATTGAAGTGTGGCAGGTAAAATGGCACGAAGGTACTAAAATAATTAATTAGAGAAATACCTCCATTATTAGTCAATTCGTCGATCGGTTTGGAACACAAACAATTTTCCGATCGAAGTGTCAGTGTCGCCAGCCACCTGTCAAAATCAAACCAATGGTGGATACGCAAGGAGAGAAGCCGCTATAAATATATCTAATTGAGGACTACCAGTCTACCAGATAAACGCTTCAACCACAAAATTAAATATTCTAAGCTATAATAGAAACAAAAAGTTATTTGTTAATTTTTTCAACAATATAATGAGTTCGATATATTTGTATTTTTTAAAACTCATTTAGTAGAGTATGATAAAATTAGATATAAAAATATTTTTACGAATCATGAACTAAAATATATTCCTGCTGTAAAATCAAACCGCTTTGGAAGGACTAGTGGAGGTGCACTCTTCGGTTATCGCAAGCAGATTAAATGACCAGCTATGACAATCAAGAGACTGGAAACGACTTTTGTTTTTGAGATACAAATCTATAGTACTGTGATGAGCTTAGTACCAATATATTTAAACTGTAGCAGTTGGCTAAATGATTTCAATTTAAAAAATCTATTGAATAATCTTAATTCAAATGACGTCATATTCATGGGAGATTTTAATGCAAGAATCGGTATAGCGCAAAAATTTTGTAAATGGAACGAATCAAGTTTGAGAATTAATACATATTAACCGTAACTCAAGGGATGGATTTAGCGACGCAAATGGGGACAAAATTCTGCAATTAGCGGATGGTTGGGACTGCAAGGTCTTAAACAGTTGCTGTGGTGCAGCTAATTCATGAATTGATTACCGCTTTATATCTGAAAATTGTATATCTCACCTAAAAAAATTTTGGGTTGGAATGAAAACCTACTCCGATCATATGCATTTAGAATTTCGTTCGAGGTCTCAGGCGTCCAAAATGCAGAAAATATAACGGAAATAGGACCTCTTTTTGGGCCATCTGTGCTTGTATGGCCAGCAAGATGGAGCTCATATCCGTGGTGGCCTCAGGCTGCCTGGCCACTAGGCCCGGGGCCGCCGTCGGCATTGTCTGTTGTGTCGGTGGTCTGCCTGATGTCATTTGGGCATAGGAGACTCCCGGCGTAACAGCGGTAGCTGGAGCGTGAGGCATGGACCTTGCTCCTACCGTTTTTAAGTTCCTTTTTTCCTCGAACTTTTTCTTTAAAAGCTGGACTTTCGGACAGCCCCGATAATTGGCAGGGTGCCCATTGGTCCCGCAGATAACGCATTTAAGGATGCTCCTATCCTCGACCTTGTCGGTTCCTAAAGGACATTCCCCTCTATTGTGGGTTCCTGCGCATTTCACGCAGCGCGACTCCATTTGGCAGTTCGCTGCGGCATGCCCAAACCTCTGGCATCGAGCACACTGCATCGTGTGCTTCGATTTCCTTAATGTCTCCCATTGGATAGCAATGGTCCCCAAGAGTTTAATTCTCCTGAGGCTTTCCATGCTGCTTTCGGGAGTCGCCTGAACTAAAAACATCGGGAGGCGCCTGTTCTCCCTGCGTGCCACGGTAGTGACAAATGGCTTAACGCCCACGATCTGGACATCATCGCTCTGCGCCTGGCGCAGTACACCGAGGATCTCCTCCGGATCCGTATTGGGATCCATGCTCTTGAGGAGTAGAGTTTGGAGTTTTTCTCCTTTTGGTGTGTAGGAGTAGAACTCCATCCCCGCCTCCGCCAGACCCTGCCTTGCTGCCTTGTGCACTGCCATGTAATTGCAGTACACAGTGTGCCTTAGGGGCATTCTATATTTTATGGTGAATGGGGTTTCTAAACCTTTCATTCCCTTAACGGCACACTTACCTAGATTTTCCAGGTCTTTTGTCTCGGCCCCGAAGACGTTGATAGGGGGCATCTCTCCCTCCTCTGCTGCTGTTGTCTCTGCTGTCGTCGTTCAATCAAGAGACTGGAAACGACTTTTGTTTTTGAGATACAAATCTATAGTACTGTGATGAGCTTAGTACCAATATATTTAAACTGTAGCAGTTGGCTAAATGATTTCAATTTAAAAAATCTATTGAATAATCTTAATTCAAATGACGTCATATTCATGGGAGATTTTAATGCAAGAATCGGAATAGCGCAAAAATTTTGTAAATGGAACGAATCAAGTTTGAGAATTAATACATATTAACCGTAACTCAAGGGATGGATTTAGCGACGCAAATGGGGACAAAATTCTGCAATTAGCGGATGGTTGGGACTGCAAGGTCTTAAACAGTTGCTGTGGTGCAGCTAATTCATGAATTGATTACCGCTTTATATCTGAAAATTGTATATCTCACCTAAAAAAATTTTGGGTTGGAATGAAAACCTACTCCGATCATATGCATTTAGAATTTCGTTCGAGGTCTCAGGCGTCCAAAATGCAGAAAATATAACGGAAATAGGACCTCTTTTTGGACCATCTGTGCTTGTATGGCCAGCAAGATGGAGCTCATATCCGTGGTGGCCTCAGGCTGCCTGGCCACTAGGCCCGGGGCCGCCGTCGGCATTGTCTGTTGTGTCGGTGGTCTGCCTGATGTCATTTGGGCATAGGAGACTCCCGGCGTAACAGCGGTAGCTGGAGCGTGAGGCATGGACCTTGCTCCTACCGTTTTTAAGTTCCTTTTTTCCTCGAACTTTTTCTTTAAAAGCTGGACTTTCGGACAGCCCCGATAATTGGCAGGGTGCCCATTGGTCCCGCAGATAACGCATTTAAGGATGCTCCTATCCTCGACCTTGTCGGTTCCTAAAGGACATTCCTCTCTATTGTGGGTTCCTGCGCATTTCACGCAGCGCGACTCCATTTGGCAGTTCGCTGCGGCATGCCCAAACCTCTGGCATCGAGCACACTGCATCGTGTGCTTCGATTTCCTTAATGTCTCCCATTGGATAGCAATGGTCCCCAAGAGTTTAATTCTCCTGAGGCTTTCCATGCTGCTTTCGGGAGTCGCCTGAACTAAAAACATCGGGAGGCGCCTGTTCTCCCTGCGTGCCACGGCAGTGACAAATGGCTTAACGCCCACGATCTGGACATCATCGCTCTGCGCCTGGCGCAGTACACCGAGGATCTCCTCCGGATCCGTATTGGGATCCATGCTCTTGAGGAGTAGAGTTTGGAGTTTTTCTCCTTTTGGTGTGTAGGAGTAGAACTCCATCCCCGCCTCCGCCAGACCCTGCCTTGCTGCCTTGTGCACTGCCATGTAATTGCAGTACACAGTGTGCCTTAGGGGCATTCTATATTTTATGGTGAATGGGGTTTCTAAACCTTTCATTCCCTTAACGGCACACTTACCTAGATTTTCCAGGTCTTTTGTCTCGGCCCCGAAGACGTTGATAGGGGGCATCTCTCCCTCCTCTGCTGCTGTTGTCTCTGCTGTCGTTGGTTCTGCTGCTGCTGTCTCTTCTGCTGCTGTGGCTTTTGATTTTGCAGCGCCTGCTGTTGCGGCTTCTGCTGTTGTTCCTTTTGATCTTCGCGATCGCGGCTAGCTCCCTCGATTGCTCCTCCAGCAATCTCTGCCTCTGCTCTACGTCAGAGAGCTCCTTCACATCCTCCTCCTCGTCATCCGCCTCGGATGACGAGAGGTCGCGGTACCTGTTGCCAGCGCCCAGGTACCGTCCTTCTCCTCCAGCCGACTCATACATAATTGTGTCGTATGATTCGGCTGGAGTTGTGTTTGTTGTTGCGCTGGTAGTAGCTGCCGACGTGCAGGCTACCAGTTCAGCTGCTGTTGTTGTTGTTGTTGTTCTGGCTGCGGATTTGTTAGCCGCTGCCCTATTCGCTGTTGTTTTATCTGCTGATGGTGCTACTGCTTGTGCTGTAGTTGTTGTTATTGGGGCTGCGGTATGCTTGGCCGCTGCCGTGGTAGTAGCTGTTGTTGCTGCTGATGACGTAGCAGCTGGTGGCGGCGGTGTGACTTTCACCGCTGCCCGCTTGACGATGTTCGGCTGCGGTTGTAGCCTCCTCCTCCTCTTCCCTGTCGCCACCGGGTGGTGGGATATGCCGGTGGCTTGGTGGCCTGATGTGCCGGCGTCGTGGCTTGATTCGCCATCCACCGGTGCTTTACCGGTACCCTCGGCTCTCCCACCAGGCTCCATCTCTCTTTTACTTGTGATTTTGATGTATTTTTATTTTTTAATTAAAAAAAAGTGTCTTTTCACAAAATTCCACCCTCCGGATCGAACCCGGGATGTTCCGCGTCAGAGTCTTGTACACTACGCACTAGGCTACTTAGATGTTAGAAAAATCGCTGTCAGAACTTTGTGTGTTCTCGCGTTCTGCTTTTGGGAAGGAGGAAAAAAGGAGAAAAATGAAAACACGTCGGTTCACTTTGAAAGCCGGAGACCAACTCGTGTGTCCGCTGGTCTTGCAGAGTACGAACGTCAGCAACTGTTTCCGTTCTTAAAGGACATTCCTCTTTAATGTGGGCACCTGCGTATTTGACGCAGCGAGACTGCATGTTACAGTTCTCCGCAACATGCCCAAATGTTTCATAGCGAGCACAGTGGAGCGTGTTGTGTGTGGCTGTTGATGTTGTGGATTCTGCTATTGTTGTTGCTGCTGTTACTTCCGCTGCTGCTGATGTTGTTGTTGCTGCTTCTGATGACGTTGTTGTTGCTGATTCTTATCAGCTGTCCTGTTAACAGCAGGTGTATAGTGCGTAGTTGTTGATGCTGCTGTTGGTGATGTGTTCCTGCTGCTGCTGCTTTTGATGATGTTGCTGCTGTTCTCTAATTTTTTGGCCGCTTTTCGATCCTTCTGTTTTTTTTGGCGGAAGTGGACATGAGCATCCATATCCCTATCCCTCTGGCTGTTAACCCGTTCATCTCGCTCAAAACCTTCTTCGTCATCAGACATGGATGAAGCGAGAGCACAGTAGGAGTTCTCAATAAGCTTGTATGAGAATCTGCCGTAACTACAACTTTACCATCGCGTAAGCCAACAGTGTATCGGCGCTTCACCAGCTTTGGCTTCGGTTGCAGCTTTTTCGTCATATTTTTCTGCCCATCTTCTTGAAAAAAATAGTGGCCTTATGTGCCAGCCATCAATTTTTTCGAACGGGTGTCGCTGTCTCCTACTGTCTCCATTTTACTTTTTTTTTTTTTAGATAGATAGATAGATCTTTTATTTCGCATAATATTGATGACATAAGTATTGTTACCGCACATTTTACAGATTAGAGATATGATATTATAATATCTTTCTTCTATAATATTTTACATGTAATTATGCAAAATTATGAATATCAAAATAATATGATTATACTTTGGAGGAAAATACGAAAAAAAAACCTCCAATGTGAAGAAAAAAAAACAAAAACAAAAGTATATACATAAGTGAACAATACAATTTTAGTAAAGAAACAAGTTTTGTAATAAGTAAAATAACTAATAAATAAATAAATAAATAAATAAGTAAATAAATAAATAAATAAAGAAATAAATAAAGAAAATAAATAAATAAATAAATAAATAAGCAAATAAATAAGTATAAGACAGTAACATTGAATAAACAAAAGAGATTAAGTTTCACTTAGAATTTTAATAAGCGGGGTTTCAACAAAACTGCAGCGTTCTTGGAATTTTAATTTCAGTTTCTGTATCCTCTCAGAAATCAATTCAACATAGGTTACTAAGCAAACTTATTGGCCTGTAGCTTTCAGGATTTTCAGGAGGCTTGCCTCCTTTTGGTATAGGAATAACTTTGGCTAATTTCCAGGAGTCAGGAAAATATTCCATTTTAAGACACGCAAACTTTATTCCACTTTTGGGCAGCTGCTTGATATACATGTTTCTTATCAGATCAAGCCCTCCCTTTTTGCGAACATTTAAGTTGTAGACGAAAAATGCAATGTCGTCTTCTGACACATAAACAGCAGAAGGGATTTGCTGAGAGCTGCTCTCGAAATAATTCTGAATAGTGCTCTGCACTGTGTCGCGTGTGCCTTGGTCACTAGGACCACTAGCCACGACGTGGTTATTTAAAAATGATTGTGCAAGAGCATTTGCTTTTTCAGAATCCGTAAAGAACACGTTAGAGGAAGATTTGAGAACTGGCAACAACTTGCTCCTATTTCTAATAACTTTGACTATATTCCAAAACGGGTTATCATTTTTTTCGAGCATTTTAAGTTTGGAGTTCCAATTCTTGTTGCGAAATTAACAAATGTGCTTGCTAATAAAGTTGTTGAGATACTGTAGCTGACGTTTCAAAAATGGCTGACGGTATCTCGTCCAATCTCTTCTGCACTTATTTCTTAGTCTGAAGAGCGCCAAAATATGATAAGGAAGTTTTGGAGAAAAAGTTTGTTTTGGAACTTTCGGGACAGAGTTTTCAACCGCGCTTAAAATGTTTGAACAGAATTCATTTAGTGCAGTATCCACATCACTTATATTGGAAATACTTTCCAAATTCATTGGTGAGTTTCTGAATTTTGCATTGATTTCACTTCTAAAACGAGTCCAATTGGCATTTTTAAGGTCTTGAAAATACTCCGTTTTCCTCTCCCCAGACCATAGAAGTTAACAAAGGACAGGATTGTGGTCGGAACTGAGGTCGTTTACTGAAACAGGTTGTGTTATATTACTGCTAGAAACATTGGTAACGAAAATATCAATTGTAGACGGACTATAACGAGAATTTGATGGTACATAAGTTGGGGTGGACGGATACAAAACAGAAAAGGGTTGAGTAATAGAGAGCTCATGGAGAATAGTTCCCCAAGCATTTGCTCTTTGACAGCCCCAAGCCCTGTGCCTACAATTTAGGTCGCCACCAAGAAGTAGTTATTGCCTTGATTAAACAATTTAATGAAGACATTTTTAAGGACAGTTTTTGTTACAGCTCCTCCATTTCCTCCGGGGAAATAAACACAAAAAATGCTTATAGAATTTTGGTTTCTCAGTTTAATCTCAATACCAACATTTTCTACCAGCTCAGTTTTTATAACAGGTAAAAGCGAATGTTGAATTGATCTTTTTACAAGGATGGCGACACCTCTACCTCCTTTTCCGATTCTGTCATCTCTATAGCATTTAAAATCAAATGTAGACAAATTTATATCATTTTCTAGTAGTGTTCCCAGTTGTGTTTCAGGAAGTATCGTCAGCGATGTTGCTGGGTTTACTGCTGAATTGCACAGAAGGATTTTGTGGAGAGTTATTCAGCCATGCACTTGTTGTTGGTGGTGTAGAAATAAAAGCACTCTGCGCATTACTGAGGGTCTGCTGACGTCGTCAATGTGGTTGTTGTAAGATGGGAAACTCAGAGAGGGAAGCGATCGATATCGGTCTTGGGAGAGTATGACCAGAAACATGCGATGCCTGCCGATTTGCTCTATACTGTCTTTTTTCCCATTAACAGCATATATTCTGCTCTACTCTTACATGAGGAATCAGTGGATCTGTGGGGTTTTCCACAATTTGCACATTTGTGAGCGAGAGTGTTATTACATTCAGCAGTTTTATGTGTGCCAGAGCAGATCGAACAATAGATTTTAACGTGACAGTTCCTCTCTCCATGGCCAAACATCTGGCAGTTGTGGCATTGCCTGAGCTTACCTTGGAGCTTTCGTTGATAATTCCATTTGACTTGTGTATGGAAAATAGACCGATGTTTTTTGTTCAGATCGCTTAATTTAACAGATCCATTTTCAAGAGAAATGATGTAAATTGTGTCACTGTATTATTCGAATTTCTTAACAACTTTTTTCACTTCAATACACTTTATTCCAAGTTTAATAAGTTCTGTTTTTAAATATTCTGTATTTATTTCATCCATGCCATGGAGAACGACCTTAAAAGCTTTAGCACTTTTTAAATCGTGCGAGAAAAATTGACAGTCTTGTGCTTTTAAGCAGCTGATCACCGAATTGTATGCTTCAAGAGATTCACATATAATTTTTATCCCGATTGACATTTTTTCACGGAATAATCGCTAATTTTCAAAGTGTTCATAAGTGAATGCACAAAATCACACGACTTTTGAAGCAATTTTATAGGCGGAACATACACTTTTTTCATAGGTTCAGATACGATTTCATCTTCCATATCATCATTTTCGCGTGTTTGAAGAGGGCCATAGAAATTTATTCGGTTTGGACTAATTTCTTTTTTCCGAGCACTGTTCCTCATGTCTCTAGTTTTTTTATTCAAGGGCAAGGAATTGTCCTCTTGTCTTATACGCTATAACAGATCCTTCGGTTCCCTTAATAGTTTCAGGTCCTGGATGTGCAATACACCTGCATGGTTCTTGTTTTTATCCACCAGCTCATTCGTCCAGGAAGAGACCCTCCTAACCTCTCTTATCGTCTGAAAGGACAAAGGTCTCACAGAGGACCACATCCTTAAATAAACATTGGTTATCCCTTTTTCTAAGATTGTAGGGGCGAGCAGATTTCTCAGCTGCCACGAACATTCCTGACTGTACCTTCATAACGACATCGTGTAAGTCACTGGACCAAGCCTGTAGATCCACTGAACGGGTGGCTGCATACCGTTCTTTTTGTACACCTGCTTGCCCCCTTCCAATGGCATGTCTCCACCATAAACTAGAAAGTATGTCGTCATTTTTAGAACTTCATCGACCGATGTGCGAATGCTCACATTACTTTGGGTAGTAATATATAACAAGTTATGTGGCTTTCGGATTAGCTTATTCTTTGTCTCAATTTGTCGGTCAGTGTGATTTGAGAGGGGATGGTAGAATGCCGTGTAGGTGACCGTAACGCCGCATTCCACTTTGCTCTTGAACAGATAGCCATTATCGCACGAGTTCCGCTTGGGAACTTCAAATGCCTAAAAGACTTGTTCCTCAGAGAGGTCGCTGTCGTCACGGGGAAAACACCGGTGTGGCACGCCCCTTCGAAACCGCTCAGTCGCCTGCGATTGTCTGCGTACTTAATCCCGCCCTCTTTTGCAATCGAAGTCAACGCTGCCCATTCATTCACTGTGGCGTCCTTATCCTATTCCGACCTTTCCTCCTTCACTAGCACCTGAGTTGGCCTCTCCGGATGGGTACTGCCACTGTCCCGTATGCCATTCCTCTATGAGGATTATCTTTTGTAATGCCTGACTTGATGGTAACCGAAGCACTGTGCCCCGGTTCCTGTGGGTCCCCCACTCGCTCCTCATTCGGCCACCCGGTGCTCCGTCTCTTTTTTTCGTGGCCTACTATATGAATGTCCGGTGTCCCATGACACAGCGAAATCTGCCGAGAACATCGCTGACCGTAGTTGGCCTTGGCACTCTGAAGGCTTTCCGGCATTCTTCATCCGCTTTCTCCTGGATTTTGTATTTTAACAGGGTACTCTCCTGAACATGTCCACGAGTCGCTTCCAACTTGTAGTTCCGTTGGATGTCTCAGATCTTCTTCTACCAGCTCTCCCAAGAAATAACAGCGGCAGCATTTCAACTACGTCCCGGAGTAAGTATGTGTTGTACCTCGTACGATGTGTCTGCCCACCTCGGCTGCGTTGCCGACGTCTTGCCGTTCCCATATCTTGCCTTTCGCAGCCACCTGTAGTCTTCATTCCACCTAGTGTCTGCGAGTTCGTTGCCTAGTTGCGCCGTTCTTCTTTATTTGTTGGTGATCACGTCTGCTCTGAACCGAAAGTCATTCACGACGAGAGGGCAAACAACAAAAAAAAAAAAAACAGTCGTGCACTCTTCGCCATCGTCGTTCGCGAGTACCGTGTTTGCTCTTCGGGTTTTCGTTCAGCGCGAAAAGATGCAAAGAAGAAAACCTTACTGTATACACGTTCAACTGTTGGGTTTCTTTATCCCACTCCCGATTTGTTAAGCAAAAATTAACCGCGAATATAAGACATACTCTTTAGCGCAATGAACTTAATTTATACCACTGTGATCGCGCGGGCGATGATCGATGCACTGTCCCTCGAGTAGTCTGTGACGCGGGCTTATACACTCGCCCGATTGACATTTGAAATCTGTTTAAATGTTCTCTTGTTGATAGTGCTCTTAAAGAAAAAAATTAAATTAAAACAGAAAATAACAATAAAAATATTGAATTTTTGTCCAAAGTTAATTCTGATAACACACTTCACCTCTCTACACTAAAATCAAAGTAAGTCCTAGTAGTTAAGACTCTTAATTACTGAGTTCAAACTCCAGTGAAGAATAACCGCACTTATGAACAAAAGAGCAATGCAAGAGACTTCCCCGGACCTTATTACTGTGGCGTGTGTGTATTGTGGCGAAAGATACAATAACTGGTATAAGCACTGACCAGCTAAAGAGCATCCTTGATGAAAAAAATTCAGAGTTGAAAAAGGATGTAGCGTCTAAGGCCAACTTTCAATTGATATGTTCTGAACTGTCAGACTTAAAAGTGAATCACAACCAAGTTTTCGAAAGAGTAGGAAAGCTCGAAAAACGCAACAAAATTTTATAAGCACAAGTTGATAAGTTATTCCAAAGAAGCATGGAAGACAACGTAATTGTACATCTCCCCCCTGAGGCCAACGCTAATTTGGCTGAGAAAACAAGGTCTTTGTGCAGCGAATTGCTTGACAACGGCGACGTAAACGGCATTGTGTCCACGCACAGAATTTTCACTCGCAACCAGAACACGGCAACAATAGTAGTCAAAATGAAGTCACGAGATACAGCAATCAATGTTCTAAAAAATGCTAGGAAACTAAAATGCACTAAACGTCTTGCGCGATAAGCACCCGGAAATTAAAAATATTGCACTAAAGGATGAAAAATTACATGTAGCTGACAGAGTATTCACATGGGACGTATCGGAAGGATTGAAGTGTGGCAGGTAAAATGGCACGAAGGTACTAAAATAATTAATTAGAGAAATACCTCCATTATTAGTCAATTCGTCGATCGGTTTGGAACACAAACAATTTTCCGATCGAAGTGTCAGTGTCGCCAGCCACCTGTCAAAATCAAACCAATGGTGGATACGCAAGGAGAGAAGCCGCTATAAATATATCTAATTGAGGACTACCAGTCTACCAGATAAACGCTTCAACCACAAAATTAAATATTCTAAGCTATAATAGAAACAAAAAGTTATTTGTTAATTTTTTCAACAATATAATGAGTTCGATGTATTTGTATTTTTTAAAACTCATTTAGTAGAGTTTGATAAAATTAGATATAAAAATATTTTTACGAATCATGAACTAAAATATATTCCTGCTGTAAAATCAAACCGCTTTGGAAGGACTAGTGGAGGTGCACTCTTCGGTTATCGCAAGCAGATTAAATGACCAGCTATGACAATCAAGAGACTGGAAACGACTTTTGTTTTTGAGATACAAATCTATAGTACTGTGATGAGCTTAGTACCAATATATTTAAACTGTAGCAGTTGGCTAAATGATTTCAATTTAAAAAATCTATTGAATAATCTTAATTCAAATGACGTCATATTCATGGGAGATTTTAATGCAAGAATCGGTATAGCGCAAAAATTTTGTAAATGGAACGAATCAAGTTTGAGAATTAATACATATTAACCGTAACTCAAGGGATGGATTTAGCGACGCAAATGGGGACAAAATTCTGCAATTAGCGGATGGTTGGGACTGCAAGGTCTTAAACAGTTGCTGTGGTGCAGCTAATTCATGAATTGATTACCGCTTTATATCTGAAAATTGTATATCTCACCTAAAAAAATTTTGGGTTGGAATGAAAACCTACTCCGATCATATGCATTTAGAATTTCGTTCGAGGTCTCAGGCGTCCAAAATGCAGAAAATATAACGGAAATAGGACCTCTCCCTAAGTTGATATGGAAAGGTAGTTATAGGCAATTCTAGAATCATATACTTAACACAGAACTCAGAAAATTGCAAGAGGCAAATACTGTACCTAGGATTGAGGAGCGGACGAAGTTATTCAAAAAGCTAGTGTTGGCGGAGGCTGGTTTTGGTGTAATCACCAGTAAAATTTGTTGGGCCAAAATAAAATAAGCTTAATACTTTTATGTGGAATTCTTAATTAATTTGTTCCTGTTACAAAATACACGTCTCTTCGCGCTTAGGACTGAAGGAAGAAGATGGAGCAAGCAAAAGAGTTATAATAACTTATTTTTAATTAACTATGTTACTTCACTTATGTATCTTTTTTAATCAGTCTTGGCACTTTGCTTATATAATTCCAACACAGCCCTCTCAAACTTGCAAGACTAGAAGTTAAAAAACACTAAAATTATTATATCTTCTTCAGAGCCAAATGGGTTTCACTATTAAAATGCTTTGAACTGTTAAGACCTTTTGTCAGTATATCTGCTGGCATACTCTCGGTTGGCATGTATGCAATATCAATTTATTCATTTTGGTAACAATCGCGTTTGAAGAAGTGCCTTATATGTATCTATATGCTTTGTCTTTGGACTATGGCCGGTATTCTGTACCAACTTTAATGCACCTTGTTTGTCGTTGCATAATTTCATGCAAGTGATGGGGACATCGATTTCACTTAAGATTCCTTGCAAGTAAAGTGCTTCTTTTGTTGCTCCAGTCATCGCCATAAATTCAGCCTCAGTTCTGGATAGTGTCACAGTGCGTTGCTTTCGCACTTCCCAAGAAATTGCTCCCCCAGCAAGAGTAAAAGCATATCCAGAATACGATCTTCGGTCCAAGAGGTTCTGGCTCCAATCAGCGTCAACTACTCCATACAACTGTAGACCTGTATGTGAATAGAAAATATCATAATCAACAGTACCATTTATATGCCTCAAAATTCTCTTCAAGGCCTTCCAATGCTCCTCGGTGTAATTGGAATTGAACTAGCTCATAAAACTAACTGCAAAGGCTATATCGGGCCTCGTAGTTACCGCTAAATACATCAGAGCACCGATCAAATTTTGATTTCTGCATAGTTAATAATGTCGGGTTTTCTTAGTTTGTGACATAAATCCATTGGCGTGTTCACCGGCTTACAATCTGCCATACCTAACCGTTTTAATACAGCCTCCTCATAGCTTCCTTGTGATCAATTCAATGTTATTATGCTTAAGATCTTGATGAAAATCTATTCCAAGGCATTTCTTAACTCTTCCGAGATCTTTCATTTTAAAGGTTTTCGCAAGCGCTTGTTTTATTTCCTTTTACCATTGTATATTATTTGATGCTATTAATAGGTCAACAATGTAGACAAAAATTAATAGTAAGTCATCTTTATTATGTGCAAAAAATAAACACGGATCTTGTTTTGATGGTTCTAGTCCAAGATCTTTTAGGCGTTTGGGTAATTTTAGATGCTATCTTAATCCAGACTGCTTGAGTGATAAAGAGCCTTTCCCAACAAACATAATGGATCTTCATAAGATTCAAAATCATTTAACTATCTTCGAAATAGATTGTATTATCTGCTTGTCCGCGGTTGTCAGTTTATCTTTTACGAGATTTTCAGATGTAATTTGTCTTAAGAAATGTATAACTTCTCCGGAATATCCATGTAAACATTTTCCTCCAATTCTCCATTTAGATACGCTGCCACTACGTCCATATGATGAATTTCTAAATTAAATTGAACCGCAATTCAATGACCTTCCGACTTTTAGGACGTTCGACTATATTCCACGTTTCGTTTCTTATTTGAGCCAAAAATTCCTCCTCTATTGCAGTCTTCCGAAACACAGCATCAAGTGCTTCCATCGCTTCTTCAATCGTTACAGGTACATCAACACTAATTAGATTCGCCATGTATGCATCGCCATCAAAAATTGATTCTTCTACTTCGCCTGTATTGTTAGTGTAATTACCAGACCTTTCGCTGACTGCGGTCCTTGTAAAAGCAAGAGTATGATCGATTTTTCGCAAGTTTGTTTCATTCTTATCCTTGTTACAATTTGTAGTTTTCTGATAGTCTTTTAATTGTTGTTCCTTCAAGGAATTTTCAGGATGCTTACGCTCCGCGACACCTTTTAATTCAACGTCAACATACTAATCATTTGTAAAATTATCAATGTTCTCATTTCGTATATTCTTCTGTTCGCAAAAGCCAGTTTCATTTAAGATCTTAACATCTCTGCTGATGATTACTTTTCTCGAACTTGGAGACCACATTCTATACGCTTTTGCTTCTGCTGAGTATCCTAAGAATATACACTTCTCTGATGTTGAATCGAATTTTTCTCTCGTTTGACCCTTTCGCAAAACATACGCATTTGTCCCGAAGATTTTCATATGAGCGACAGAAGGTATTTTACCTGTCCAAATCTTATATGGAGTATCACCCCCGAGAGATATCTTAGAGCTTCTCCACTTAACATGCCGAGGAGTACAAAACTTAAGATCAGCAAACAGATGTGGTTCGATAACGAGTGCATCGTAGCACATTTAGAAATCTTTACGCGGATGCAAATAAAAAATTCAAGGAACTATAGAATGCAAAAAAACTACATTACGAAGAACAAAATGTAGCCTTGATGAATGTGTACAGATCATCAGGTGAATTTTGGAAAGCGGTTAAGCTTATTAAAAGAAAAACCAATTCAATTTCATTAGGACTGCAAGCAGAGCAATTAAGATACCATTTTAAAATTCTTCTCAATGCACAGCGAATATCCCTCCACTTTCAGTATGCAACACCTATGATCGCGGATGAATTCCTTGACTTACCATTTACCACCTCAGAACTTAAAGTTGCCATCGAAAACTCGAAGACAAATAAAGTGCCAGGAATTGACCGTATTCCTTTTGAGTACTACAAAAATTGTTCACCAGATTTCTTGTCAGCTCTTACAGTATTATTCAGTAGAATATTTGCAACTGCTGATGTGCCCGAATCTTTTCAGAAAGCTATAATTTTTCCTCTCCATAAGAAAGGTGACTATGATAATCCGGCAAACTATAGAGGAATATCTTTCTTAAACACATCTGCTAAGTTGTTTGCCAGTGTGCTCTTCAATAGAATTACGAAGTGAGTGAAAAATATAAACATTTTAAAGGAATCTCAAGCTGGTTTTCGTAGAAACTATTCTACCATAGACCAGATATTCTCACTAGTAAGTATGGAAGAGATATACAAAATGAAACGTACAAAATTATACGCTTTTTTCGTGAATTTTCGTGCGACTTTTGACTCCATCCCGCGAGAAATGCTTTTCTATAAATTATATAAGTTCGGAATCTCGTCACAAGTCATTAATGTTTTAAGAGCTATATGCAGTAATAATAAATCATGTATATGGGATGGTTGCCATTTATCTGAGGAGTTTGAGGTCTCAATGGGCGCCAAACAAGGTTGCGTGCTTAGTTCATTGCAGTCAGAGGAAGTCAGAGGTGGAATAAATCTCGGTGGAACCAATATTCCGGCAATAATGTTTGCAGATGATATAGTTTTTCTCGCCGACTCAATAGATACCATGCAGCTAATAATCAACAGACTAGATAGCTTCTGCAAAATATGGAATTTACCTGTTAATTTAGAAAAATCTAAGATGATAATCTTTAGAGATGAAGGAGGAGAGACGCTCGATGAAAAAAATGGAGATTTCAAGGCCAACAGATTGAGATAGTTAAGCAGTACAAGTATCTTCGTGTTTTGATTACGTCAAACTTAAATATGAACAAGCATTTGAAAGTTAAACTTGCTGAAGCTAAGCGTGCGATCTGTGCGGTTTGGGGAAACCGTATACAGAATAAACAAATTTCGCATGAGTGAAGTTAAAATATTCCGTGCCACAGCCTCTTCTATCCTATTGCATGCAGCACAAGTTTGGGGTTACAGCGCTTTCGAAAATGTTGAAAAGTTCCCACATATATTTTCTTAGGCGGTATTTAACCTTCCTAGCAATTCACCTAATTACATGTTGCATTTAGAGACTGGAGTTACACTCCTGTTCGTGAACACTCCTAAACTACATTTCGGTTATATTTATAAAGTCAATTTGATGAGGCAAGAAAAAATTCCGAGGTTGGTACTTGCGCAAATTCATAGATATAAGGTGAAGTGTGTCCACGAATGGGCATCACTAGGATCAGAATGCGGTTATAGCTTGAATTTTACACCAAGCGAACAACAGGAATCCTTAAAAGAAAAAATCAACACCTGACTTCAGAAACCTGGCCACAGATTTTTCGACAAATTTGTAAATGAAGCCCAGTCATCCCAATACAGAGCCTACTACAGCAAAATTAACCAGAACCTACAAGAAAGGGCTTATTTCTTGAATAGCTACTCAGTAGAAAAAATTAGTATGATTTTTAAAATAAGAGGTGAACCTTGTAAGCTTAATTTCATGCTGCATCGCCCGGAGCTTCCAATCTTATGCGAACTGTGCAATCTAAGAGAACGTGAGGATGTGTTGCACTTCATCGGGAAATGCCCTATACTTAAGGAGTTCTGCATTCATTTTTTCGGTGATCAGACACTTGAGTGGAGCAGCAGTAATGATGGCAGAGGTTTTGACTTACTCTACAACTACACAGTCAACGCATTGCGCTACAGGAACTGCATATTTGATAAAAGTTTTTAAGTAATTGGAGCATTATATAATGAAACAAACAGTATATATTTTTTGGTTTATATAAGTATTTAACGCAATCTGGTAAACGGCCTCTAGGCCAAACCATATAGACTGATATAATAATGAAAATTGAAAGAAATCTTTTTTTTTTAAATAAAATAGTCTAATTTACTTAACTTACTCGCCAGTTGCTACACATTTGAAAGTTCTACCAACTAGAACTTTATGAAATCAATCGCCTAATGCAGCCTCACATTAGGTGAAAATCAAACAGGCTTGGATCGATTGAGTTTTCATGGTGTTATTCAAATTTTTATTAATTTTATTGTACTGGTATTTATTTACAAATAGTGCTTGCTTGCTTTATTTTGACCCCTGAAGTAAACTTACTAGACAGGGTTTTTTATGGAACTTAACTTTATTTGTGCATACCATTGACTTATATAGTACATTTTTGACTTATATATACAAATATTTACATTTTCTATTGGATTGAAATTGCTTATGTTTTTTTTTGCATGTAGATTTATTTATTTAATATATGTTACTTACTTGATGGACAAAAGTACTTAAAACTAGTTTAACTAACTTTACAAATGTTCTTAATACTAACCTACTGACCCTATGCGGGTGCTCTAAGCTAATCTAATCTACTTTATAAATGTACCTTTCGGTTTAATCTACGTTTTTTAGTCATTAAGACAATCTTTTATAAAACTTTTTATTTTTTATTTGCCAAGAAAACTTGTAAAAACCTTGTCTAAACTTAATTACTTAAACTACCTTATACTAACTTTACCTAACATAAAACTTAAGACTATCTTAAGAATGTCCGTAACAGTACGGACACGTACAAAAGGCGCATATGTTATGTATATGCCTAACATGTATAATTTACACGCCATGGAGCACTTTTTTCTCTATATATGTATATTTTTTTGTGGATTCTTTTGTTTTGTGTGTATATATTTTTTTTTGAATTTTTTTTTAATTTTTTTTTGATATTTTCGTTTTGTACTTTTTTTTGGGGTTTTTTGTCTCGGATTTTATTTTTATTTTATAATTTAATTTTTTTTTCTTAAAGACTACCTTAAAAACTATGTAAGCTGGCCACTATGGTCAACTATCTGATGATTAAAGGAAATCCTTGTGGATCCTGTATAAGGCCAATTGGGTCTATATAGGGGAATGCTTCGGGAGGAATAAGGCCGTTAAAGAGCACCCTTTCATGGTACATACTATTGGGGTAGTAAGCCCCAAAGATCAGACTGTTGGAAGAGGTCATTGTTCGTGCAGAGTGCCTTCTGATCAGTTTAATATTAACATGATCTACCCTGTTCACGTTTGCCTCGTTGTACAGGACCTTGTTAGGATATTACTTCTTGTACTTAGACTCGGGTGTACGATACAGACAGCTCCTAAGACACTGCCTCTGAAACGCCCTCATCTTTTCCATCTGGGAAGGACTCACGTTGAACCACAATGAACAACCGTAAACCATAATTGGCCGTACTCAGGTCATGTTGCAGATTACCTTCACTCTGGTAACCCCCTTGCTGAGAAACAACCCCCTTGCCTTAGCAAAGACTTTTTTAATGTTAAAGACCGTTGGGGAATTTACATCACCATTTTTCACAACGAACTTTCTACCTGTAATCATGTTATAGACCATGTATAGCAATGGTTTACTTATGCCAGCCCTGACCAGCTTGAGGAAGAGGCCCCCCAACCGAACGGTGTCGAAAGCGTTCTTTAAGTCAAACAGGCAGGCACCCGTGCACTGATTTTTGTTTTTATTCCACGGTATGTCGGACACCGGTTTTGACGCGATATTAATGTACCATGCCCCGCTCGGTACAGGCTAGTGGAAAGAGTATCGAGCTCTGAAATGAAATATTAGCTGTGTTTTTTTGCAAGTGTATATACGTCTAATTTTGAAGTGCACAAAAAAACGTCGGCGCTTAATGATTCATCATAAAATCTTGGCAGCACCGACTACATTTATGACATTTGCTAAGCAGTCAGGGGTGTAGTCTTGGAAGGTGATGGTTGATCTTTGATGGTCACAATCTTCGTTTTGCGATTTTGTAGCGTGACAAGCACTTTAAAAGCAAAAACACTTAACAATTATAAAATAAAATGAAAGTGAAATGAAAAGAATCGTTTACGAAGCCAAAATGGAATGTGTAGCAGAGACACTCTGGGTATACCAAAAATTGTATACTTATGGATGCCAAAAGAATTAAAAATGATCTTATACATCAACCACACCTGCAGATGTAAGCCACATACAGCAACCTAAACAATGAATGAATAAAATCAGGAATGAACACACAAAATAATGATTGGAAGCATTGTTTTTATCCGCGCTTATTCCTTAAGCGGCGTTAGATATGATGAGTAAGTTAAGCGGATATAGGATTCGTTGTAAGTGTATTTTACATGCAAATCGAAATTTAAGCGTATATACGCTTGCAAAAAACGCAGCTATTGATTGATGCGTGCCTTGTCCGACGCATAGATAGCAATCACATATAGCCTCTTACGACCCCGAAGGAGGATGCTTGTGATACACATTTCTGTGTCCTGGAATCTGCACTCTTCACTGCTATACACGACCTTATGACAAAGGCCTTTTTTGATTAAGAGCGCGACTCCACCAGCTAGGCCGCTTCGATCTCTTCGAATGATATGATGAGTGGGTGCGTCTGGCTTAGTTCGCAAACAATCAACGCATAAGAACTATGTTTCTGCAACAAGTAACCAAAATTTAATTGACGTTCAGGGCGGATCAGTGAATTCACATTCACTGCTAGAATTTTAAGGTTGCAGGCTGCCTGCTCAGCCATTATACCGATGTTGCGTTTGGCTCTCCAAGCAGCGTCGATGAGGTCTATTCGCGCTGCTCGTTCTTGTAACTGGTTTGGGAGCTAGGCGACCTGCCTCTGGATAAAGAGGAGTAGGATCGTCTGCACGTCCAAATTTACTTCAGGTTACCTGGCCACAGGGACCTGGGCAACCTTCGGCACTGTCTGTTGAACCGGTCGCCTAAGTAACAGTGGTAGCTGGAGAACGGGGCACTGGCCTCGCTAGTTACATATATATAAATATATTGCATTATATACATACATACATACGCACATTTTATCTGTAAACACTTGGGAGCTGACACTCTGTCAGCTCCATTTCATCAAAATAGTTATACGAGGAGACAGCAAGGCAGATCAAATTGTACTGTATCTATATGTAATAAGATCATATCATATCACACATTTTGAACAGTGTGAAAATGTGTTTCACTTGTTTCCCACCTGATCTATGTACGAATTACTTATGTTTTTTAATATGAAGAAAGTGTCAGTTCGAAGTAGAAACTCAGCGTGAACGTTTGTTTTAATTCCACATAATTGGCACAGTCACCGGTTGCAGAAGAATAATTCCACAGAGGATTGTATGAATTAACAGAAGCATTGTGAAAAGAAATAATTAAATAAAACATAGAAAAAAAGGCAGAAGTGGTGGGGAAAGAAACAAAACAAAACCAAAGAACAGTGAACAAAAAAAAATACTTCGAAAGGAAAAAAGGAAGAAACAGTGCTCTAAAATAAAAATAAATTCCAAGTGAAATTTCTGAAATCTTTTTGCATGTTAGTACTAGTTTTTATGGCTGGATTTTCCTCAAACATACATTCCCTTACCCCTCCTATCACAGACGTAAGCGATATCCTTCTCGGAATAAGTAATGTTTCATTAAACAGTATTCAAAACAGTACTAACATGTCTGTTCAACTATCCCAGATTACTGCGGGTACGTGAATGAGTTGAGAGCATAGATTCAATTGTCGCACATTTTTATGATAATGGGAATGTTAATAACTATCAAAATGTAATGATATTTAGAACAATTTTAAGCAAATTAAAAGGTGCGGCAAGAGAAGTCATAAACATTAGCGAAGTAAGCACCATAAATGCAGTAAAACAGGAGCTAATTTCAAATTTTAGCGAACACCGTGATAAATTTAGTTTATCAATTGATCTCAATAATTTGAGAGAAACGAATAGCGAAACCTCTCAATAATTTTACTATGAAATTCATAAAAATCTAAACACCAACTCTAACTTTTTATCTCATCACGAACAAAGTGCTGCTGCAAAGAAAATTAGATCACTTCAAGTTTTCTTAGCTGGCCTTCGTAATCCATATGGAATTATGGTTCGCACAAAAGAACCAAAGTCTATGTCAGAAGTAGTTAATTTTATAAAGAAAGAACAGAACATTAGGTACTTGCTACAACAAACTAATTCATATCCACAGAAAAATAATTTAGATAGACGTCCTAATGAACGTACAACTTCAATATCTAAATCAAACAATAGTCCCTTACCCACAACAGAACCATCTACAAATTCCAAATAATTTTAGGCCATATATTTCAACTCATGAACAAAGCCGTTGAACTCAGCCTCAAGAGCAGCCAACTGCATCAAAATTTGCCACTCATACCCAAGCCACTCATACCCAGAAACTTTGCTTATACAGGGAAGAAGACTGATCGACCGAAGATTTGTCGGAATGGACGTATCTCTGGTTTTGGAGCTAGGCGACCTGCCTCTGCATAAAGAGTAGGATCGTCTGCACGTCCAAATTTACTTCAGGTTGCCTGGCCACAGGGACCTGGGCAACCTTCGGCACTGTCTGTTGAACCGGTCGCCTACCCGAGGCCATTGGAGCATAGGAGAGTAACAGTGGTAGCTGAAGAACGGGACACTGGCCTCGCTAGTTATATGTATATAAATATATTGCATTATATACATACATACATACTCACATTATATCTGTAAACACTTGGGAGCTGACACTCTGTCAGCTAAATACCAAATCTAACTTTTTAGCACATCACGAAAAAAGTGCTGCTGCAAAGAAAATTAAATTAGATTTGTATAACCAACAAACACTTCAAGTTTTCTTAGCTGGCCTTCGTAATCCATATGGAATTATGTTTCGCACAAATGAACCAAAGTCTATGTCAGAAGCAATTAATTTTATAAAGAAAGAACAGAACATTAGGTACTTGCTACAACAAACTAATTCATATCTACAGAAAAATAATTCAGATAGACGTCCTAATGAACGTACAACCTCAATATCTAAATCAAACAATAGTCTCTTACCCACAACAGAACCATCTACAAATTCCAAATAATTTTAGACTATAAATCTTAACTCATGAAAAAAGTCGTTCAATTCAGCCTCAAGAGCAGCCAACTGCATCAAAATTTGCCACTCATACCCAAGTTTTGGCAGAAGCCAGAACGTTTTGAAGCCAAATACAAACTCAAATAGGAATGCACCAAAACCAACCCAACGACTTCTTGATATAACAGCCCAATCAACTGCAATTCGTAGGCCCTATAGTTCAGAGTCTCAGGAATTAAATTGTATGGAACAGTATGACCAAAATCAGACGGATTCTGAAACAATAAACGAGCAATATGAATATTCAGACTCCTATTCCGAAGATCAAGGCGTTGGTATGGCGTCTCATGCAGGCACAAGCGTCTGCACTTAGCCTCTATCAGCGAACTCCTACTCTCACCTCCACGTGGTGAAATCTGAGAGCCGAGCATCTTCGACTGCAGACTCTGCAAGACTCACACGCCAACACTAGAGGCACGATCTTCCAGAAGTCCGTACAGCTGTTAGCATACGCGGACGACATCTACGTGATTGGTGGAACACAGCGAGCCGTGAATGAGGGCAACACGAGGTATATGCTGTCCTCAAGAAAGGACACACAACATCGACGTCTTGGACAGAGCGTCACAATGGGCAGCTGTAACTTCGAGGTAGTCAAGAACTTCGTCTACCTTGGCTCCGCAGTAAACAGTACAAACAACATCAGTAGCGAGATCAAACGCAGAGTAACTCTTTCCAGCCGCTGTTTCTATGGGCTCAAGAGGCAATTGAGTAGTAGAGCAATTTCTCGAAGGACCAAGCTGACTTTATACAAGACCTTGATCATCCCAGTCCTGCTGTACGGCGCGGAGGCATGGACAATCTCAAAAGCGGATGAGGAAGTCCTTGGTCTCTTCGAGAGAAAAGCTCTGCGTGCGATCTTTGGTCCTGCTTGCGTTGACGGTTTCTGGAGGAGAAAATTCAACCACGAACTGTACGGGCTGTACAGCGACATGAGTCTAGTCAGGCGTCTTCGGATCCAACGCCTAAGATGGCAACGCCATGTAGAGCGTATGGGCAACTCAGCTCCGGCCCGAAGAGTGTTCGACTCCGAACCCGTGCGACAACGCAACAGAGGACGCCCGCGTTTAAGGTGGCGCACCCAGGTGGAGAAGGACCTCAACCAACTTGCCATGCGACACTGGAGACAGCTAACCAGAGACCGTGCTAGTTGGAGAGGCTTGTTGGTGAGGTCCTGGTCCAACCGGGACTGTAGCGCCAAATAAAGAAGAAGAAGATTCCGAAGATAAGGATTTTCCTCAAATTTCATCCCAACCCATAAGCCCATAACCATCGATCTTAATAGTTCCTTTGATAATCGGCAGTTATCATATATAAACATTTATTTCAATTCAAACTCAAAAATTCTTTTCCAAAAATTACTACCGGCACAAACAATCTCAAGAATTAAGATACCTGTAACAACACAGTCTGGCCAAATTGTAGTCCACAAACAAATTGTTCAAAATTGTGAAATACCCGAAACATTAACATTATCATATTATTAACGGATGGGCACACATAGAAATACGTAATATGTCTATGGATGATGTAAATTTCACCGTGTTATATCCATTTAAAACCGCCCCATTTCAAAACGATTTTGAACTTTATACTATGAACGTTATTGAACAGTCACTATCAAAGCAGGAAAATCTAGAAAGTCTCATACGAGCCAATCTTATGAATGATGAAGAAAGGCATAAAAGTACTAGTCTGTGCAAACGGTTTTCAGATATCTTTCATACAGACAATAGTCCACTATCATTCACAAATTAAATTAAACATAAAATTACAACTCTTGACGAAATACCAGTAAATCAAAAGACTTACAGATATCCGTTTGTCTATAAGTCAGAAGTCAATAAACAAATCACAACAATAGAACACAACATCATAAGACCTCGCAATTCGCCCTGAGCTTCAACTATATGGGTTGTTCCCAAAAAGGCAGATTCATCTGGAAAGAAAACATGGCGAATTGTAGTTGACTACAGAAAACCTAACGAGAAAACAATAGACGAGAGATATCCAATTCCAAATATAACGGATGTATTGGATAAACTTTGAAAATGCAATTATTTCTCCACAATAGACCTAGCAAAGGGATTCCACCCCAATGATATTCAAAAGACTGCTTTCAATGTTGAAAATTGTCATTTTGAATTCCTTAGAATGCCATTTGGCTTGAAAGATGCGCTCGCTACATTTAAACGTGTAATGGACAACTTTTGCAAGGCCTGCAATACGAAATTTACTTTGTCTATATGGACGACATTGTTGCTTTTTCCACGTCATTGCAAGAGCACTTAGTAAATATTAAACAAATATTTCAGCGTCTTCGTGAATCAAATTTCAAAATCCAGATACATAAATCCGAATTCCTGAAGAAGGAAACAGCTTACTTAGGACATATTATTTCAGATTCTGGGATCAAGCCAAACCCAGACAAAATCAAATGCATTAAACATTTTCCAATCCCCAAGTCAACTAAGGAAATCAAGAGCTTCCTAGGCCTACTTGAGTACTACAGGAAATTTGTTCCTGACTTTATGCTTAAAAAGGCTCCACAATAAATATTGACGCAAAGTATGTACAGTGCTTTGAAACATGTAAACAACTTCTGGTCAACAAAACCATTTTCCAATACCCCTATTTCAGGAAACCCTTCAATTTAACTACAGATGCAAGCCAGTTTGCTATTGGTGCTGTGTTATCACAAGGCACTCCAAATTAAGAGAACCCTATAGCATATACTTCACGAACCTTAAATGATGCCGAATGAAATTATAGTACCATAGAAAAGGAACATCTTGCCATTATTTGGGCAACGAAATATTTTCGCCCATATTTATATGGACAAAAATTCAACATTTATTCCGATCACAAACCTTTACACTGGTTATTTTCCATGAAAGAGAAGAATGCCAAACTAACAAGATGGCTGATAAAAATTGATGCAGTTGCATTGTCCCGAGTGAAAATCTGTGATCTCAATATAAATGAAACTAATAATAAGCTCATTCCGGATACGGAGTCAATAATTGGTAACATAAAACCCCTAACATAGATGAAATTGAATCACACATAGATTGTATTGGAAACTCTGATAATAAGACTTTGCATACAAGTCACGAAAACCCAAATTTTATAACTACCAATTTCTGAAACACCCATAAATTATTTAAAAAATGAGATATTTATACAAAAAGTGCTACATAGACTCAAATCACCTCGAATATGTCGTTATTTGGTAATAAAACCAGAATATTTATAGAACTTTTTCAGGATCAATTTGATTCCGAAATATTCAATATGTTTAAAGAATTTAGCAGGTCATATAAAAAGTTCGCAATTCACTTAATAACCCCTGATCTTATTCCCCGATTTTGCACATTTCTTAAAAACACTTTCAAAAACTCGGCATTAAAGTTAGTACTTTCCAATAAAGTTGTAGAAGATATTATCATTGATCAAGCTCAGGATGAAACTGTAAGTAAAATTCACGTAGGTATTACAAACCATCGCGGTATAATAGAAACGGAAAGTGAAATTAAACGTTTTTATTATTGGCCTTACATTCGAAGCAATGTAACAAAATTTATAAATAATTGTTTATTTTGTCAAAAAATTAAATACGACCGCAATCCCCAAAACAAAAATTTCAATTAACTCCAACTCCTAGTAAACCATTCGAAATTATTCACATAGTTACATTTACTATTAAAGCCCAAAAATGTCTTATCATAATAGATACATTTTCAAAATATGCACAGGCAGATCCAAATGGAGTGCCAAAGCTTATAATTATGGATAATGACACTGAACTAAAAAACACTCTCATTAAAGAATCTTCTTTTCATCATATAAGCATTCATTATTTCACCCCACTTAATCCAAATTCTATCGGCTCTATTGAGATATTTCATTCCACAATTATCGAACATATAAGACTTTTGAAGGAAACAACAAAAAACGCCAATATTCTAGACCTAATGTCATATGCAATTTTGGGTTATAACCATTCTACACATTCGACTACAAAACATAGTCCAATGGATGTTGTCAATGGACACCGTGATCTTAAGAGTACATTTGACATTGAATATGAATAATGTATATACATATACATATGAATGATGAATATGAATCAAAAACTTTATGCTAATTATATAAAAGAGCATAAGTACATTATTTCCAAAAGATATGAACAAATATCGAATAAATTGTTAACACGTAAGCAGTCTACAATAGGAAATCGAAATAAAAATAGACACAACGCCATTATTTATAATCCACAAACTAATATATACCACAAAACTAGAGCTAAAAACAAAATTGATCCTAGATTTAAAGGACACGTAGCCACACAAAATAACCAAATCACAGTAGAAACTTCAGACCAAATATACCACTAAAGTAATTTAAAAAGGCCATAGCAATAAGAAGCTGATTTCTTTATTCATACATTTCCAGAATTATGATCACCATTTTGGTCACTTGTTGTACTCATGAAATTAAGATTACAGATTTAGAGGCGAATCCCGGAATCCTCTCTTTTAAACTGCGAAACTTTGATCTCATACCAATCCAGAACGAAATCGAAATGATTTGTGAACATGTTAAAAGTATATAGGAGACCATCGATTTTCTAAACTTCCATTTATTAAAATAATTGGCACAATTAAGCTTATAGAACTGCAAATTAATGTACTAAATGAGAAATCAAAAACATTAATCTCTCCCAAAAGAACTAAAAGGGGCATATTTAATGGACTTGGGACCATATTGAAAAGTATAACCGTCAATTTAGACGTTGAAGATGGACAATATTATGATCAGACACTAAACATTTTTAGCACAGAACAGCAACGCATAGTAACAGTAACACAATGCTCGGTATTCCATCGATTCCCACTGACTTTTTTTTCTTCCACGAGTGGATACCCTGGAGATCTTCTTGAGAAATCAAGATTTGATTTTCATGATTGGCGACGGCACTATGTGTCATGTTCTTGTCATTGAACCTGGTGAAACCTGGATTCTTAGATCGCCATTGACTTATCTCGTTGCGGAGATAGAAGTGGTTTAGCAGGGCTCTATTCTCCAGATCGTGATTCGGCCTACTAACCTCGTTGACCGTATACACTCTCTGGAACAATGCACCAATAGCTGTAACCTTCTCTTGGGGATCTTCGACCCTAAAGAAGCCATTGTCTAGCACTGCTTCATCTGGATCGATGCCAACTGAAGTCAGTAAGTGTGAAAAGAGTATCGAGCTCTGCAATGAAATATTGATTGATGCGTGCCTTTTCCGACGCATAGGTAGCAATCACATATAGCCGCTTACCATCCCGAAAGGGGATGCGTGCGATACACGTTTCTATGGCCTGGAATCTCCGCACTTCACTGCTACACATGACCTTAAGACAAAGGCCTTTTTTGATTAGGACCGCGACTCCACCAGCTAGGTAGCTTCGATCTCTTCGAATGATATTGTAATTCTTGTACCTGAGTTAGCTTTGAGGCCTGGTTAGCTTAGTTTCGCAACCCATCAACACATCAGGATTATGGGTCTGCAACAAGTTACCAAAATTTAATTGACGTTCAGGGCGGATAAGTGAATCCACATTCACTGCTATAATTTTAAGGTTACAGGCTGCCTGCTCTCTCTTTGTTTGTCTCTCCAAACAGAGGCGAATAGATGAGGTCTATTCGCGGTGCTTGATCTTGTAACAGGTTCTGGAATTGGTTTTGGAGTTGAGCGATCTGCCTCTGGATAGCGAGCAGGATCGTCTGCACAACCAAATTTGCTTCTGGTTGCCTGGGGTTAGGGACCTGGGTAACTTTCGGCACTTTCTGTGGAACTGGTCGCCTACCTGATGTCATTTGAGCATAGAAAACTTTCGGAGAAACAGTGGTAGCAGGAGCACGGATCACTGGCCTCGCTTATGCCATTTTTTCTTTTACGTTTGGCCCGTATAATTTTTCTGATTTCTTAGACCTTAGGACATCCCCGATAGTTAGCGTCGGTCTGCGCTTCACGATCCACGTCCTTAGGGAGCATAGTCTGCGCCTTTTCCCACGTGTAGTGGACCCTTATGCTTATTAAAATAAGTTTTTTTGTGACCAAGTTACTTAGTATGTCAAAGTTCTTCGTCTCCAGTTAGAAGACATTGATCTGCTGCTGCGATTTCTTCTGCTGTGTCTTCTTCTGCTGATGTTTTTGTGTATGTTGTTGTTTTATGGCCGCTTGGCTGACGCTGCCCTCTTGGCAGCTGGTGGGACGTTCCTGGTTGTTTTGGCTGCTTCTCTTTGGTCTGCATCTGATGATGTTGTTGCTACTGCTGCCTTGGCTCTTCCTCTGCCTCTTTGGCTGCTCTCCTGGCCCTTAATTTGATTTGCAGGGCTTGAATGTGGGCATCCAGCTCCTCCCTCTCTCTGGCTTTTCTCCAGCTGCTCCCTATCCTATTCATCTTCATCCTCCGATTCAGAGGACGTTAGCGTGTGGAAGGGATTCACTCTCCCGCTGTAGGAGAATCTCCCCTCCCCTTCTGACTCGTACTCAAGGTCGTCGACCATGGGTTGCTGCCCTCTGGCTGCTGCTGCTGTAGTTGTAACTACAGTTGTTTTTGTTGTTGCTGCTGGTATTGTAATTGCGGCTTTTACAGCAATTTTCGTGACGCCTGTGGTTGGTTGTGGTTGAAGCTTCTTCTGACTTTTCTTCCTCCCTTCTTCATGTGTTGACTGGTAGCACATTGGTCTGATGTTTCAGCTACCGGTACCACATCATCAAGATTTCAATTTCACTTCGGGACTCGAACCCGGGACCACGAAGACACCGGCGAGCACTCTTTTTTTATATATGCAGTTTTGTTTTATTTAAAACATTTTAACTTACATGCTAGAAAGAAGTACTTAAAACTAGCTTAACTTTCTTAGGAATTTAAAAATGTTCTTACCCTATGCGGGTGCTCTAAGCTAATCTAATCTACTTTAAAATGCGGTTTAATCTACGTTTTTTAGTCATTAAGACAATGTTTGATACAATTTTTTATTTTTTGTAAAAAACTTGGCTAAACTTAACTACTTAAATTTCCTTATACTAACTTATCCTAACATAAAACTTATCTTAACTATGTCCGTAACAGTACGGACGCGTGCACCAGGGCGTATATTTTGTATATGCCTAACATATATAATTTATACGCCATGGTGCACCTATTTTTGTTTTTGTTTTACATATATATATATTTTGGATTTTTTGTTTTATATATATATATTTTTTTTTATTTTTTGATTTTTTTGTTTAGTACTTTTTTTTAGGGTTTTTTGTTTTGTATTTTATTTTTGTTTTATAATTTGAACAAATGACATCGGTTTTGTTCTTAAAATCTACATTAAAGACTATGTAAGCTGGCCACTATGGTCAACTCTCTGATCCCAAGCTAGTCTGGTTTTGGTGTAACCACCAGTAATATTGCCGTTCTTTGGCAGAATCTTTCCTATTGCCGGCGAGCACTCTACCCCGAAGCTACCGATTCTTGTAGTATTTTGGCAAAAGTTTCCGCACTTGATACCTTACTATTTCCGCACTAAGTTGAAACACACATGCACTGCGTGGAAGTCTGTGAACGACTTACGGCTGTGGGGTCTACACATTCAATCACGCTCTTCTTGCGGAACATTGTGTCGGTTGCACTAAATCACCTTATTTTTACTAGTTACTTGGCTTTACGAAGTCGAAACACTTGTGTATTGTTCAACGGTCTGTGAACGACTAAGGTCTTCAGTCGACCTCGGACTCACGGACAATATACTGATGGACGATTTTAACACCTTATTTGCCCTTTAATTTTCTATGTCATCGAAGGAGCATTGTTGAGCACCTTTTACCAGCGATTTTTCAGCTTCCAGCAGCTAATTTATCTTTAACTTTCCACGAAGTAGGTACTCCCACCTCATGCGTTTTCCACAAATTTTGCTTAAATCATAAACAATAAGCCGTCGTAGGAGATCATGTCCTCAGGGAAGAGGTCAGGGAACTAATAAGAAGGAACCAATAAACTCTTGCGGAGAATCTGACGAAATACCAGAACATATACTGGGATTTTGTGAGCCACTAGCCCAAAAAAGACAAAGGTATTAGAGCTAATATCAGAGGAACAAATGAAGTCACTAGAACCAGCTCTAATTCTCAGATTCCTAAAAGAAACTGGCTTACAGAGAATACTCTACAATAAATCTCTTCTTAATCAACCTTCTTAACCGAAGAATATAAAAAGCTTGCCAGACAAGTATATGAGAATGTATTCAGGAATGACCAACTCAAATTAATTGCTAAGGCTAATGGGGGAATGAATCTAAATCAATCGATATCATATGCGAAAGTTCATGCTGCACAAATAGCCAGCACCCCACAGACGCATAACAAATTCCAAAACAGACACCTCAACCCAAATCAAAAATCATGTCAAACTTGCGGTAAATTAGGTCACTCACAGGAAACGTGTTATAGGAATATGAAACTTCCACACTTCCAAGATAAGCAAGCCATTAATAAAGAAGTACATTATTATATATCAATGGGAAAACCATTTAGGGCACAGCAACTACTAGCTTAAGCCGAAATTTAAGGCCCATAAATAATTCAAGCAAAACGATAACTAAGTTGTGCGATATTCTTAAATCAATCAGACACAGTCGGAGTCTAATATAATTACACTTATTGTTTTGTACCGAATTCAAGGAACCAACGATACGTGTCAGATTTAGTAGTTAGTATAAAAAGTACACGACTCTTCTGATGTTAAAAGAATATTGTTTAAAAGGTCAGAAAAGAAAAATAAACCATATATTACTACCACTATTGTCGATGATTCATTGAAAACTTTGGCTTGGTAAACGGTTCTCTAGAATTTAAAACCGAAGACAACACCATGTTCTTGGATCATCCTTTCCATATACTAACTTAAAATATAAATCCGGCATGGGACGGTATAAGAGGCAACGATTTTCTATCCAGATACAAGTGTCATTGATTATAAATTAAATACGTAAACAATTATTGCTTACAACTAAAATCAAATACAGACATTTGCAGAAAGTAAGACTGGCCGCACAAAAGGATCAGCAGAAAGTAAGACGAATGAAAGATTAACGAAGAACCCGGAAAACTCGGATGAAATTAATCTGCATAAACACCTACAAAAGTTTATGAAAAAAGAGTAGTTACTCTAAAACCCTGACGACAGCAGATAATAAAATTCCTCTTTAACGATAAATATCAACCTGGACTTGGTGATATAATCATCCGAAATAAACTTATATGTAGGCGAGATATTGACGAGACCGAAGGAATCAAAAATACTGGTATTAATGATGACCACTCTAGAAACTGAAAAAAGGTTTAACAGAAAATATATCGATCTGAATTGTAATTACTTAGACGGTTGTAATAAAGTGTCCAACCCAATAAATGAAAACGGCAGACTAAATAAGTTGAAATCAGTCACAGATCTCTATTACTGAAATACGGAACAAAAGCAATCAATTCTCAGTATTCGCATAGTCGAAGGTGATGGACTCACGTTTACAGATACACTAAAACAGACCATACAGACTCCCTGAAGTACAAAAAGCCGAGATACACAGAGAGGTAGACGACATACTAGAAAACGAGATCATTAAGCCTAGTTCTAGTCCATGGAATTCTCCCTTGCTCCTGGTATCCAAGAAACTTGACCAAGAAAGGAAGGCAATAAGCGATGGAGAGTCGTGGTGGATTTCCGTAAGTTGAATTAACTGACGGTTGCTGATGCGTATCCATTACCAAATATCACACACATCCTAGACCAGTTAGGTAGGCAAACTTACTTAAGCACCATTGACTTGCCAAACAGTTTTCATCAAATCATATGGATATTATGAATATAATCGAATACCATTTGGCTTAAGGAATGCTCCAGCAACATTCCAGCGTCTGATGAAAACAGTTTTATTTATTTACAAGAATTTGACTGCTTGCATATGTATAACGTCCGCGATACAGAAGAAGGGAAAGCATTAGTCATTACTTGAAGTAAAGCAATAAATCAAACTACAGGGAAGTGAGGAAAACACTATTCCATCGGTAGAGGAATAGTTTTTAGCCCATAATGTTTGCCGAAACCTGTTCATCAATCTAGAATTTTATTTTATCCAAAGAAAAATGTTAAGACCATTACTAAATGTTTGTATGTTCGCCCCATCATCAATGAAATAAAAATGTTCTGCAACACAACAAAATCTTCTATATATCATCATTATCACCCTACCAATGCCCGCTTTTGGGAAATTTCTTATCCAAATAAGAAATTACTGCATGAAAGAAAGTAGAAGAGGCGAATCAGATAGACATTTCTATTCCATCACACAAGCCAACAAATAGTCGCCTTAAAAACAAGATAATACCAGTATCTCAAGGACAATGAAAAATGATATTTTTTTGGCAACTCTCGTAAAAGATACAAAAAAATTTAAACGAAAATGCAAATTTTGTCAAAGAAACAAATTAACTCAAAGTCCGCCAATACCTATGAATATCACTATTACAAGTAATAAGTACATCCTAACCTTTCAAGATGATTTAACAAAGTTCACAGCTCCTGTGCCACTACTTAATGGGGAAATATCCACGGTAGCGCATCGATTTGTGGAAAAACTTTGTATGTCGATTTGTATTACCCGACGTATTCACAGACCAAGGCACTACCTTCTTTAATTAACTTTTTAAAGAGATATGCAAAACATCATACGATTTCCAAACAAACGGAGCTTTGGAGCGCAGTCACTGAACGCTAGCCGAATATCATGATCAGCTTTCCTATTATGCTTGGTTACCGTTCTCAATGTTCGTTTATAATATCACGCCACATAGTAGTATTACGTTCAGCCCATTTGAGTTACTTTATGCAGAATTTTTCAAACATCGCATAACTACGCTAACGATTTAAAAGTCCGTCTACAGCATGGTTACCAAGCAAATAAGAACATATCGCAAATTAAAAATCCAAAATGTGCTATGACAGAAAGTTTCACACGTTTAACGTTGGTGACGAAGTACTTATAAAGAATCACACTCGAAAAAACCAACTTTCTTCGTTATGGGAAGGACCTTATGATATGTATATAAAATAATTTCCGACGAAAATACTGAAATCAAAGTAGAAAATAAGTTCAAGATCTTGTATAACAATAACAAACAAATATTCCCTGAATAAATAAGAACAATTACACACGTAAAATTGATTATAAAAACAAATAAAATACAAACCTCACGTATTACAGAATATGGACTCTTTGGTGTTTCTTATACTGCTGGGAATACTTTCGTCCACGCATTGAGTTCTACATATTACATCTATAAATAACTAGCCAGGCATCTATGATACTCTGAATCAAGCACGTCTGTATACAGCTCAGATCGACAAAATATGTGCGGGACTGCAAGGAAATTATATGCAACAACGCAACTACATATCTTAATTATGGATATAGAACGAAAGTACAGTCACATAAAACCTAACCCTAATAACCGGACTAAACGAACGCTTTTTGTCGCAGTAGAAATGGTTAGTAATTCACTTGGAAATATAAGAAAAAAAATAATGAAAAAAGTAGATTAAAAAGTTAAAATTGAAACGCTGAACAAATCATAAACGGCCTCACAGCATCAGTTATCTGCAATTAATTTTAAAATTGATGCAGTAAGGGCTGTAGCCAACAAGAAATATTTTCTGAGATAGAATCCCTAATTTCCCTCATCACTTTAATAATCGTACGATATCAAAACAAGAAAAACGAGATTATCGATTAGGTGTGAGCAACGTCAGTCAGGTAAACCGCACCCAGCCATAGTCACGACTGATCAATTGAAGTGGGTGTTAGACAAGATGAGACAGGAACTTTCAAGTGGTGCAAAAATTCCTTCAATAGTAACAAACAACATTTAAACACTTCATCGCATAAGCACCATATGCGCCACTTTACGTGAGAAAAAGGTAATTTACGAACTTAAAATTCCTCTTCCTCACATAGAAAATTTTCAGATTTATAAAATTATTCCCCTACCTACAAATGTCATTTTGTCTCCATTCAACAAAATGTTTAGCTATCGTTTACAACAAGAGCATTATAGCAGCTTAAATTCAAACGGCTTGACAAATTCTAAAATTCAGGGAAACATCTTGTTATGTCCAATGATACAATCTCTCATCAGTCCAAACTCCAAATATAATTGTTATATATTGATTAAGAATTGCCGTAAACAAAACTTGAAATTAACGATTCAAATTGTTCAACACGTTATAAACTTTATTTAATTTCAAATATAAACTATAGACAATCTATCAAGCCAAGCAAAAGGTTTCCCTATGACACGACACGGCTGGTTTGGTGGTTGCTGCAAGAAGAAAGTTTTTCTCTATGGCAAAATAAGATTAGCCACCTGCCCACGCCGGTGTTGCACACGTCACCAATAATCTGCATTGGCCTTTGCGGTTGTTCTCCGAGATCATCTCAAATCAATAGCAAGTGCCAATCAGAAATCATATACATTCACACATATCTGATGCATTCTTGCTGGTGCCAATGCCAGTGCAAGCATAAGTATGCATGTATGTATGTATGGTACATCGCAAGTGCAAGAACTGACATAATAAACGTGGTCATAGGGTACCAATAGAATGTTTGGCAAAGTAATTCATAAGAATACATTTTACGAAAATCAAATAAATAATTTTAACACAATTTATACAAATAAATTTAAGCGTTTCTCAACATGCCGCCCCCGCTGAAGGAATTTCAGGACATGGCAAAAGGTCAACCTTAGTAATTGGGCGCGTGAAAGTGCCACGTTTTGTGCGCAAGGTGACCACTCGTACATGTCCATCTTCTCCTGGATGGATGGATGATATTCTTCCTAAGGACCATTGGGATGGTGGTAAGTCGGGTTCCTTGAGCAAGACCATGTCGCCAATCTTGAAATCCCTGGTAGCTTCTCTCCACTTCGGACGCTGCTGCAACGATGTGAGATAGTCGGCTTGCCACCTACGCCAGAATCCTTGCATCATATTCTGCAATAATTCCCATCTTCCTAAGCGATTAATGGGTGTTTCCAAATAGCTCGGTTCTGGAACTGCCGTGTACGGTCTACCTATGAGAAAATGGGAAGGCGTTAGTGGATCTAGGTCAGAACCGGAAGAAGAACAAAGGGGCCTAGAATTTACTACGGCCTCGATTTGGGCCAACAAGGTAGACATTTCTTCAAACGTGAGAACACTGTCACCAACAACGCGACGAAGATGTTGTTTTACCAACTTAACCCCCGCTTCCCAAAGCCCCCCAAAGTGAGGACTGTGTGGAGGAATAAACTGCCAATCAATATTTTCTGCCGCCAGCATTTCAGCTACTTTATTGTTATGAGTCTGAGATTGAACCAGCTTGTACATGTCCGAAAGAACCCGAGCTGCACCGCGAAAATTGGTGCCGTTGTCGGAGTACATGCGGCTGCATTTACCACGCCTGGCTATAAATCTTCTCAGGGCTGCCAAAAATGCGTCCGTAGTCAAATCCGAGACTAATTCGAGGTGAAGTGCCTTGGTCGTCACGCAAACAAATAATGCAATGTAACCCTTGGACATCTTTGGTTTCCTTCCTATACATGCACGAAGTGTAATGGGGCCAGCGTAGTCACATCCTGTGTGGGCAAAAGCAAACGATTGATTCACCCGAGACGATGGCAAATTCCCCATCAGCTGAGTAGAAGTAGTTTTCCGATGACGAAAACATGTTAAGCAGTCATGAACCAGTTTTCTTATTAGATTTCTGCATCCGAGGATCCAATACTCCTGACGAATCAAACTAAAGAGACCAGAAACATCAATATGTAAAAAGTTCCTGTGAGCATCCAAAAGAATCAGTTGAGTGATAGTGTGACTTTTGGGTAGAATAACAGGATGTTTTATATTGAAGGGTACATTTTTGGCGTTCGAAATTCTACCACCGACGCGCAAAAGCCCAACGTCATCAATAAAAGGTGAAAGAGAACTTAATTTGGACATCCTTGGAACACACCGATCAGCTTTGAGACAAGCTAATTTAGCAAGTCGTAGCTCGGAAAGCGAAAGAGGTCCATACCTCCTATCGGCATTAGCCAAACGACATGAACGTATGAAGCGACGAATATAGCCAACTATTCTTACAAGTTTCCTCCAACTAGATATTTTTACGGACAGATTTTCAAGAAAATGCTCAATTGCTATGGAAACGTGAATTGTAACGCCCTTCTTTCTCTCTTCGGGAATTTCTCCTATGGCAATGTATATTTCCGGATTATTTGGCCACTTATCAATGTCCTGAGACAGCCATTCTGGACCATTCCACCACATCTTGTGTTCCATTAAATCCTTAGGTGCAAGACCCCGAGAAGCACAATCAGCAGGGTTGTCAGAAGAACAGACATGATTCCAAGAAGAACGAGGCAATGACGACAAGATTTCGGAAGTACGATTAGCTACGAACGTATTCCACTTTCGAGGAGGAGAGGATAGCCAAGATAAAACAATTTGGGAGTCACAAAACGCATAGACTCGAACTGGTTTTATATCCAACGACGAACGAATGAGCTCTATTAACCTACACAAAAGGAGAGCTCCACAAAGTTCCAAACGAGGAATTGACAGCTGTTTTACTGGAGCTACACGAGTTTTGGCTACAACCAACTGAATTTGACAAACATCTCCTGTACAACTTCGACAATAGACGACCGCAGAATAAGCCTTTTCTGACGCATCCGAGAAACCTATCAATTCAAAGCTTTTAGAATTTTGAGAAAACCTTCGAGAAATCCTAAAGTTCTCAAAATAGGTCAAATTCTCCCGATACATCAACCATTTTTCCGTTATTTCTACGGGCAAAGGGTCATCCCAATCTATTTTCGTCTTGGCGATCCACAGCTCCTGAAACAGTATTTTCAACAAAATAGTGGAAGGAGCCAGAAATCCCAAGGGATCGAAAATCCTTGCAACCTCAGAAAGAAGTTGTCGTTTTGAAGGCGAAAATTGTTCTGGCAAATTGATTTTATACGTAAAGTTATCATGATACGGATTCCAAAACAATCCAAGAACTTTCGTGCACTGCGACGAACTATCCAAATCAAGAGAAACAGCTTCCTTACAGTTGATCTCACGCAATACGTCCCAACAATTAGAACTCCACTTGCTGAGCTCTAAACCTCCACAAGACAACATCTCGACTACCTGTTTTTTTAACTCTAATATCTCCGACAATGAATCAGCTCCTGTCATAAGATCGTCGACATACATATTATGTAAAATGGCATGCGAAGCTAAAGGATACTGCTGTTGGTAATCAAAGGCTATTTGACGAGGAACCTTCATAGACAAGTATGGAACTGGAGAAGTACCATATGTCACCGTAGACAGACGAAAACGCGAAACTGGTTTGACAGGCGAATCTCTCCAAACAATCCGCTGAAAATTGCGATGTTTCGGATGCACCCAAATCTGACGAAACATTTTCACGATATCAGCACAAAAAACGAATCTATAAACGCGAAATCGAATACACACGTTGATCAAGTTACGTTGAAGAGGAGTTCCAACATGAAGCATTTCATTGAGGCTTTAATTTCTGGTATCCTTATGAGAACCATCAAAAACAACACGAATTTTATTTGTTTTAACGGCATGATGAGGCAAATAGAAAACACTTCCCGACGTTGGTTCTATCTCATCATCTGGTATACGTTCCATGTGTCCTAGATCCAAATAGGTTTTCATAAATTTGGCGTATTGAATTCTAAGACCGACATCACGTAAAAACCGACCCTCCATGGCGAAAAGCCTCGACAACGCTCCAGATATGGTATTTCCAAATATAACACAGTCTTGGCGAAACGGAAGCTCTACCATATATTTACCGTCCGATGTACGAGTAAGGGTTTTCGAAAAGTTCTCATCTACCTCATCGTTACCTACACTCACTGTGGAACTATGCGGCAACTCCTCAATTTCCCAAAAGGACTTCAAAATCACATCAATGTCAACACCTGCGAGCAACGAAACAACCGAACCGCCTGGCAAGCAACCCGTAACAACCCATCCAAATAATGTCTCATGTGCAACAACCTTTCCTTCTGGATCGGAGCGATGACCACTGAGCAGAATACTCCATGCTTGATCGGCCCCTAAAAGAACATCAATGGGACCTGGGTTTTTAAATCCTACGTCGGCTAACACCAGTTCCTCGAGGAAAGTGAAATTGCTATCATCAAACGAAATTGCTGGGGTTTGAGAAGTTATTTTGTTAAGAACATAAGCCTGAATTTGCAAGGAATCCGAAGAAATGCGTGATTTCACGCATAAATCTACTGCACCTTGAGTCACACCAGCTTCCACCGACGAAATCCCTGATATAGGCAAACGAGCATGAGAACGCGAAAGGCCAAGCCTTTTCACCAAACTATCCGTCACAAAGGAAACCTGAGAGCCGCTATCGAGCAAAACGCGTACGAGATGAGTGTTTCCAAGAGCATCAAATACCTTGACAACAGCGGTTGGTAGTATTACCGACGCACTCGAATTTTTATATTGCCTGTGGTTGCTCACCATCGAGGCATGAGAAGGATTACCTACAATAGGCGGATTAGTTGGACTAGAAGATGGATCAACGTTATCTAAGTGTACCAAGCTATGATGGCGAGACTTACAAGAGATACATCGTGTCTTAACTCGACATCGCATCGATGAGTGCTTAGTACCGAGGCAATTATAGCATAACCGTTGATCTCTAGCGAAACTACGACGAGAACTAACTGACATTCCAACAAATTCTGGACACTGTGGAAGGTAATGTTCACCCTTACATTTCGGGCATGAAGCATTGATTACGGCTAGGCTTTTAATGTTCATACGATTTGTCGAACGGGAAGGTTTGGCTACACGGTGGGTTTTCGGATCTCTAGCTTCTAAGGCACTAGACCGAGTTTCTAGGAATTCAAGGAGTTCCTTGATGGTAGAATCCTCCGACATGTTGTTCTCGAGAGCCCAAGCTTTTCTTGTCTCGGAGTCTGTTTTATTTAAGAGCAAATAAACCAGCCACGGATCCCTACCTTCTGCCTTAATAGCTTCTAATCCACGAATAACCTCATCCGCCTTATCCACAAGCTTACGTAAGTCAGCACCATTTACCGTACCCACGCTTGGTAATTTTAAGTACTGTTCAATAAGTGCATTTATAATGTACAAAGGCTTATCGTATCGATTTTCTAGTTTGTCCCAAGCGAGCTGATAGTTTGAGTCTGAAACACTAATGCCATTTAAAAGATTGTATGCATCGTTGCGTAAAACCGATTTTAAGTACCTAAACTTTTGAGCACCGGAAAGTTTGGTATTGCAGTCCACTGCTTGCAAAAACACATCACGAAAACCGGGCCATTCATGATAGTCCCCAGAAAATGGTGTAATGTGCATGGGTTCTAGCTTTATATTAGAATCATCCTTTTCCTGATTGTGGATAGCTGTTTTCCCTAACTTACTTAAAAGTTCAGTCTGAGACGCAACTAATTCTTTAAGCGAAGTGTCTTTAATTTCATTTTCAGCCGGTCCGCTTGCTTTGATACGACTTAAGAAAGCACATTTTGCCGTTATGTATTTGGATTCAAGAATTTCAAAGTCAGGCTCGGGATCAACGTATCCCTCTACAGCATGAAATTCTTAAAGAGCGGATTGAGAATCACAAATAGCTTTAAACGCATTTTCTAACCTTTCTAACCTCACATTCAGTTCTATAATGCTCACGTTTTCGGGAATATCCTGAACGTAAGTAAAGGCTCTGGTGATTGCCCCTTTGTAATGACAACGTTTTTGTCTCAAAAGTTCCATAATGAAAACGAAGCCTTAAATGAAAATACGAACACGAGGTTATCAAAATTCAAGCACAATCAGAAAAATTCGCACAATTCGCAGAATTCCCACAGTTCACAATTTACACGTTTTCAACCAAAACAGCTCCTCAAAATTAAAACATCCATGAACAACACTGAGGAGTACCACACAAAATTCAGATTTCTGGACGTTTTATACTTATCTGTGTAGGAATCAATCAAACCACCAACCAGACGCAAAAGGAAAAATAAACGAAAAGCCGATTCAAGATATCCGGCTCGAAGGACCAAAATTGATTAAGAATTGCCGTAAACAAAACTTGAAATTAACGATTCAAATTGTTCAACACGTTATAAACTTTATTTAATTTCAAATATAAACTATAGACAATCTATCAAGCCAAGCAAAAGGTTTCCCTATGACACGACACGGCTGGTTTGGTGGTTGCTGCAAGAAGAAAGTTTTTCTCTATTGCAAAATAAGATTAGCCACCTGCCCACGCCAGTGTTGCACACGTCACCAATAATCTGCATTGGCCCTTGCGGTTGTTCTCCGAGATCATCTCAAATCAATAGCAAGTGCCAATCAGAAATCATATACATTCACACATACCTGCTGCATTCTTGCTGGTGCCAATGCCAGTGCAAGCATAAGTATGCATGTATGTATATATGGTACATCGCAAGTGCAAGAACTGACGTAATAAACGTGGTCATAGGGTACCAATAGAATGTTTGGCAAAGTAATTCATCAGAATACATTTTACGAAAATCAAATTAATAGTTTTAACACAATTTATACAAATAAATTTAAGCGTTTCTCAACATATATATACTAGCGAAATAAAATTGTTAAGAAGAAGCGAAGATTATCCACCCTCCTACGTGACAAGGAAACAAACCTCACAACTATAAGGATACAGTTGCCCACCAGACAGATGCACACCCTTCAATACTCTGCAACCATTGAAATTCTCGGAAATTTGTTACATTAAGTCTAAAACCTATGATTAGTCCTTTTAATGACTTTGCCATTAAAAGTCAAGATGTACTTAAACTAATATCGGAACAAATACATGACCGCAGAACTGGAGAAAACACTTCACTTGAACAAATAAGCTCCCATGACACATCACTATATCATAATTTACGTCATGCTGGTGCCTTTTTATATAAAAACAAAAGAATCCTAAGATACAGTATACAAAAATACAATGGACTCTCTCTAAGTGGATACTCCCTCTAACTTTTTACATACATTTCCCTCAATTTTCCATATCAATTTGGTAAAAAACAAGTAATAAGAACATAAGTCATTGCCATTTTTATACTTCTTATTGACATAATAGTTAAATTTACGAAACATAATAAATAAATAAATAAATAAATAACATTACATAATAAATTACTTTATTGATTCAAGAGCGTTTCACTCAAAGTTATATGTTTTTTCTCTGGTTCAGGTCGTAAGTGGGTTCTAATATTATCTAATACTAATAATATCTTCATTCGTCAATATCCGAGAAAATTTTCTGGAGCACTGTGTTCCTTATCCCTTTTAGTCCTTATTCATTCTTCCGGAGCATGTTCTGAAACTGATCCAACGGGAAAGGATGCACTTTGTATTACTTTTACAGCCTGTCACAAACCTCTCTCTAAGTCACACTCTAACTCGAACAAATTATGGTATCCCGTGAGAATTCGGCCCGAGTTCGGAAAATAGGAATAACATTCATTTAACCACTTAAGGGGTTTGTATCAATTGAAAGAAAAGTATACAAATAAAATAGTAATTTTTAACAACTAAGTTCAACTAAGCAAAAAATTAAATTCATATAAACAATAATTATCCTAAACATATCTTAAAGCTGTTAATCAGTATTTAATAAATGTGTATATTATTTTTTATTATTTGGTATTTTATAAACATTGTATGCAGAAACTATATTTTTGCAATTATGTTCCGTCCTGTGAAATCCGACCTTTCAATCTCTGGTTTTGCTGATCAGACCAGTAAATTCCAACTCCGGAATTTGATTGTTCTGAGGGTGTTTTGCATTACCTCGCGTATGAAGGTCATTATCCGCAACAACATGTTGTGCTCGAATTCTCCTATCGGCTCATTTTTGTCTGAATTGCCAGGACTCAATGACACTCTGACACTGAATGCTGTGGCCTTTGAGATGGATCAGGGCAATAATTATGAAATGAGCAATGGCGCAGGTGTCTGGATCAGTGTAACTAACACCGAATAAATGAGTGGCTTGAGTTTCATTGTACTATATTAAGAGCAATTAAACGGTTGACATATGGAGGTACACATTTCGCAAAATGTATGTGTTATAAAATTAATTTGTATAAGAATAGTATAGTAGAAGACTTTACATATATGATGGTATTCAGCTTAAAACGTTATAAAAATCCAAACGGCCCAAAATATTTAATTGAATGAATTCTCTTAATTTCGAATAAAGATTATCAACAATTTTCTGTCCTAGGCTGTTAGCTATTCAGTTATGTTTCACCAATTGTCGCAATAAAGGAGCTCTGAATAAGCAAGGGACCACAATCATAATTTTTATCATAATTATCCACTTACGTTATGACGCCAGCTGACTTTATAAACCCATGGGTTCGATTTTATGTTGCATTCGAAAAAAACATCAATGCCTTCTCGAAAAGATGAGTTCATGTTGTTTGTGCCAAGTTCTAACGATACGACTGGAATATCTGAAAAAAAAAAAAAATGTTTTTCTATACAAAGGTTATGTTTGAAAGTAGAAGTTATTTTAATATAAATTTCTACAACTTCAGAAGAATAAGCAAATTGCTGGGCAGATGGGAGTATCTTCACGGAAATCTTGGGACTTCTCATGCTTCTAGGAATGGAGTCTGCCTGTCACTGTTTTTAAGATCCCACTCAGAACATTGGCCCCGAAGTGGAAATAAAATACCCGATTGCCATATTTTTCTCGGTGAAATCCCATAGGTTTTTCGATTACATAAATATGATAATCTAGAAAGCCAACATTTTGACGAATTTTGACGATCCGTCTCGTTGTACCTTAGTGGTGTATAGAAGTTGAGATTTTAAAATTTACAAAAACTTACTTATTTTGAAACAATTTTTATGTTGCATATTTCCTAAAATAGGTCACAGGTACTTTGGAAACTAAAGTTAAAGTTTTCATAGGGCATATATTTGTACTTCAAACTGCGTCGACAAAAATGCTCCAAGAGGCTAGAACGAAAGACTTGTTCTGAAAGCTTACAGTATTCTCGATTGATAGTGTAAAATTTAAATGCCCATTTTTGCACTTTGGAGAACGAGTCGTTTATGTCAATAAATCTCGTTCATTTTTCGGCATTTTCAATCGATTTATCTTGTAATGAATGTAATGCGAAGAAAATACGCGAGGGACATATGAAGTTTTTATCATTATGAATTGCAATATTATAAGTCATACAATTTTTACTATTAAGAATTCGATTAATAAAATGCATGTCCAAGTGGACATAAAAGTGAGAAATTAGGGCGTAATTGCCGAAAAAATGGATTTTTGACTTAGTTGATCGGAAATTTGTTTGTAATTACTAAAAATTTATAATAATTTAAGTTCGGAAGTTAACATTTTTATTAGATTGCTTACAAATAGAATACTTTAACCCTAATCCGCTCTAATTTTCACAAATTTTCGAAATGCATTCCCATTCGCTCTCATTGACTCTGATTCCCTAAGAATGCATTGTTGTGGCAAATATATACCGCCATCATTGTTAACCAACCTAATCCACCCAGGCGGAAAAGCATGGCTCGTGTGCAAAGCCAATTATTTTGTGCTAGGCGGGTTTGAATCGTTAGGATAAAAAAACTCAACATGTTTTGCCCCGCTTTGCACCAGGTGATATAAAAATACAAGCAATTATTGTAGGATTCTAACCACGATTTCCGGACATGGAACAATGGAAGGAACAACAGAAGGTCATGGAACAGTGGAAGGAAAAATGGAAGGAAAGAGGAAATCCCGCTATACACTGGCGCACAGTGGTTCGCTTTGTATGTTAGGTTTGGTTTCCAGAAAATTTGGTAAAAAAACAAGTAATAAGAACATAAGTCATTGCCATTTTTATACTTCTTACTGACTTTTATGAAAATAGTTAAATATACGAAACATAATAAATAAATAAATAAATAAATAAGAGTACATAATAAATTACTTTATTGATTCAAGAGCTTTTCACTCAAAGTAACTTGTTTTTTCTCTGGTTCAGGTCGTAAGTGGGTTCTATATGGATCTGATGATATCACGATCGTGGGAATAATATCTTCATTCGGCGATATCCGAGCAAATTTACTGGAGCACTGTATTCTTTATCTCTTTTAGTCCTTATTCATTCTTCCGGAGCATCTTCTGAAAATGATCCAACGGACAAGGATGCACTTTCTATTACTTTTACAGCCTGTCAGAAAACTGTGTGAGCTGTTGCGCGAGTTACGAGCACAGCGCCCACAAGCCCAACAACAACAACCACTCCAGTTCATGCAGCAGATACACCAACAATAATCACACCAAATGCACCAAATGCAGCGAGGCCAACACCAGCAGAAAAGGTTAACATCCGACGCCACACGCCGATAAAAGTACAAGGTGCACAATTAACTTTTTTTGTAACTCTCAGATGATCGTTCCAAATTAAATAAAGATCTGATTAATCAGCGTATGCAGGATTTCCGATACAATTATTTTTTTTGGCTAAACGTCTCTCTATACCTATATTGGGCATAGTCGTGTAGGCCTGGTTAATTATTCTATTCGATGTTACATAACGGAGTTAAACCTTTGAACTAGATTCGCGAATATAAGTATATAACGGCGGTTAACTGTGAATATAAATCGTGAATTAAAACAAACAAAGGATTATCGTTATTGTGAGTGCACAGGAAAAAAAGTGAAGTGAATAAGACACGGTGGTTTATTGTCAATAAGAACAGTAATAAATAGTTAGAAGAAGAAGAAGGAGGAAAATATTCGGTAACATATCCAAGCAAGAGTAGAAATCTCCAAGATGAACTGACAATGAAAGAATACATCCTACGTATGTAATATGATGAATTAACATATTATTAAATTAAAATATTAACTTATTAAAGTTTTTGAATTGAAATATTATTGTATTGTAATATTATTGATTGAGTTAATATTTATTGTATCGTTTGAAATTATTGCGTAATAACTAATTTTTTTTGAGTTAATGAACAAATCCCCAAAGGAAAATTTCGATTTTCCTTACCCTAAACTAGGAAGGTTGTTTAAAAGTCCAAGTTCTATTTCAGAAATATCATTAAACGATAATAGCTCCATCATGTAGATCCCCAAGCCAGTGGAACCAGGCTCAGGCTAATACAGAACCCAACAACAAATTATTGTTAGAGAGAGTCTCTCAGAGTTCCCAACGTGATAAGGGACTTACCTCTTTTGATGGCAATCCTAGATTATAACACGAGTTTATTAACAACGTCGAAGAAATTTTGATGTTCATTAGATGTATTGACGGAACCCCATACGGGCAAATGATATTACGTTCTATTAGAAACAAAATTGAAGGAGCTGCGAATGAGGTTCTCAATATGTATGGAACATCTTTGAATTGGGATGACATTAGACAAAATCTAATCTTACATTATTCCGATAAGCGGAATGAAACAACTGTAATTAAGGACTTACATATGCTCAAACAAGGCGGCAAAACTGCTGAAGAATTCTACAGCCGAATAGTAGAATTTCGGGCATAATTGAAAAACAATATTGATCAATGAAAGGGACGGAAACGTGGTTAAAGCGAAAAAAGCATTATTTGGCCGAATGTGCCTGTTCCTATCCGGACAAAGATAACCCTTGGGCTCTAGCATTCATGCGATGAGACCAGACACTTTGCCACGTGAGAATGTACCAATCTGTGGACAAATAAACAATGCCATAGCAACATCCAATTATCGAACTCAGATTAGGCCAACACCAAACCAATACTCAAATCCCAACCCAGTGTTCCATAACCATTATACCCATAACCTCCATTTGGACAAAATACAACAAATTCATTCGTAAAAACTTCGGAAAACAAAGTTCAGAATATTCCGCACAATTTCAGTCCAAAAAATGATACGTCTTACACTACCCCACCGCGTAATAACCACAAACGTCTTCCTCCGACCGTTCCGATAGATGTGAATTTTATAAGGCAACCAACTTTGTATCACGGAAGACCAACAAATCAAACTAACCAAACGAGGCGTACAAACAGTCAGGCACGGTACTATATTGAGGTGGTCCACAATATACACGCACCACCTTCATATGTACCCCAACTTGATAATTATGAACCAGGAGCTGAGGATTTTGACGAAACTGATTATAATCTTCTTTCAACCTTCGAAGAACTTGATTCGAATTTTCGGTCAAATGCCTCACAGAACCAACAGGATACTTAGACATAAATATCCACGGTTCTTCACTCCCTAACTTTAAGATAGCTATTTTAGATTCCTTATAGATACTCCAGTTAATTTGTTAATCCGGAGTTCACATAGTTTTTTGACAATGTACAATGCGAACAACTCGTTATGAACACAATCTTAAACAAATATAAATTAGACACAAAAGTGTCAATACCATCTTTTACGGAATTCAACGAATCTGTAGATTTTAACTTCTTTAACTTGATCTTAAGTTTCACGCTTACGATGGCTTGATTACCAAAATCTACCTTGACAAAAAATTATACCGCCAACGAATGATACAGCGCGGTAGAAGTAACAAACAAGAGCAACACAGAGCAGATCATACGATTGGAGCAACCTTCAAATAACTTCAATATAGCATATGAGAAAGTGAAAGAAGGAAAAGGTATCGAAAACAGTATACGCACATTTCATATCAGTAAGGAAGAAAAGGAAAACTTACTGAAGTTATGCAGCGAATACGAAGACATCTTTTTCAGAGAAGATGTATGCCTTTAAGGCTAAAAAACGCGCCGTCCACCTTCCAGCGCGTTATGGACAATATATGGGTACAATCTGCTTGGTGGAGCTAGATTTTTTTTTCCGTGGGTAGGTGGAAATCTTCGACAAGACAAAAATTTGAACACTATTTAAGAAGACTGCTAAGTTATTAACTTGCCTATAAGTGAAATTAATATGGACTAATTTGCTTTCAGTAGGGCCAATTCGCCAGGAGTTCATCCCTTCGTGTATCTGATCTAGTGAACGTTGTAATTTTTCTGTAGACTCTTCAACCGTTTTAGCTGTTACAAAAATGGCGGCGTCGTCAGCAAATGTACCTAAAACAGTTTGTTCTTCTTGTGTGTAACTAATATACAGAATTTGTTCAAATACTTTAGACATTGTCGGGAGTAGTGAGTTAGGTCTATACGACTTTTTGTCCGTTGGTGATTTCTCGGGTTTTGGTACCATTATAATTTTTGCCACTTTCCATTGACTAGGGACATGTACAAGTCAAGGCGCGGCATTAATTAAGTAGAGTAATTTAAGAACGGCTTTCTTAGGTAACTCTTTAAGAATTTCTCCCGTATTAAATCGTTACCAGCAGCTTTTTTCAGTTTGAGCTTTTTTAGTTCTGCCTTAAGCTATGTCAAGGTAGCCCATCTCAGAACATAATCTTCGTCGTATACGTCGAATCCATTGTAAGTGACAGGAAGCTTTGTCTATCTATCTTCTTTAGCCCACTCATCTCCATTTTTTCGAATTGGCGCGTTATGTGATTCCGGTTTTTTTAATCCCTTCACCGCCTTCCAGAGTGAGTAGTAAGTTCCTTTTTTCTCTGATAAGTTTTGCAGGTAAGTATTTAAATTCTTGTTTTTGAATGCTTTGATTTTCGCCTTCAACAGGTTACACAATTGGTTAAGACGAGTTTTATGTTGCGGCGAGCGAGTTTGTTGCCACTTTTTGCGTGCTTTCCATTTTTTACTTTACCATTTCCTTTACTTGACTGCCCTTTTTCCTGCACATGATGTACTGCTCCATGCGGCACACTCTATGTTTTCAATAAATTTATCAAGTTCAATTTCTAAGTCGTATGGGGTTCTCAGCGGTATCAAAAGTTCAACGTGTTTTTGCAAGTAGTTCCTAAATGCTTGCCAATTTGTACGATAGTTAGTTAATGTAGGCGGCGCTTCCCTTTTCAATTTAAATTTCAATTCATTAATATAAAACAAATCTCTGTACATTAAGTTATGACAAAGCTTTCGAAAATTAACAATACTTGCAAGAAACATATTTCATTTACAAAATTTCAAATTCTGGGTACAAATACTGCATTAAAAGATACATTAAATATATATAACAAGAAAAGAGATAGATATAGTGTTATAAATATAGATAGTACTATCTATAAATATAGATAGTTAAGATAAAAGTCAATTTAATAGTTAAAAGTCATGTTCATATAAGGTAAACATACCTGGTACAATTGTTAAATGCTACATTTAATTTTCTATTCGACTCAGAGTGCAGATTCGAAAAGATTTCACATCCATTCAAAGCAATGGGTAAAACATATGCCTATTGCTTAGTTGGAGTTAAACTACGAAGATAACCATATATTTTGAATGGTTATCTGGCTTATATGGGTGTACCAATTTAAGCATTCATTAAATAGGACGCCCAGATTTTTAAACTTTTGTGTGGGAGCGATGGCAGTGTTATTGATTATCAGATGTGATGCTGAAAGGACTGAGGGTATTCTATTAAAACACATAGTTTTAGTTTTAGATGGGTTAAGGTTAAGACAATTTTGTTGGGACCATAATAAAATACCATTAATACCACTATTCAGTTCGTCCATAGCCGATAACTCATCACACTTACAAAAACGTTTAAGGAGCTGTACATCATTTGCATGGATATGATATCACACTTTTTTATATACTTTGCAATATCATTGATGAAAATAATAAACAAAAGTGGACCAAGGACAGACCCCTGGGGTACACCCGACACGACATTTAATCTTGCTGAGACTCTACCTTGATAGAACAGAAATTGGGTGCGATTATTAAGGTAAGATGTAATCAGCAAATAGAATTTTCAAACGCAAATTGTCAACTCGCAACTCGCTTTGAGACACAAGAAAGACGCTAAGGCGAGAGGGGGTTTATTTGGGATGAAGTGTGTGGGATTTATTGTATTGACTAAAATAAGTCCTAGCGAGTAAACCATATCTTTGAAATTGTTATTTTTATTGGCTAAGGTATCAAGGTTTAAGTCGCCACAAACAATAATGTTCGAGTACAATGGACCCAAGGCCTCTAATACATGTCTTATGTGAATGCGCGAAGCAACATCAGGCGCCATGTAAAGCGCACCAACCAATAGATTACTATTATTGGAAGTAACATCCACAAAGATAAACTCAGCCATATTACTTTCATCTGACCGCTTAACTACTCTGCACTGGAGCTCATTTTTTATATATAGTGCCACTCCGCCACAATCCTTGTCTCTTGGACGGTCGGCACGAAACAAATTAAGCCACTAATTTTGAATTAAATTAGCATCTTCGGGTTAAGAGAAAGAATATACCCGGGGTATGCATGCCTGTCGTAAGAGCCGACTAAAAATCCACCCATCGTATATAGGTTTAAATAATATACATAAAACATGCAATGAACAAAACAAACAGATTAACTACCCCAGGTAGCAGCCCAGTTACACTGGAGAATCCACTAGAACTCAAGGGTAATCCGGTCTCTACCATCAAGAACACGAATCTCCGAAAAAAGGAGTCCGCCGGATGTGGAAACACAAAGCCGCATGGACGTAGCGAAATTTAAAAGTTTGGAGGAGGAAAATAAAGAGCTCCGCACCAAACTAATGAATATCGATCTTCTCTACCAAGAGCTTAAAAGAGAGATAGAGACGATAAAGGTAGAAAATAGAGCCCTTAAGAGCTCAGAATAGAAAAAGGAGAATGAGGTCACTGCTCCTGTAACCAGTCCAAGGTACACAAGGACGAAGAGGAATTGGAACGGGAAACAAACTGGGCATCGTAGAAAATACCCGGTAAGAAACGCAAAGCCGTCTCTTCACCGGAAGCTCAAAAGGAAGAATTGAAAGAATATGGGCTAGGAAAACAGCGAGTGCAAGCCCCCCGCCAGCAATAAACGTCGTTGGTATGACGGATTATAATACATTGCTCCGTCTCCTCAAAGGAGCGTTGGCGTTGGAATTTAAAGTTAAGTTGCTTCGGAAAAAATACAGTGGTACACCTTTCAAAACAAGAGAGAAAGGCCGCTCTGTGTCATAGCCAGAGGGCTTCACCCTTCATGCAATAAGGATGCCATATTAGATGACCTTAAAGCAAAAGGCTTGACAATTACTGACCCCGTGAACATCATAAAGAAGACTAAGCAGAAAACGGAACAAGGTGAGGATATCCTGATCAAAACATGACTGTTATTATTTTTGCTTACATTTGAGAAAAATGAATGCATTGATAATATCTACAAGATTGAAAGCATATTAAAGTCTATAGTGAAAATTTAGCCTCTGTGGACGAACACAGATACCGCAATGTAAACGTTGCCAAGGTCTTAATCATACACGTTCATATTGCCAAAAAGAACCTAAATGTATAAAGTGCGCCGGAAACCATCTCTCTGAAAACTGTGGTATTAGTGAAGAGGGGACGGCTATGTGTACAAATTACAATGGCAAACATTCAGCTAATTATAGAGGCTGCGAGGCTGCCAAAGAGCTACAAAAAGACGTGAAAATAATATACTATCATATCTTATATAGTATCGATTTATTCAATGTTCATTTTCATTCAATATATTTCAATTAAGATTAGTTTGATATCATAAAGTTATTATACCAAAATTTGAATTTTTGCGCTAAACTCCATAATAATATAATATTTAATGGTTATATAAAATAACCATTTTAAAATTGAAGTACTCAAACCGACTATTGTCACTAGACCGAAGTGCTAAAGAAGTGAATAAACTCTCTTGTATTCTGACCATCGAACGAGTTAGTTGTCTTTCGCTTTTCCCGCTTCTTTTTCGCTCTTGAGTACAATTTGAGGTCGCACTGTTTCGTATCTTTTCGCTTCATTTCTAAATCCTTTGAGGAGAAATATTTTACATTTTTAAAGCTAAAAAGTCTCTAACAGAGGCAAGCGAACTCATCCGCTCGAACATTGGCGACCGTGACAGAACTTAGACTTCATTCGCTTATTCATTCGGTTGAATTGAATCGCGTCGGAACAAGAAGTGTTTTATATAAAAAATACATTCGGTGAATAAATCATCAAAAACCTTTTAAAATAAACTCGGACATCACTAGCGGATCAAAATAATCATTGGACACTTCAGGCAAAGGAGCTCTAGTCATACATCATCAACTCAAGGAAGGTCAGCTCTACTTGGAAGGATTCTTAATAAGAGCGAAGTGGAAGGGAATGATAAGTACCGAATCTTCCCAAACAGGTACGTTGCAGTGATCCATGCTATTTTATGCAAATGTGCGACTGCAATAATCACCCAATTGTGGTACGATTATAAGAGGCAACGAAAAATAATTGTTCAATTGATCAAAAAGAAAAAAAAGCACCTTTGTAGTAATGGAATAGCAAGGATAACATGCAAGTAGCTATTAGCATTTACAACAAGAAATTACATACATCTGCATACATTTGCAACTAGTAATCCCATGTTGCAACACAATTAAGATTAGCAAAGACTAAGCCAAACTTATCGGGTTCTCTCTTTCACTCGTCATCAAACAGCAGTTGTCGCATTAGTACTTCTGATGTTCATGTGTTCGTAACGCTCTACTCTTTCGGTCGACACGGCTTCCTTCTCATCATCGTCGTCAGCTGATCTTCGCTTTTATTTCTATTGCTTGTTGTTTCGTCCACGGATTGTGATCCCAATTCGCCTATGCAACAATTACCTCTCGACATAATCCTCGGATGAGCAGGTTTCTTGACATCCAATCAGTGCAGTCGATACATTTTTCTCTCAACATTTTGGAAAAAATTTATATTTTTCTCTCGCAACATTTTGGGAATATCGATGCTTTCTTTCGGAACATTTTAGTAACATTTGATACATTTCGCTCTCAACATTTTAGAAATGTTGAACCGTTTCTCCCGCAACATTTTGGAAAAATTGATAGATTTCTCTTACAACATTTTGGATATTTTATCCCATTCTTTTGAAACACTTTGAAATTGCTACAAGAATTATATGAAATATCGCATATTACAAACTACGTTTGGTTGCTGCTGTTGATGTAATTCTACAAGGGTTTCACATACATCTCGCAACATGTCGCTGGATGAATTGAAAACATCGCGTGCTTCCACCAAGGGCAGTATGACTAGAATTAAGAATCTGGTCGAAAATCTCTTTCCGCACCTGAGCTTGAATGCCGTTTAGAGCTTTTAAAATCGTACTTAAAACAAGGATTGTCGTATCAAAATCGAATCGAAGCGCTAACCCCGAAGATTTGGGACGAAGCGAAATGGAAGGATTATATGTTTCAACAAAATCGAAAATTATATCTCTAGTGGGTAATAGTAGAAGAGGTAGCACCTTGGACAACAGCTGGGTTAGTCCTCCTGTACCAAACCATTTACCCAAACTGCGTTTGCCTAGCGGCAAGTACTCAGAGTATAGAAATTTGAATTGAAAGAATATGGGCTAGGAAAACAGCAAGTGCAAGCCCCCCGCCAGCAATAAACGTCGTTGGTATGACGGATTATAATACATTGCTCCGTCTCCTCAAAGGAGCGTTGGCGTTGGAATTTAAAGTTAAGTTGCTTCGGAAAAAATACAGTGGTACACCTTTCAAAACAAGAGAGAAAGGCCGCTCTGTGTCATAGCCAGAGGGCTTCACCCTTCATGCAATAAGGATGCCATATTAGATGACATTAAAGCAAAAGGCTTGACAATTATTGACCCCGTGAACATCATAAAGAAGACTAAGCAGAAAACGGAACAAGGTGAGGATATCCTGATCAAAACATGACTGTTATTATTTTTGCTTACATTTGAGAAAAATGAATGCATTGATAATATCTACAAGATTGAAAGCATATTAAAGTCTATAGTGAAAATTTAGCCTCTGTGGACGAACACAGATACCGCAATGTAAACGTTGCCAAGGTCTTAATCATACACGTTCATATTGCCAAAAAGAACCTAAATGTATAAAGTGCGCCGGAAACCATCTCTCTGAAAACTGTGGTATTAGTGAAGAGGGGACGGCTATGTGTACAAATTACAATGGCAAACATTCAGCTAATTATAGAGGCTGCGAGGCTGCCAAAGAGCTACAAAAAGACGTGAAAATAATATACTATCATATCTTATATAGTATCGATTTATTCAATGTTCATTTTCATTCAATATATTTCAATTAAGATTAGTTTGATATCATAAAGTTATTATACCAAAATTTGAATTTTTGCGCCAAACTCCATAATAATATAATATTTAATGGTTATATAAAATAACCATTTTAAAATTGAAGTACTCAAACCGACTATTGTCACTAGACCGAAGTGTTAAAGAAGTGAATAAACTCTCTTGTATTCTGACCATCGAACGAGTTAGTTGTCTTTCCCTTTTCCCGCTTCTTTTTCGCTCTTGAGTACAATTTGAGGTCGCACTGTTTCGTATCTTTTCGCTTCATTTCTAAATCCTTTGAGGAGAAATATTTTACATTTTTAAAGCTAAAAAGTCTCTAACAAAGGCGAGCGAACTCATCCGCTCGAACATTGGCGACCGTGACAGAACTTAGACTTCATTCGCTTATTCATTCGGTTGAATTGAATCGCGTCGGAACAAGAAGTGTTTTATATAAAAAATACATTCGGTGAATAAATCATCAAAAACCTTTTAAAATAATCTCGGACATCACTAGCGGATCAAAATAATCATTGGACACTTCAGGCAAAGGAGCTCTAGTCATACATCATCAACTCAAGGAAGGTCAGCTCTACTTGGAAGGATTCTTAATAAGAGCGAAGTGGAAGGGAATGATAAGTACCGAATCTGCCCAAACAGGTACGTTGCAGTGATCCATGCTATTTTATGCAAATGTGCGACTGCAATAATCACCCAATTGTGGTACGATTATAAGAGGCAACGAAAAATAATTGTTCAATTGATCAAAAAGAAAAAAAAGCACCTTTGTAGTAATGGAATAGCAAGGATAACATGCAAGTAGCTATTAGCATTTACAACAAGAAATTACATACATCTGCATACATTTGCAACTAGTAATCCCATGTTGCAACACAATTAAGATTAGCAAAGACTAAGCCAAACTTATCGGGTTCTCTCTTTCACTCGTCATCAAACAGCAGTTGTCGCATTAGTACTTCTGATGTTCATGTGTTCGTAACGCTCTACTCTTTCGGTCGACACATCTTCCTTCTCATCATCGTCGTCAGCTGATCTTCGCTTTTATTTCTATTGCTTGTTGTTTTGTCCACGGATTGTGATCCCAATTCGCCTATGCAACAATTACCTCTCGACATAATCATCGGATGAGCAGGTTTCTTGACATCCAATCAGTGCAGTCGATACATTTTTCTCTCAACATTTTGGAAAAAATTTATATTTTTCTCTCGCAACATTTTGGGAATATCGATGCTTTCTTTCGGAACATTTTAGTAACATTTGATACATTTCGCTTTCAACATTTTAGAAATGTTGAACCGTTTCTCCCGCAACATTTTGGAAAAATTGATAGATTTCTCTTACAACATTTTGGATATTTTATCCCATTCTTTTGAAACACTTTGAAATTGCTACAAGAATTATATGAAATATCGCATATTACAAACTACGTTTGGTTGCTGCTGTTGATGTAATTCTACAAGGGTTTCACATACATCTCTCAACATGTCGCTGGATGAATTGAAAACATCGCGTGCTTCCACCAAGGGCAGTATGACTAGAATTAAGAATCTGGTCGAAAATCTCTTTCCGCACTTGAGCTTGAATGCCGTTTAGAGCTCTTAAAATCGTACTTAAAACAAGGATTGTCGTATCAAAATCGAATCGAAGCGCTAACCCCGAAGATTTGGGACGAAGCGAAATGGAAGGATTATATGTTTCAACAAAATCGAAAATTATATCTCTAGTGGGTAATAGTAGAAGAGGTAGCACCTTGGACAACAGCTGGGTTAGTCCTCCTGTACCAAACCATTTACCCAAACTGCGTTTGCCTAGCGGCAAGTACTCAGAGTATAGAAATTTTGTCATGTCATAGATAGATAGATAGTTTATTTCCGTATAAAAAGTTTACATTTGAATTAGTTTATCGCACAATATATATTACAGAGATGTGATGAACTATGCATCTTTCTTCTGAAAAACGTTTATACTTATATTTTAAGTTATTTATTTTTGATGGAAAGTGTCGAAAATTGAAGGAAAATACGAGAAAAACCTTCAATAAGAGAGAGAGAGAAAAAAAAAATAAATAATAATATATATATATATTTATATGAGAATATATATATATAAAATACATGATTATATTCGTAAATAAGTATAAAAATAAATAAATAAATAAATAAATAGATAAATGAACAAATAAGTAAATAAATAAATAAATAAACAAATAAATTAATAAATAAATAAATAAATAAATAGATAAATAAATAAATAAATAAATAAATAAATAAATAAATAGATATATATATATATATATATATGAATAACTAAAACAAAAATTTACAATGAAAACAATTTAAATAAATAAATAAACAAAATATATATGTATATGTTTTAATTATTGGTGCACAAGTCGTTAATTAAGGGATTTTCGGTCAAAGCGCATGAGTTTATAAATTTATTTGTTAATTTTAATATTCGTGAAGTGATTGGGTCAACACCCGCTCTTTCATGCAGTCTTGAAGTAGGGAAATCATATGGTAGATTTAACATCATTTTAAGGACTTTGTTTTGAGCCACTTGTAATTTCCTAATGTGGCACTGGGCGGATTTTCCCCATACCGGGCATCCATACAAAAGTATAGCTTGGAATATGACCTTAAATATTATGCTTTTGTTTGATATAGACAATAACGATTTCCTATTAATAAATGGATATAAAATTGTCGTTGCAATTTTAACCTTATTAACGGTTTGTGCGATGTGCTCACGAAAAGTTAATTTGGAGTCTAGATATACACCTTAGTACTTTACGAAGTTTCGCCATTCCACATCACTTCCATTTACCTGCAAGCTACTGGAAGGGAGAAAACAAGCTTTTCTTTTTCGGCTGAAAAAGATGGCTTGCAATTTGTCTTCGTTTACTTTAATTTTCCATTTATTGCAGTAGCTAAGTACAATTTCTATCGCAAACTTAAGATTGGTCTCAATAACAAGACCAAGCTCATGCGACGAAAAAATAGCTGTGTCATCAGCGTAAAACGCTGTTTCACATTCAGGTATCTTCGGAAAATCAGATGTATAAAGGATATACAATATGGGGGCCAAAACAGAACCTTGCGATACTCCAGCATTGTAAAAAACTATGTTAGAAACACCATTGTTAACATGCACTTGAAAACATCGATTTGACAAATAACTTAAAACAATATTGCACAGGTAAGATGGAAATTTTAGGTTAATCATTTTGTATAGTAGACCGTAATGCCACACACTATCGAAAGCCTTTTCGACGTCAAGTAGCACCATGCCACTTGATTTTCCGCTTGATCGATTTCTTTTTACATAATCACAAATTCTCTTGACTTGATGTGACGTACTGTGATAAGGTCTAAAACCAAATTGCTCATTCGGAAGTATGTGTTTCTCATCAATAAATTTCATGATCTTCTCCTTAAGAACTCTTTCATAAATTTTACTCAAATTACTCAGTAAGCTAATTGGTCGGTAGCTATCTACGTTATCTGGTGGCTTACCAGCCTTGGGTATCGGTACAATTTTGGCTAGTTTCCATTTAGCTGGAAAATACCGCAACTTGAGGCAAGCATTTATAAGATGTCTCACCATCATAATCCCACGTTTTGGTAACTCCCTAAGGTAGATGTTTTTAACCATATTCAGGCCGTCAGATTTTTTCGTCTTCAGATTTTTAATGAAGAACTCAATGTCATCATCTTCAACGTATACATCCGATGGCGTATCTAGTTGCAATCTTTGAAATGCTAACATAGTGTTGTTTACCAAAGAGTCTGTGTGAATATCACCTAAATTTTGTGATACACAATGGTTGCGCTCGAAAGTCAAGGCAAGTGTATTTGCTTTTTCAACATCTGTGTAGAAAATATCAGTTGAGTTTTTCAGGCATGGTATAGTTCTGTTTCTGTTTCTAACTATTTTAACCATGTTCCAGAAAGGCTTCGAATTTTTATCTAAACTGCTGAGCTTTTTATTCCAGGATTCATTTCGAAGTCGAACAATATTATCCTGAATAAGTTTGTTTAGACATTTCATTTCGTGTTTAAAGAAATCCAGTCTGTATCTTTGCCAATTTCTTCGGCACATATTTCTTTTCTTAATAAGTAGTAAAATGTGGGGAGGAAGCTTAAAGGAATTGTCCTTTGTAACAATTTTCGGTATGCTTTGATTAGCTGCATCTATAATTTGTCCAGTAAAATTACACAACAGGGAATCAACATCCTGTTCACAGGTAATGTTATTCAAGTTAGTATCAGCATGACAAAGTCTTTCATTTAATTTGGCTCTGTACCTTGCCCAGTTTGCATTTTTAAAATTATGGACATATTGGACATGCTTTTCACGATTAACTGACAGGTTACACAGAACAGGGTTGTGATCAGAACTAAGTTCATTAAATACTACGGGCTGAGAGACAATATTAGGGCAATTAATTACAAAAAGATCAAGCACAGATGGACGGACACGTGAACCAGCAGGGACATAGGTTGGAGTACAAGGATACAAGACGGTAATTGGCAACGTAACAGAAAGATTAGAGAGAATATTTCCCCAGGAATTTGCTCGTAAGCAACCCCATTCCCGATGTCTACAATTAAGATCGCCTCCTATTATGAAGTCGTCGTTGAAAGAAAATATTTTACGCATATCATTCCTTAATGTGTTCTTCTTCGCATTTGTGATGACGCCACCATGAAAATAGACACAATATACTTTAACTGCCTTATGATTCCCTAATTGAACTTCAATACCACATTTTCTATAAGATGCGTTTTAATAATAGGCAAGAGCGAGTGTTGAACCGATCGTTTAACGAGAATTGCAACTCCACCCCCATTTCCAATAGTTCTATCAACTCGATAACACTTATAATTCGGAGTGGACAAGCGATAGGACGGATTTAACAAAGTTTCACTTACCAAAGCAACATGAACGTTTTTTGCATTTAAGAAGTTTATAAACTCAAAGCTTTTGTTTCTTATCCCTCTAGCATTCCATGTTACAATGTTTAAGTTTCTATCTATCATGTTAATATTATTTATCATCATTTGAATACAAAAATTTACAATCTAATTGTGCGATAACTTGAAATTGATCTGATTTGGATTTACAAGAGGACAATTTTGAAATCATTTCCATGACTAATTCATTTAATTCTTCCATGGAAAAAAGATTTTCGTTGTTGTCGATTAAACCTTTTGAACGGCGAGTGTCACCTTCCAATGTGTTTGACGATTGTGAACAGCTGATGACATCCACTTGTGGATTTCTTCGCGCAGATGATCTTGGGTGCGAAAGAGACGGAAAATCCTTCATCGATGAAAGATTTATTTGTTTCTGTACTGGAACAGAGGTCGGTGCTTGTGTTGGAAGCTTTTGGTGGAAAGCTTTTTGCTGACGAGAATAGTTGTTGCGGTTGGGCAGGTTGCTTTTAAGCTCCAAGTATTTCACTCTACTCAGACACGTGACATCGTTTGCTTTATGCTCACCATTGCAGTTCGCACACTTGACTGAACTTTGGTTGCTGCAATCGACAGTCTTGTGCGGACCCGCACAATTTCCACAGTATGTCTTAATGTGACAGTTGCGCTCACCATGACCGTACATCTGACAATTTTTGCATTGTGTTGGTTTACCTTTAATTTTTCTATGAAAGCTCCAACGGACTACAGTATGCCAGACCGATCTGTAATGTTTTTTTAAGTCATTTAATTTTATTGACCCGTTTTCTAGTGAAACTAAATAAAATGTATCACTGTATTTTTCGTATGTTTTTGTTATTTTTTTAACGTCCAGACACTTAAGACCGATTCGAATTAGCTCGGATTTAATTTCAGTGACATCCATGTTATCTAATCCAAATAGAACCACTTTGAAAACATTGGAACTTTTAGAGTCATGTGTGAAAAATTGACAGTTTTCCTCTGTGAGTGCATGGGTTACTAATTTGTGTGTTTCCGAAGTGTCACACAGTATTTTTATTCCTATTGAGATTTTCTTAATGGAATAATTTGCAATTTTTAAAGTTTTCATTAGGTTGTGAACATAAACACCGGTTTTATGCAGCAATTTAATGGGCGGCACGCATATTTTTGTTTGTGTATTTACACTTGGTGAAATAATCTCGTCCATGTCATCTGCGTCGTTGTCCATCAATGTTTGCAGTGGAGAATAAAAACCATATCTCGAGTCAACTATACCCGCACTGGTAGCACTCATGTTACGAACTTTTTTTGTATCCAAGGGATTGGAAATACCCTCAGAACTAGGCGAACGACCGCGTTTCGGAATTTTAATTGCTATTTTTTCGAAAGAGAGCGAACAACTTAATAGCCGATCTGAGATGTCCTACGTTGACAAAGGCTCTACAACGACTGATTTTGTCATGTCATATATAAGACAATGACTGTTTAATATTCTTAGAAAACATATCACAACTCTACCAAAGGTATCTAAAGGATCAGCAACCCAGCTTAGAAATTTGGTGGATAACATTTCTGCAATTTTTAGTTCGCTCGAATCCCTTGGTTCGGCATATGACATTTGCAACGCAGTTATTATACACCTTGCTCTAAGTAAGGTTGATTCGGAAACTCGCATCAGATGGGATGAACAATTAGGTAACAATAAATTGTCAACCAGCGCTAAGGTTTTGAATAAGCGCTGTCAATTTCTCGAGGCTCGCGAGTGTAATCACAACAAATTGATAGTCAAGTCTGCCAACAAACCAAGACCGCACACTTCGAACAAAAATCCACATACATCACTTGTTTCTTCTACAAAATCATGCGTTTTTTCAACAATTCACACAGCTGTTCAAATTGTCCTAATTTCATCAAATTAAAAACAGCTGACCGATTCTCAAACGTAAAGGCTATGGGATTGTGTATTAACTGCCTGTCGAAAGGACATACAATGAAAAAGTGTCAATCCATTCATAAGTGCAAGTTGTGTAATCAACCGCATCACACACTGCTTCATCGAACTCAATCGGATCGTACATCAAGTTCAACTTTACATCGGGATGCTCGAAAGAAATTTGTCAACATCACTGGCATTGCGAGCACAGAAACTAAAACCTATTCTGTAACGCAAACAATTATTCGCTCACGTTTTTCAACCTACGAAACTTCTTTGGAATTTCTGGTAACGCCATCCATAACCGGTTATCAACCAGATGCTGCTCTCAACACTGATAGTTGGAATCTTCCAAAAAACATAGAACTTGCGGATAATCATTTCTATTGACCGAATCCTATTGATATGCTAATTGGTGCGGATTTATTCTTTGATTTGCTTTTGGAGGGACAAATAAAGTTAGGGGTGTCGCTTCTGCTGCTGATAGCAGTAGAAGACACACAAAAAATTGTGCTATCCAAATTGAGGAGAGACTGGATCGATTGGTGGAGGAATTCTGGGAGCTTGAAGCGGTATCTGCTTCTCAGCCCAAATGAACGGAAGAACATAAATAGCAAACTAGAAAACATAAACAGGAACTTTAATTTAAGAAAGACCCCAAGCTATTGGGCGACTCCTACCATATTGCGTGTTACGTGCAAATTTTAACGTAACAAAATATTGTGCTTCGTCTCTCTTTTGTTTAAGCGAGGTAAAGGGCAACGGCGAACACCTCACCAAAGGTTCGACACCCCTGTTGAAAAAAGAAATCTGCACAGGAGTTTTCGCGATGATCGGGACTGCGGAGCAAAATTTCAACGGGAGTACTTATCTGCAGTAAAATACCAACACCACCAATTAAGCAAGTGGTGGACACAGAACACAAACACCGAGTAAGTAATGCTTGAAATCCAAAAAGAAAACACGAGAGTCGAACATAGAACAGATGATGCACAACACATAATAAACATATAATACACATACTACATAACTATTGAAAATACATCAAACAATAACAACAAGCAGTAACACAAAAAGAAATAACGAAAAAAAAACTGATAAAATAAAAAGCAGATCACGGAAGCGTACCGCCGTGCGGTTGCGTGTGTGTGTACATGTTGCGGATGATTCCATGTACGGAATGTGTGTTGAATGCATGGAATGTGTGTTATGCGTGTATGTGGAATGTTTGAGTGACAGTCGGTTGTAAACCAAGGGAGAGCAGTTCTTTGAGGTTGCAATGGGTTGGCCCTAGGGAAGAGTGTATGTTTAATTCAGATTTATAATTTGTCGCAAGTGGAGGCACCGTGCTGAGAAATAAAGAGAAATAAAACCAGTGGGAAAAACGTAGTGAAAATAAAAAAATGGGATAGCAAAAAAAAACGAAACAACGAAGAACATAGAGACGATAATTAACAAACAAGGAAAGAGTACGAGAACTTGGGAGATCGGCAGCAAACGTTTAAGTACCCCGTTGTGGGTACATATATAAATATATGTGTGTACCAGGAAATTCCTGGGTAGCCATATATCGTAGAGTTGGTTTTGTGAAATTTTTTTTGAGATGTGGGGAGACTCAAGCGGGAGCCCCAGCCAAGTGAAAAAAAGGAAAATGCGTAGCTCCCAGAAAGGGGCCGAAAATAATCGCGAAAGCTCCCATTCCGTCGTGTGGTGTGTTTCGGTGGACATAGTTCACCAACGGTTTGCGGCACAAAGGCCGAGCGGTTATTGCGTGTCCCGTACATTTTCGGTGCCAGAGGCGCACCTTGCGTTTGATTTGGTGGGGTATTCGGGGTCGTCCGGTACCCGCGAAAATTTTGTCCTGTCGGTGTTTTGTGTTGTGGGGCAGTTGGCCACCGAGCTCAATCAATCGGCTGAGTGAAGGTCAATTCTGTTTAATTGACGTGCAGTCGAGGTTCGAAGGGACCAACACCTTTATCAACTTTTCCCCAACCAATTGACCCATAACATTTTTATAAAGATATACATATATATATATATACATATATATAGGTGTATGCTGTCACTACCTCGCCTAGAATTGTGCAGCGCACATTTGCTAACAAGACTCTGGGGGAAGATGAAATCACATCAGGTTCCAGATGCCGACAGATTCTACTATTGTACTGCATTGGGTTGCATCACAGTCAGCGCAGTTAGGTACCGTCATAGGAAATCGGGTAGATGACATACAGGAGCAGAGGATTAACAATAATTGGAGACTTGTCCCAAAAAAGGATAATCCCGCTGACGTCGTATCACGTGGCTGCACTGTCAATGAACTAATAAATTCCATTTGGTTCACAAAAATTCCCAAAGACTCATTTCAATACCTAAATGTATTCATCGACAAACATAATAGATTACCGATTCTAAAGGCAGGAGGACGCCTTTTAAATGCCAAAGCTTCAGAAAGTCGGAAGCATCCTATGCTGCTGCCAAAAGATTCGCATTTTGAGCGAACGTATGCCTCTTACTTACACATCAAAAGCTACCACGCTGGACCCAAGACTCTTGTAACTCTGCTTGGTCAACGATTCTGGATAATCAACGCAAGAGACCTAGCTAGGAAAGTTGTTCGTAGTTGCATCCACTGCGTACGATATCGACCTAAATTATTCCAGCACATAATGGCTGATTTACCAACAGCACGGGTAAATATCAGTCGTCCTTTCTCTCGTTGTGGTGTCGATTTTGTTGGTCCAAGCAACACGTACTATCCAATCAGAGGCAAGGTTCCATATAAAACCTAGGTAGCAGTCTTCGTGTGCTTTGCATCGAAGGCAGTTCATCTAGAGGCTGTGTCGGACCTGCCTTCCGATGCATTTATTGCTGCGTTGAAGCGCATGGTAAGCTGCAGAGGACTTCCTTACGAAATATTTTGTGACAACGCTACCAATTTTGTGGGAGCTCAGTCAAAACTTTCAAACTTGCACAAAATGTTGTTTCACAAGCCATCAGTAGACTCAATCTTGAATTTTTGTAATTTTGAACAACTTAACTTTCATTTTATTCCTCCTAGAGCTCCTCACTTCGGCGGCTTCTGGTAGTCCGCAGACAAGGTTGCAAATGGTCATGTTTATGGGACGCTGAACCACGCTAAATTGTCCTTTGAAGAGCTGGCTACAACACTCTGCGAGATTGAGGCCGTAATGAACTCCAGGCCTCTTACACCACTGACGCACGACCCGAATGATTTCGAGGCTCTAACTCCTGGAGATCTTCTCATAGGGTCACCAATCAAGTCCATTCCTGAACCCGCAGATGAAGCTTCCAGTAGTTACCAGCTCCAGTACTGGCGCAGAATACAGAACATTTCAACTCACTTCGAACTACAACAGAGGTCGAAATGGCCATCATCACAACCAAATGTGTCCTTAAACACCATGGTCATCATTCACGACGACAACTCCATCAAACGTTCACTGGCCGAGACGGAAAGGATCGGGTAGCTGAGGTCGCAACATCAAAAGGGTTCCTCACTCGACCGATTAAGAAGCTAGCTCCATTACCTTGTAGAAACCTAATGGTTTCAACGGGGGGAGATTGTTGGATCAGATTTCATATTAATGTACACAATAATAAAAAAAATATACTATCGTATCTTATATAGTATCGATTTATTCAATGTTCATTTTCATTCAATATATTTCATTTAAGATCAGTTCGATATTATAAAGTTATTATACCAAAATTTGAATATTTGCGCCAAACTTCATATTTTTTTTTATAACATTTTAAAATTGAAGTACTTAAACCGACTATTGTCACTAGACTGAAGTGTAAAAGAATTGAATAAACTCTCTTGTATTCTGACCGTCGAACGAGTTACCGTCTTTCGCATTTCTCGCTGTTCTCGCTTTTCTTACGCTCTTGAGAACAATTTGAAGTCGCACTGTTTCGTTTCTTTTCGCTTCATTTCTAAATCCTTTGAGGAGAAATATTGTAAATTTTAAAGCTAAAAAGTCTCTAACAAAGGCGAGCGAACTCATCCGCTCGAACAGAGACAATATAATGCTTCTTCATGAATACAATAACAGAAATTGACGCAGTTAAGATAAGATACAAGACATCGTATGGTCAGCCCATAGCATCTGTATATTTTCCCCCGCGATGCGTGCTCACAAGGGATGACCTTGTAGGTCTTTCCATAAAATTTGTAACGAGTTTCATCGTTGGTGGTGATTTTAACGCCAAACACACCTTTTGGCGCTCGCTTAAAAATTAAACGAAAGGAAGACTGTTGTACAATGTCGGTATGGAGCTCGGGGTAGAATTGCACTCTTCAGCAAAACCAACACATACGACAAAAGTACCCGACTTAGTAGACTTTTTTATTATTAAAGGGGTGCCTACAAACTTAGTGAAAGTTGAAGAAAGCTTTGACCTCTCTTCCGACCAGTCACCTGTAATCTTGACCATAAGCCATAAATTAATGAAAGTTGAAGGTGCGCCGAGATTGACAAATAACAAAACTGACTGGGAAAGTTTTAGACATGACTGTGAGGAAAATATTAGTCTAAATGGGTCTTTAAAAACAACTTTAAAGTTAGAACTCGAACTTGAAAAGTTTATTAGTCACATCCAGAAAGCAGTCTGGAAAAATACTCCTTGCAGTAAAAAAATTCAAAAATTTAATGAAATAAATCTTCCGCCAGAAATAAAATAACTTATCCTCGAAAAAAGAAAAGCACGCAAGAAATGGGAGCAGTCTTGCGCCCCGCAACATAAAACATACCTAAAACAAACTAAAAAAATTTTGCAAGTTCGACTTATCTAGAAGGCGTAACAAATGAAAAATGTACAAACTACTCACTTTGGAAAGAAGTAAAAAATATCAAGATGCCGCAAATGCAGGCCTCTCTAATCAAGAAAAATAATGATGAGTGGGCGAAAAGTGATAAAGAAATTACATTTGCCGAATGTTTGGAGGAAACATTCCAGCCCTTTTGGAAGATGATCCAAGTGCAACTTCTGTATCTGACTCTTGTATAGAAAGAGTATCGCTAAACGAAATTTGCCAGGCAATCAAAAATCTAAAAAAACAACGAGGCTCCTGGCTTTGATCTAATAACCTGACAAATCCTGAAGATTGCCGAAAAAGGCGCTAATTGAACTCCTCTACTTAATTAACGCTTACTTTAGGCTACTATATGTTCTAGACTCATGAAAGGTTGCAGAAGTGATAATGGTTCCGAAACCGGGCAAACCGTTGAACAACAAAAAGTCGACAATTTTTGAAAAACTATTATTAAAACGCATTGAAAAATTAATTGTAGAGAAGCAACTAATACCTGAGCATCAGTTCGGGTTTCGAGCGAAACACTCTACAATTGGCCAGGTATACAGAATAACGCATGAAATTGAAGGAGCAATAGAGGAAAAAGAGATCTGCTCCACCGCCCTACTTGACGTTGCCTAGGCCTTCGACAAAGTCTAGCATGAAGGCCTAAAATACAAACTAAGCAGACTTCTACCAACAATTGTATAATATACTAGAAACTTATCTCGATAACAGGATATTTAGAGTTAAACACGGAACTGAATACTCCAATTTTAAGGAGATCCGAGCAGGAGTCCCTCAACGGAGTGTCCTTGGCCCTACGTCGCACCTGTTGTACACTAGAGACATACCTCAAACCGAGGGTACAATTGTGGCTACATTTGCGGATGACACCGCGATCCTGGCAACGAGATGTTCAGTTGTATCCTCAACTGAAAAACTGCAACGAGCTCTGGACAAAGCAAGCGAATGATCAAAATGCCGGCGCATTGCTCCCAATGAGACCAAACCAACGCACATAAATTTTACTTATAGAAATATTGAAAATCGACCAGTTTTCATTACTTCTGTACAAATACCGTACGCTAATGAAGCAAAATATCTTGGTGTGACACTTGATGCGAAACTCAAGTGGAAGGCCAACGTAAAAAGAAACGGGATGAGCTCTAACACCGGTATAGAGAAATGTACTGGTTACTTGGAAGGCACTTTTTTTTTAACGTAATTTTATTCAATTCATTCTTTTTGTACTTACTTGCTAGACAAAATTACTTAAAACTAGCTTAACTATCTTAAGAATTACAAATGTTCTTAATACTAACCTACTGACCCTATGCGGGTACTCTAAGCTAATCTGATCTACTTTCTAAATGTGCCTTTCGGCTTAATCTACGTTTTTCTTTTAGTCTTTACGACAATCTTTTATTACTTTTTTATTTGCCAAGAAAACTTGTTAAAAAATTGGCTAAGCCTATCTACTTAAACTTCCTTATTCTAACTTAACCTAACATAAAACTTAATACTATCTTAACTATGTCCGTAGCAGTACGCACACGTGCACCAGGGCGTATATGTTGTGTATATGCCTAACAAATATAAATAATACGCCGTGATGCACCTTTTTTTTTTGTTTATGTTTCATATATATATATATTTTTTTTGAATTTTTCTTTTATTATTATTATAATTTTTTTTTGTTTTATATTTTTTTTTTTTTGGATTCTTGTTTTATATAAATCTATTTTTTTCTTAAAACTACCTTAAAAACAGCTACCGGATCCTGAGGAAAAGCTAGCGGTGGCAGAGGCTGGTTATGGTGTAACCACCAGTAAAATTGGCATTCTTGGGCACACTCTTTCCTATCTCCAGTGGGGATCGCTGCGACATCCGGTTCTGGAGTCGCCTGTCATAGGACATCCTTGTAGATTCTGTATAATGCCAATTGTGTCTAGATAGAGAAATGCTTCGGGAGGAATAAAGCCGTTAAGGCGCACCCTTTCATGGTACATACTATTGGGGTAGTAAGCCCCACAGATCAGATTGTCGGAGGAGGACATAGCTTAATGATAAAATTATCTACCCTATTTACGTTTGCCTCGTTGTACAGGACTTCGTTAGGATAGTACTTTTTGTAGTCAGACTCGGGTGTGCGATACAGACGGAGACAGCTCTTAAGACACTGCCTCTCGAACACCCTCATTTTTTCCATCTGGGAAGGACTCACGTTGAACCACAATGCACAACCGTACACTGTAATGGGGCGTACTAGGGCCATGTAGCAGATTACCTTCACTCTGATATCAAGTTGGCTGCTGAAAAACAACCTTCTTGCCGCAGCAAAGGCTTTTCTGGCTTTCGCCAGAGTGTGGTGTAAAGTGTCGTCTACGTAATTGTATTCATAAATTACTTTACGTGAGTGATTCGGCAGACAAATGCATCGCTTGCATTTTTACGTCGTGTGCACATCGTGTTTCACACTGACTGTGTGACAAGTGAATTTCGATGTTCCCACGGCGTGTGTCTAAGAGATCTAAGAGGCGACGCTATGTACCACCTCTTCCCGTTTTCGAGAGGCAGTAACGTTTTGGCTGTCATGGAGTAGTTTTAATAATAATCCACACGACATATTTTGGCGCAGCCGGTTCGCGAATCTGTTCCCGAATAAGTTTGTCATTATTTCTGGTTGATTATGGCAGAAATTATTTTCGGTTGTTCACATCAGTTTCAACTTAGTGTCTAGCAAAATAAATTTAGCATTTGCTACAGCAGAAAAAGCAAAAAAAATAAGTTACCTCTTACCAAAAAGTAAAACAGTGAGTAGAAAACGAGAAAAGCAAAATTCGAAAGATAAAGACACAGCAAGAAAAAAATACAGTGAACTAATGAATAAAAGTGAAACTAATGAATCGCCTCCAGAAGTAAGTGGCGCGAAAGAAAAATCAACACAGTTCAAAACTCAAGTGGAAGTGCATCAACCGAACGACGTCCAGGAGATAAAATCTAGTTCCGAAGAAGACCAGTCCATCGAAATCCGAAGAAATCGTGAGACGAAAAGAATGAAAATCAAAAAAACTAAATAGTTGTCGTATGATTAAAGAAATCACGGGTCAATCATACGACAACATAAGTGATGAATCTAAGAAGAGTATTAAGAACGGTATAGTTGCGATCCCAATCGATGTAGGATTAAAAAGAAAATTGAATTTTTTAGTGGATACTGGATCAGATGTAAGCATAATTAACGAGGAAGCACTGGGAACAGATGCAACTTTAAATCAAAGTGATGTCATCGACATAAACGGAATTTTTTCTAAAGGCACTACACTTGGGTCTATTGAAGCTAAAATTCTACTAGATCTTCCAATAAAGTGTAAGCTATATGTCACGGAAAAAATTCCTACTTTGAATTGCGATGGCAGCCTTGGCCAAGACATATTATTCAAGTACACTAACATTGAAGGGCCAAATAAACTGCTAAAATTCCTTCATAAGACAGTGCCAAAAAACTCATTGCCTATTGTAAACTCAACTCAAATCTTACCTTCGCAAGGTAATGGAGCTATTAATAGAATAAAGTATTTTTCAAATGCTCACTTGATCTTCCTGAAGGTACTGAACTCGTATGCCACTACAAAGAATTATGCCCACAAATTTACCTAGCTTCATCCATGAGTGAAATTAATAACGGTTCTACAGTAATAAGTTTAGTCAACTTAAGCACAGTCGAAATCGCTCTAAATGGTGTTTCCATTGATTTTTTCCATTCAAAAACTACATACAACTAAAAGCGGAGGAAAGGCCACGAAACTCTTTATACACAATTAAAATTACACCCATGGGAGTACTACCAGACGATCAAAAAATTAAGAGCATCCTCCAGATACCGTCGCCAACAAATACTAAGGAAACCCAATAATTTTTAGGCATGATTAATTTCTACAGAAGGAGCATTCCAAACTTTTCTAAATATGAAAAACCATTACGGGATATCACTCACAAGGATAAAAACTTCAGATGGAATACGGAATGTGAAACAGCCTTCAAGAACTTAAAAAAAATTATAACCAGTCCTCCTATTCTAATATATCCAGATTTCACCAAGCATTTTGATCTTTCAACCGACGCTAGTGGAACGACTATAGGAGCCGTCCTATCTCAGAAAAAGGACGAATTAGATTTGCCTATTGCATTCGCCAGTAGAATCTTAAGTCCGACAGAAGCCCGTTACTCTACTATTGAAAGAGAATCATTGTCCATGGTGTGGGCTGTAAAAAATTTTAGATGCTACTTATTGGGCCGAAAATTACCTTATACACAGATCAGAAACCATTCATTCATTTTTTCAAAATCACGAATGACTCAACCAGAATATCAAATTTTAAATTCAAGTTGGCGGAATACGACTTTGATATCAAATACAAACCTGGAAAACAGAATGTTGTAGCTGATGCACTCAGTCGAATAGGCCCACAAAGTAAGGAAAGTCCAAATATTCGCGTCGTTACGAGAGCACAGAAGCTTAACACTCAAATTCACAACACAGATATTGACGGGGATAATTCGGTTGAAGGTGGCAGTGAAACGGAGTCAAGTGCAGTCATACGGCATGAAATCATACGCGATAAATCGCCGAGTACAGACATTTGTATCAGGAGTGATGAAGACTGTAAAAGCGTTGACAGTGAAACAGATATATCGATCGAAAATAAATTACAAGGAAAGACTGTCTTCCTGACAGATTTAGACGAAATTAACAACGTTCTCAAAAAATACCACGACTCGCCATTAGGTGGTCATCAGGGAGTTCTCAAAACATATCTTCGAATTCGACCATATTATAAATGGAAAAATATGTTTGGAACCATAAAAAAATATGTCAAAGGATGCCGAAAATGCCAAGTAAATAAAAAACTAAACGTACAATTATGCCTATGATAGTATCTGTAACCTTAAAACAGCCTTTCGACAAGGTATTTATGGACATTGTCGGTCCTCTCCCAACCACTATCCGCGGTAACAAATTTATTTTGACATTTGCAGATGATCTCACCAGGTTTATGGACCCACTTCCAAACGGGGAAGCAGAAGCCGTTGCAAGGGTTTTCTTTGATGAAATCATATGTAGATATAGAATTCCCAGGCAATTACTAACTGATCGAGGAGCTTATTTCTGTAGTGATCTTTTTAAGAGATTGTGCAAATTTCTAAAAATTAGTAAGCTGGAGACAACTGCGTCTCATCCACAAACAAACGGCGCTCTAGAAAGAAATCATGGTCCCTTAATAGAGTATTTACGATCATTCTCTAGTACTAATCCAGTAGATTGTGACGCTTGGCTTCGTCAGGTCATGTACGTCCATAATAATACTCCTCGTGCTAGTACCAAACTAACACCGATGGACGTGTTGTTCGGTTTCACCTGTGAAATCCCAAATAGTATAAAGAGACAACCCTCTCCCGTCTACGACGACGAAAACTATTTTTTAGAACTAAGGCATAAACTACAAAAGGCGTATCATTTAGTAAAAACAAATTTAGACAAAAGTAAAATTAAAACCAAGGCATATTACGATAGGAAAGTTCACCCGCATACATTTATGGTAGGAGATAAGGTGTTACTTCAGGACATGGCCAGAAAAAATAAATTGTACTCCCTGTATACAGGCCTTTTTGAAGTAAAGCAGATTCACAACGATGTTAATACGACGATTTTGCGAGGTTCAAAACTAGAGAAAGTACACAACAATAGACTGAAACCATATTTCGAAAGTGTTTGACAAAATCTTTCAGAATCTAATCCCCCTTGTTTTCAATTGTTGTTTAATTTCTTTCAGTTTCTGACGATAAGCAAAGCTTCATTAATCGTTACACGGTGTATTACAATCGTTGTGTACTTCTAGGTTTACTGGCATCGCTGAGGGTTTCATTACTTGGTGCGCAAGTATCTGAGCGAGTAAGCATAGTAAAAGTGGAATGTGCGGCAGGAATATATTTGGACAATATGGGAGAAGTCCAAATTATCAACAGTCATTGGAGTATTTACATGTACTATAATTTAAAAACATATTGGCTTGAGATGACAGAAATGAAAGCATACCTTAAGCGTCTGGAAGAATTTTGTGCGAATGAAGTTTTTCATCAGCGGAATTGTATGCCAACTGTTGAAGCGATTCATCATAGACTTGACGTCATAGAAGAAATATCCTATTATTTAATTTAAATGCGGAGAAATACGGTAGAACCAGGGCAAGCCGATCACCTTTGTACATTGTAGGGAGCTTGGCACATGGGTTGTTTGGAATTTTAGATAGCGATTATGCTAAACATATTGAAGAACAAATATCTAAGGTAAATGATAACGAGATTCATTTGTCAGAGTTAATCAAGAAACAGACTTCTATAGCCGACTCCACTAACATTTGAATCGAACTACTTGACAGATAAATAATCAATTTAAAGTTTTAAATGAGTACCTAACTGTATCAGAAAAATGGATTAAAGACTCATGTAAAGAAAATTAGCAAAGGCAAGATTTGGCAGCGTTGGCGTCGTACTTAATTCTTATGTTGACAAACTTTGAAAGATTGCAGAGAAATTTTTTAGATGTCCTGCTTGATCTTAAGCATGCTAAAGTAAGCCCTCAAATAATAACTCCGAAACAACTTACGGAGTCTCTGTTATTCATTACAAGCCATATTCCCGGTACTCTACGGTTGCCTAAGAGTCCAGCAATGGATTTTTACAGAATGGCTGCCGTTAAGTGTCGGGTGATGGAGGGAATTATAGTTCTGGAAATGCGATTGCCTTTGATATCAAATCTTCGGACTAAATTCGTTACTCATCATCTATAATAATTCCAGTTATTTGATCGAAACATCTTCGCCTTATTTAGCGATTTCTCTGGCCCGAGACATATTCTTTCCGATATCAGAATTAGAGCTCAATCTTTGTAAAACCTTTTCACAAGAACAATTTTTGGAAAAGACTTCATATTCCCAACTCGTGGATTTTCTCCGTGACAAATATTATAACAGGGCACCTCACTTGCAACCAAACCTCCACGAGTCTTTCCATAACAGGGTGTGGGGTAATAACATTCAAGTCGTCCTGCACATGTAAGCTGCCAGCAATGTCAATAAAAGGATATTTCGGGTACAATAACACAATTAGAAAAGTTTTAGTTCCTAGTATTACATAAGTGCTTGGGACTTGGATGGTAAGGTGCCAAAAATAAGTTCACCATCTCAAGATTTTGAGATAAATCAGACAGATCTTATCAACCTAAAAGCCGAAATTGACATGGTTCGGGAAGAATCCAAAAATATTACTGATACTGCTAACAACCACGATTACCACCACTATACCATAAATTACTTACTACTTGCCACCACCCTCGTATTTGTTATCGTTTACCTCCGACATTTAAAAGGAAAAAATGAGAATCCCGTGCCAAGACCTAGACGTAGACTCGCTCGAAGAATTCATCTAGCTGATTCTCATGCTGTGTTTGCTTCTGATACTTGTTGCACCGATTTCATTAGTCTGTCAGCCTAGTTTTGTTTAGTTCACACTCTATTCCACTAATGTTTCCTTATATATATATTCCTATCAGTCTAAACAACTCAAACTTAATCTCTAGTTCCGTGCATTCATTCGGCCATAACCCATATATATGTATAGCACACAATTTTGCTTATATATTATGTATCAATTGTAATCTGGTGATATTGTCAAAATCATTATATCAAGTAGATAACAAATTTTAAGAAAAGGTATAGCAAAAAAGTGTACTCTTTTCAAATGGCACATAAATCTTAATATACGCAATGCATTAATTTTATAAATTTTTGTTACGCTGTATTTTGAATAAATAAATAAAAAATGTTAAGACATAAGCAAATATTATTTAAGGGATAAAAAAAACAACAGAAATTAAGTTTTTTACTGATCTTAATAAAAAATGCTCGCTTCTCAAAAAGGGGGAGGAAAATGTGGTGTAAAGTGTCGTCTACGTAATTGTATTCATAAATACTTTATGTGAGTGATTCTTGCATTTTAACGTCGTGTGCACATCGGGTTTCACACTGACTGTGTGACAAGTGAATTTCGATGTTCCCACGGCGTGTGTCTACCAGATCTACGAGGCAACGCTTTGAGCCACCTCTTCCCGTTTTCGAGAGGCAGTAACGTTTTGGCTGTCACGGAGTAGTTTTAATAATAATCCCCACGACAAGAGCAATATCTATATGTCAAAATACAGATATTGATCCAGCCAAATGCCTATATATCTAACTACACTTTTTACAGCCAACGGCCGACCATGCGGGTCAACTATGCCGAACTTACGCCAGTTTTGGCGCATATCCCGCGGTGCCCTGTCCAACGGGGTCCGGAAAAGACTAGTTTCGCACTTCTGGAAGTTGATATGCAACTTCCAGTCGTCGCAAAATCGCTGGATTTTCTCGAAGACACGCTGCAACAAGATTGTTATTAGCTCGACCTTCGGACCTGATCTGTACGCAACTAGGTCGTCAGCGTACGCAATTAAGTGCGGCATGGAACCTATAAGATCTGCAGTGAATATAGAAATCAAGATCGGGGAACCGATGGCCCCCTGTTCCAGACCATTTTTAATGCTAAAGACCGTAGTGGAAGTTACGTCAATATTTTTCACAACGAACTTTCTACCTGTTATCATGCCATAGACCATGTACAGCAATGGTTTACTTATGCCAAGCTGACCAACTTGAGGAAGAGGCCCTCCAACCAAACGGTGTCGAACGCCTTCTCCAAGTCAATCAGGCAGGCACCCGTGCACTGATTTTTGTTTTTATTCCATTGTATGTCGGACACCAGTTTTGACGCGGCATTAATGGTATCATGTCCCGCTCGGAATCCGAACTTGTTGTCCGGTATGATTTTCTTTTCATCAGCCCATTGCTTCAGAACTCGAATGACCATCTTTTCAAAAACCTTGCTTATGCAGGGAAGAAGACTGATCGACCGAAGATTTGTCGGCATGGACTTATCTTTGTCCCGTTTAGGGATCGGTTGAACAACAGCTGTTTTCCAGTGCACAGGATAATGTGCATTACTCAGCGCATTGTTGAACAAGGTTGTGTAAATTTGGACCGCTTCGTGGGGAAGATGGCGAAGCTCAATGTTCGGTATTCCATCGATTCCCACTGACTTTTTCTTCTTCAGCGAGTGGAAGATATCCTGGAGATCTTCTTGAGAAATCAACATGTGATTCCCATCATTGGCACCTTCATTATGTGCCATGTTCTCATCATTGAACCTGTTGAAACCTGGATTGTCTGATCGCCATTGACATATCCCCATACGGAGATAGAAGTGGTTCGCAAGGCTCTGCTCCAGATCGTGATATGGCCAACTAACCTTGTTCACCGTATACACTCGCTGGAACACAGCTCCAATAGCTTTAACCTTCTCCTGGGGATGTTCGACCGCAAATAAGTTATTGTCTAGCATTGCCTCATCTGAATCGATGCCAACTGATGTCAGTAAGTGTTCATTGTCTGTCGATTCTGTGTGGCATGATGGTCTTGTATTTAAAATGATTCGCCTTAATTTCCCATATTATCTTTGTAAATTAGTCCAAAGTTTCCTTAGTAATCGTTCATTTAGTGTATCCGTTAATAATGTGCTTTCGGAAATCAAATACTTCCATGCTGGGGTTCCGCAGGGTTCTGTTCTTAGTCTTGTCTTGTATTCTGTATTTACTTCGGATATTCCCAATCTCCCGTTTTGCGAAATTGCTACTTACGTCGATGACACAGCTGTTTTTACATCCCAAAAATTTTCTCTCGTTCTTGAGATGAATCTATCCTATGGGCTGGAAATTCTGAGTATCTACCTTGCTAAGTGGAAAATTAAGTTGAATAAGGAAAAAATTCAAGCCATCTTTTTCACAAGAAAAAGGAAAGCTTGCTATATTCCCTCCAACCCTTTGCGGGTGGATAATGTGTCAATCGGGTGGAGCTCTCGCGTAAAGTACCTGGGAATTCATCTGGACTCAAAACTATTATTTAACCAACACACAAAAGAAACATTAAGCAAAATTAATATAAGTACAAGACTACTATATCCACTCATAAATAGAAAATCTCTATTATCACTAGAAAACAAAATAATAATTTATAAAGTAATATTTCAAGCAATAATTTTATATGGGTGTCCGGTCTGGGGTAACTGTGCGAAATGTCACAGAGCAAAGTTACAAATTGCACAGAACAAACTTTTAAAAATGATGCTAAGTCTCCTGTGGCATTACTCTACAAAATCCTTGCATAGAAGAGCGAATGTTGAATTGATCTCTGATAGGATAAACACACTTAACGAAAAATTTGTAAGTCACTGCAACTGCTCCGAAAACCCTTTAATAAGAAATTTATTTTCTTAGATATTGATCTGCAATACTTCCAAGCAATTCCAAGAAACTTTGGTAATAAACATTCGTTTGTACTTATTTATTGTTCGTATAGGCACATACATGTACATTTTTGTTTATTTAGTATTTATTTATTTATTTATTTATTTATCTATTTATTTATTTATTTATTTATTTATTTATTTATTTATTTATTTATTTATTTATTTATTTATTTATTTATTTATTTATTTACTTATTTATTTATTTATTTATTTATTATATTTATTTATTTATTTATTTATTTTATCTATTTATTTATCTATTTATTTATTTACTTATTTATTTCTTTATTTATTTATTCATGTATCTATGTGCTTATTTATTAAATTTTTATACTTACTGTAAGGCATTAAACAAATTTATTTCTTACCATATTTAAATTCATAAATATACATTTTTTATTTTCTAACTTAAATGAGGTTTTTTTTATTAATCTATTTTTTCCTCAAATGTTAATTTGTACATTCATTATATCTTTTGAAACAAATATAATCATGAATTCAGTAGAAAGATGCAATTAGGTATCAAATCTCTGTGTAAGATAATGTGCGGTAACTCAGACCATGTACATTTTAAAAGAATCTGAATAAATAACTAACTAACTCATTGTCTGTCGTCCTGAGAAGGCTAACGATTTGAATGTCGTTTTGATCTTTCCTCCTTTTCTTGCGGGAACATACCCGGGTTGTTGGATCGTACAGCTTATAGACAAGCTATAATTAATGCGAATTAATTATTGGTAGTTCTTGATCTCCGACTGCAATGCTCTGCCTTCCGCGTTTTGCGGACCTGTTAACTGCCTGTGCAAGAGTTTGAGCTTTGACAGCAGCCTACTTTTTTTTACACGTGGAGTGCATCGATGGTAGCATTTCGACAAACATCGCTGTTATCGATTTGTACTACCTTCGGAACTGTTTTGTCCATACTACGTTTAATTACGTCATCCAGTTGTATGAGGCACCTGTCAACCTCTTCGTTCATCAGGTTTTTTGTTGTTAGTGGATTGGTCCAACTCGAAAGTAGTCTTGTGTCCTGAAGAAGTTCTGAAGTCCTGAAGAAGAGTGGTCAGCGGGCCTTGTTATGATTATAAGGGTGCCTTGGGACATACTCCTCCAGTCCTTCTACCTTGTTCGGGAGCTGAATAGCCGCGAAGAGCCCGCAGTGATCACTCTCGTACCTAACAGCAGTTAGACAGTTCCGTGTACGTCTTTCCACGTCTAGTATGGTCAGTCGTTTGTCTATCAGCATCAGATCCAGATAGGACCCGCTTCTAGAATACGATGGCTTATCGGTTGCAAGTAAATCTAGCTTGAACTCAACATTGTGTTCTACCAACCAGTTATACAATGCGGTCCCCCTGGTGTTATGCACCACGTTGCGCCACTCTATATGCCTCGAGTTCAAGTCCCCGGCTACGATATAGTAGTTATCTTCCGAGCTCAGTCGAAGGCTAGTGAAAAGAGTATCAAGCTCTGAAATGAAATATTGGTTGATGCGTGACTTGTCAGTCGCATAGATAGCGATCACATATAGCCGCTTATCACTCCGAAGGGGGATGCGTGCGATACACGTTTCTATGGCCTGGAATCTCCGCACTTCACCGCTATACACAACCTTATGACAAAGGGCTTTTTTTATTAAGAGCGCGACCCCACCAGCTAGGTAGCTTCGATCACTTCGAATGATATTGTAACTTGGAAGGCACTCCAAGTTAAGCATGTACAACAAACTGCTATTATGCAAGCAAGTACTGAAGCTATGGACCTACGGCATACAACTATGGGGTTACAAATAGCAGAGGATTTATTCAGTCCTTTCAAAAAAAATTATACGGGATATTGTGCAAGCTCCCTGGTATCTCAGGAATTGTGATATAAAAAGGGATCTAGGGGTAACTACCATCGATAATATACCATCCTAATGATGGTCATGGCAGGTGATTTTGCTTAAGGTCTTCCTGCAAAACGCGAAAATATCCTTAAATGCAAGCTACTAGATAAGGAAACTTATTTGTAGTAAAGAAAAACCAAAAGGGAAGGGTGTTTTTAGTCAGTAAAAATCTGACACTACTGTGTGGACACGGGTCACATAGTGTCTTTTTGAAAATTTTCACCAACACAAGCCACAAAAAAAAAAGAATAAATCATTGTTTATGTATGGCTTCGCCCAAGTTTCTACTATATCCATGCACCCATCTCCAAAAATATAGCGAATTTCATCTACATTGTGTCTGACACATTGTGCATTTATGTGACAAACTTAGAAATAATATTCAGAAGCGTCTTGTCTTGTTCATGCAAATCCTTCATTGGCTAGTGATTAATTCATTCACCAATGATGAATTCAAGCTTTTTTGAATTAAGAACTGCGATGATTTGCGAAATATGCGAAGAAAAGAATACTCCTAATTAAAAACGAAAATGCGAGACGATGTTCTCGCCTTAAAGTGATCCGGAAGAATGATTTTTGTTTTTTATTTCAAATGCAAGAAGGGCACCGCGCGTGTACAGCGGTGCATACAATAAAAAAAAAGTATATAAGTTTCCCAATGTTGGTGTGAAGTATTGCGTGATGACAAAAATATGATCGTATGATGTCAAAAAAATTACATATGGTAAATAGGCAATAAATAGCTTTCGGAGTAATGAACAGTAGTGAGCAAACTTATTGTTACATGTTATTTGTGTTGGATATTTTCAATAGATAATCATGCAATTCTGAACATGCACCCCGCGTCGCAAGCTCTGCGTTCAAAATGAATGTTGATCGTTTTTTACAGGTAGATTGAAAATCTGGCCTCTCCGTTCACCGTCTTGACCTTCACATCCATGACGAGGCCGTCCACTCCAGGGTACACCTTAGTCGCTCTGCCCAGCAACCACTTCAATGGTGGTAGATTGTCATCCTTCAGTAGCACCAGGCTTCCAACAGCAGCTTTAGGTTGTTCTTGTCTCCATTTATGTCGTTGTTGAAGGACAGCCAAATATTCTCGTGACCATCTATTCCAAAACGTTTGCATCATGTAGCGAACCATTTGTCACCTTGCTAGTCGGCTAACGTTGACGTCTTGGTTGTCTGGCTCCAGTGCAGCAGTAAGAGAGCCACCAATAAAAAAATGGCCTGGGGTGTGAACGTCAATACTGGATGGATCATCTGAAATGGAACTCAAAGGCCGGGAATTAATGATAGCCTCGATTTGGCAAACCAAGGTGCGCAACTCGTCAAATCACAACGCTGCATAGCCAACAACACGTCGCAGATGATGCTTTGCGATTTTTATTGAGGACTTCCAAAGTCATCCGAAATGGGGAGAACGAGCTGGTATGAACTTCCACTGGATACCATCGCTCAAACAAGTTCTATGAACTAAATGATTGCGTTTTTCCGAATCGAACAATGCCCTTAGCTCCTTCAATTCTGAGTTCGCACCAACAAAATTTGTGGCGTTATCGGAGAATATAGTATGTGGCTTCCCTCACCTGGCTATACAAATTTTTTGGACCGCTAAAAACGCTTCCGATGAAAGGTCAGCTGCTAGCTCAAAGTGAACAGCTTTGAAAACGAAGTATACGAAGAGACAAATATAGATCTTAATGGGTGCTCGGCCACGAATTCCAACCTAATGTAAAAAGGCCCACAAAAGTCCACGCTTGTCGCAGTGAATGGTGGATATGGTTTCACTCTATCTGCTGGCAAATTTCCTTCAAGCTGATTCATGACGACTGGGCGAGCTCTGCAGCAGCGGATGCATTTATTGGCTGCGCTTCGTACAATATATTGCCTCTGATTGGACAAAAATTCAACCTCAACGCTGATAATAAGGCCCACGTGCATATTTTTAATGTGACAAACAAAAACTAAAAGGGTGACAATGTAAAAGGGTGAGATTTTGAAAGAATAATTGGATGTTTAGTTGAAAAGGGTAAAGCTGAACTTTGCAGTCGTCCACAAATACGCAACACACCATTTGTGTCCAACAAAGGGGTTAATGACTTCAATCCCCTCGTTGAATGCAAGTCTTGATTGATCGAAAGTGTCCTATATTCATCTGGGAATTTATTGGCGTGTATTGTTCGAAATATATAACTTAATCCGGAATCTAATTTTTGGACACTGAGCCGCCCGCTCTTGCGCTTATGAGCCTTTGAGCGCGCAATATAACCGTGATGTATTGGAATAAGTATTCATGTGTATAGGTATCACCACACACACACACACCAAGTCCGAACAAGACAGACTGTCAGATGGGCAAGACGAAGTCAGTCTTATTCGGACCATCGTGGCACTAATTCGCTTCAATAAAATGAAATGGAAATGAATTAATGAGGTATGTTTTATTACAATGTATCACAATTGGCGTCGAGGAGTTTGAAATACATACTTAGTTATCAAAAAAGAAAAAAAAGTTAAAATACAAGAAAAAGGACTGATAACTAGTATACGAAACCACGTGAATTCGGCATACAGTTTAACATAAAGTGCAGTTAATTAATGTTGCCTAGAAATAACTCAATTTCAGAAAGCGAAAGTGAAGAATTCAAAGAGTCAATATCTGAGCAATATAGTGATATTAAAATAAAAGCATCAATTTCAAATACACCTCTTAGTTGTGTCATTACAAAAAAATGTCATTGATGGCTGGCATTTTTATTTTCGGAATTCATGAAGACTTACATACTAGACAAAAATGGTTAAAACTAGTTGGACGAACATTTTTACTATTTCTAACTTACTGGCCCTCGGCAGGCACTCTAGGCTAAACTTAATCTTATTTTATGTCTTTCGACTTAAACTAAGGATCTATGCATTTAAAGAAAACTTGCTTTAATGGTACAACTTAAAATTAAGAAAAATTTGGAAAAAACTTAATAACAGAACTGGCTATACTTAAAACTTATATACTAACTTACACACTACCTTAAAAATAACTTAAACTAACTTAAGCTAAACTACATGCATATACATATGTATATATGAATGTATAGACATATCCATATGTATATGTATTGATATATACAATGTATACACATAGGTACACAGTGGTGTACGTATGTGAATACTCACTTAATTCATCCATCTACACCTGAACAAACAGACTATGCCACAATAACAACAACACTGGAGGCTCATTTTAAGCAGGCTACGTCTGGAATTGCTGAACGACACAAATGTTATTCATCGCAAAAAGAAAAAGGAGAGTCACTCCAACTGTGGGCAGCTAGAGTTAGAAGCGTAGCCACAAGATGCGATTTCAGAAGTCATTTGGACATGGTACTCCGAGATAAATTTGTCATGGGGTTGGAGAAAAGTGCTGAAAAGGTCTAATTGTCTTTGGAGAGCCCAACGGATTCCACGCTAACTCTAGAAAAATCGCTTCAAATAGCTCAGACAGTGGAATGCGTGGGAAAACAATTTGTGTAGGAGAAATTCGAAAGTACAGGTTCGGCTATATACACATTACAAGGAGCAGTACAGACACGGAACAACACTGAGAGACGACAACAACTTCAAAACAACTCAATAGACAACGCGTTATCTGGAGGTAGTGGTAGACAATGCAGAGTTTGTGGGTACAGAAATCAATCAACGAGGGTAGTGTATTGCCAAGTAGTAGTAACCATGATAGCAATTTGAGTGATGGTGACGAAAATGAACTATCAATTTTCTATTTTAGAACTAACTAGAGTTTAAAGCCGATTACAGCCAGCGTTACTGTGAATGGAATTCTTTTTGAAAGTGAAATTGACAGCGGTGTATCGATATCTGCAATATAGAAGGCTACCTTAAATAGAGAATTTGCGGGGACTATAAGATCACCCTATACCCAGAATTATTGTTGGACCACATCCTTTTCCAAATATGGAGGAACTGTTAGCACAGATTTATGGAACAACTGAGTTTTCAAAAATTGACCTGTCGATGGCATATCAGCAGCTTTTATTGGATGAGAAATCATACAGCTTGACCACACTCTCCACAACCATAGGTCTATTGCGTTATAAATAAAAAATTATAACTTCCATTAATTACCTTGGGCACATTATTGACAAAAATGGCCTGCACAAAGACGACAAAAAGGTTGAAGCCATCATAAAGTTGTCTTCACCTAATAATTCAGTAGACTTACAATCCTTTTTATGAGTAGTAAACTTTTACAGGCAACTTATGCCAAAATGGTGCAACAGCACCATTATTTTGCACCGATTAATTTGAATGGGGACTTAAACAGCTGAGGTGAAATCAAAACTATCGGCAAAGGCTTGTTTGCCGCATTTTGATCCAAATCTAGAATTAAAACTAATAGTTGTTGCGAGTCCTGTTGGTTTAGGAGCGGCACTTGTGGAAGTTTGTGAAAATAAAATTGAGGGACCCATTTTATTCGCCTCAAAGAGATTATATGCGACTGAGATGAAATACTCTCAGGTAGAAAGAGAAGCGTTGGCAATCGTTTTTGGCGTACTCTTATTTCACCAATACCTCTTTGGCAACAGATTCACTCTAGTGCTGATAACCTTTAGTGTCCATTTTTGGAGAGAAAAGGGGCATTCCTGCATTTTCGGCAAACAGGATACAAAGATACGTATTATTTTTATCAGGATACATTTATAAAGTATATTAGTATTAATTCAAAGGCCAACGTAGCTGACTATTTTTCTCGGGCCGTCGACAATCTGGCTCCCGATGATTTTCAAGGTCAGGGCTTCTGGGCAGAATACGATTATGTAAATTACTGCAAGGAAGAACCGAACTCAGCGGTAAACCTTACATACATTCAAGCTGAATCTGTAAAATATGCAACACCCATCAAGGTAAGGGGGTTCATTGAAAATTGTTGGCCAAACCGATTAGATGATCACACATTAACTCCATATTTTATGAAAAATGAGCTCACTGTAGAATCGGACGCAATCTTCTGGGGACATAAGGTAATTATTTCCGAATGTTTAATAGCAGCCGTTATAAAAGAATTACATAAATCCCACTTAGGCATTGTAAAAATGAAAGGAATGGCAAGAGCTTATTTGTGGTGGCCTTCGCTGGACGAACATTTAGAGGAAGTTTCGAATTCGTGCGAAGGGTGTCTGCCTTTTAAAAACTGTCCTCCGAAGTGCCAGATAAACCATGGGAAAGACTCAATCTAGATTTCATGCGACCAATATTTGGATATTTTTTTTAATAATTGTTTAATCAATTAAAAAATCACAAGTGCGAAAACTATTGATCAGGTGAGGTCAGTCTTCGCACGTTTCGGGTTACCGAAAATGATCGTCACCGACAACGGGAAGTTCGTTCAGATCATCTGAATTCAAGCAGTTCCTGAGCAACAATGTAATTGTTCACTGAACCTCCGCTGCGCTGTTTTTCATCCAGCAACAAATGGCCAAGCTGAAAACAGTGTCAAGACAGTAAAGGCAGTACTTTTAATGGACTACAGGAATTCGATTCACAGTACCACTGGTTTTTCACCAGCCCAGTTGATTTTGAATAGGAATTTAAGAACGAGATTCAATTCATTAAATCCTTTTACAAAAGGAAGAGAACTACATCTTAAAGACTTTAAATACAATGTCGAAAATAACCAAAAAAAGCAAAAGAGGAATTACATCGGAAAGAAAGAAAGAAAATTGGCAATTCATGATTTGGTAATGGTTAAAGATTTAAGTGTTCCAGGGAAAATTAAATGGGTTAGAGGTATAATCAATGCTATCTTATGTAGTATCGTAGAAATTCCATCAAAAACTAATGTCTTATGGAAGCGCCATATCAATCAGATAAGACTTTGTTTAAGCTGAAATGAAGATATGTACATTCCTCAAACCTTAATGGAATAAGATTGTAAGACCTTTTTAAATGATACTGAAATTCCAAACCAAGAAAACCACTGCGAAACTAATTCTGGTGCAGACAGTAGGCACGGAAAGATTGGTCAGCTGAACAAATAACAGATAGATATCCACTAAGATCTCGTTTGAATGCAAATAAATAAATGTATTTTATGTATTATATACATATTATATAAGTTAAGTCACAAAATGTTTCCCTCCTCCACACATTTTTCACGTGGTCACCTCACGGCATCAACAACATTCCCACGAACCCACGAAGAGCGAAACGCTGACCTAGCGTCTGGCGAACCTCAGACACGATGTTACGTTGAGCCGCATTCCATCACGTACGGCATCCGGAAATCTGAGTGCACCTGTGGGAACATGTCATTGCTCCAGCAGCACGAAGTAGTATTTAAGGTACTTGTAGGAATTTTGTCAGTCAGTCTTAAGTTTATCGTGTAAGGGGTTTTGCTAAAAGAAAAAATAAAATAATTTGTTTTAAATAAACTAAACACGTAATAGTTTAATTGGCGCCCGAGCAGGGACCAGTAGCGTCGCGTGTGCTTAAGTAAGGTTTCTTATCGTGGAGTGTTTAGCTAAGTACTAAGTAGCCAGTCGGCTCAAGAAGCCGCCGCGCTCCCGGTAGAATCGAACATTGCCAGACGCCTCAAGTAGCTGCCGTGTGTGTTCCAATACGAAACCTTCCACTTCGCAACTACTGGTCCCCGGTATCGGTTTTTGGTGAAAATTTAAGGGCCCCGAAGTAGCCCACAGTGTGCTGAAATAGTGAACACAGTGAGCAAAACGGAAGTTTGTACAAACTTGCCGCACCACCCGATCCAGTACCCAGAGAAACACGAGCAACGATGGAAATTGCAGTGCATATGTTAATGTAAGGCATTTTTCTAATCTAACTACTTATGTTTTTAGATTCTATTTTAATTTGTTAAAAGAATTAAAAAAAAAACCAAATATATACATGAAACAAATCTGTATACGTATTAAAAAGGACAATTGTTAAATTGCTTAAAGGAGAAAATTAAAAAAATAATTGAATTGAAATAAATATAAGAGTGATAATCGAAATCTGTAAAAGTAAATGAATTATATGATTGCTTAAAGGAGACAATTATAAAAACAACTGAAAAACAATTGAAATAAGTGAAATCTGTAAAAGTAAATGAATTGCATGTATATTTCTTAATAACAATTGATAGGAATTAAAATTTCGCTTTCCTCGAGGAAAAGAAAAGTAAAACGGTCTTTAAAGAGAAAAAAGGAGCATAACAAGTTGTAAATCACTCCATTCCCTTTTTTATCTTGTGTAAATGTTTAAAATCGAAAGTTACACTTCTCAAAAATGCCGCAAACGCGATCGTCAAAAGTTAATGATTCAATGGATCAGTCCGCGAGTGTCCCCGGTTCAAGTACTGACCCATCAAATCGATCAGCAGCCGGTAACGCTGCTACCCGCGATACTGGTACAAGAGACCGACCAGCAGTCGCTAGTACCGCTACCCATAGTGCTAGTACCGGACCAGGAGCTAACAATGCCCCCAGGACAAATATTCAATCCACCCCCGAACTAGATGCGTTAATTACATCAATAGTCAGTAGGGTACTCGATACCCAGGGCAGAAGTATTATCGAAAATGTACTAAACCCCAATGCAGAGCGAGTTATGAGTGAAGATCAACCTATATACGCAGGTTTTAATGATCGCCTCGATGATATGGATAAGATACCGGACGTGGTCCGCAGTCTGAGAACTTTCTCAAAACGATCCAAGACTGCTATCAGAAAGTCTATTCACATTTATCTCTAATTCTGAGCAAACTAACGTGCAAGGATATCAGTAACGAAGCCATGACTTTGCTCACACAAACGTATAGGGATAAGGCCCTGGATACCTTTATAAGAGGTCTGAAGGGAGACTTACCCAGACTTCTGGGCATTCGCGAGCCTGTCGACCTGTCACAGGCGCTGCATCTTTGCATGAAATTGCAAAACCAAAATTTCCGGACCACTCACGCGCATGTAAGTCAAGGAGGGATAAAGCATCAACCACAACATCCCAAAAATATACCGCATAGGCATTACTCGCCACCGGTTCAATACCCAATGAATTCTCACCAGTTCTCAGGGTACCGTACTACCCAAGGTCCCCCTAACTCTAGGCAAGATTTTCGCGCATTCGAACCACGGCCAAATCAAGGAAACGGATTTTCTTATCAACGCCCCAACTTCAACGATTTCAACCAGACCCATCAGCAAACAAGGAATTTCCATTCAAGCCCACACATCAAGCGAGAGCTTCTTACCCAAAGGTCAAGTGCGTTGGCTAGAGAAGTCCACCAACGTAACCGCCACCAATTCCAGACCGACACCAGAAGACCAAGGACACCAAGTAATTAAAATCATCAACCTGGAAGATATCAACCGAACTTCCACATTAATGCAGAAGAGGAGGAACTAAGCGCATACTATCAGAATATGAAGTTGCATGACGAATCCAACCCGGAGGGTTATTACAAAACTCTGGAAGAACCTTCTTGCTCAAATGTATCAAACATCTCGGAACTCGAACACTGCGATATTAATTTTTTAGGTTAAACCACTCTTCCTTGCCTTTTTTTGAATGCAATACGAAGAGTGGTGAAACCCTAAAATTTATAATCGACACAGGATCATCAAAAAATTATATTCAGCCACGGTTTGTCGAAAAGCCGTTGCCCAACGAACAGAGTTTTCTTGCGAAGTCCATAGGTGGAGATATAAAGATATCTCACCACACTATAATTAATCTTTTTAACCAGAATAATATCAGGTTGAAATTTTTTCTCTTACCGACATTAAAAACTTTCGATGACATCCTCGGAAATGACAGTCTGATAGAACTTTCAGCCGTCATAGACACCAAGGGTGGCGTCATGACAATTTCGCACACTACTAGGATTAAAATTAAACAACAAAATTCACCCTCTGTAAACTACCTTAGCATTAAAACCGATGGTATGACTACGACACAGTGCGATCTTTTGAACATATCCGTAAATCGCTCTCCTAATCTTTTTTCAGAACCCGATGAAAAGCTAACATACACTACAAAAGTTGTCGCTGAAGTACGTACAACAAATGATTCACCCGTTTATAGTAGATATTACCCTTTCCTATGTCCCTTAAGTCCGAGGTCGAAGACCAGATACAAAATTTACTAAGAGATGGCATAATCCGACCATCCAGGTCCACGTACAATTCACCTGTGTGGGTTGTGCCAAAGAAACCAGATCCTACGGGGGCCAAACAATACCGAATAGTTATTGATTATAGGAAGTTGAATAGTGTTACTATCGCCGACCGTTACCCGATTCCCGAGATTGGCGAAGTCCTCGCACAACTCGGCAAGAACAGCTTCTTTACGGTTCTTGACTTAAAAAGCGGTTTCCATCAGATTCCCTTGAAGGAATCGGATATCGAGAAAACTGCCTTTTCGGTCAATAGTGGTAAATACGAGTTTACCAGACTTCCCATTGGCTTAAAGAACGCGCCTTCAATTTTTCAAAGGGCACTCGATGACATCCTCCGAGATCACATAGGAAAGTTTTGCTACGTCTATATCGACGATATAGTGGTATTTAGCAAGACCGAAAGCGAGCATGCCCGACTTATAGAGGAAATTTTTCGTACTCTCTATAATGCCAATATGAAAATACAGCTTGACAAATGTCACTTTTTCAAGCAGGAAGTCGAAATTTTAGGGCTTTCATAACATCGGATGGAATCAAAACAAACCCGGCAAAGGTCGAAGCGATTCAAAACTTCCCTACACCCAAGACACTACAGGACTTACACTCATTTCTCGGCCTGTCAGGATATTACCGCCGCTTTGTGCGAGGTTATGCGAAACTCGCAAAACCCCTGACAGCCCTTTTAAGAGGGGAAGCAGGATTTACTTCCAAAACCCAGTGCTCCAAAAAGGTAATATCTCTCGACCAGTCCGCAGTTTTATCTCAGGAGGATCGCCCTATGACATTCATTTCTCGAACGCTTAGCTCCACGGAAGAAAACTATGCGGCGAAAGAGAAAGAGATGCTAGCGATCATATGAGCTCCAAGCTCATTGCGCAGTTACTTATATGGCTCTGCACTCGTCAGAATCTTCACAGATAACCAGCCTCTTATTTACGCGCTAATCAACAAAAATAACAACAGTAAGATGAAGCGCTGGAAAGCAATTTTGGAAGAATATAATTACGAATTGCAGTACAAGCCAGGCAAGTCAAACGTTGTAGCTGAAGCACTCTCCTAACTAACATCAACGCAGCACAGTGATGAAGGTTCATCGCATGGATTAATTCCAAGTGTAGAAGTACCTCTTAATGCCTTTAAGAATCAAATGCTAATTCAAATTGGTACTCCAGCAAGTCATACATTCGAAATTGTCTTTCCAACATATCACCGTCACACGGTAATTGAACCCGAATATACTCCAGACAATCTCACAACTATTCTGAAGAATTTCCTAAGTCCCTCTGTTATAAATGGTATAAAAACCAAAGAGAGGATCATGGGAATAATTCAAGAAATATATTCGTCCAATTTCAGTAGATACAAAGTAAGGTTTACTCAAGCCCAGGTTACAGACGTCAAAAACGAAGAAGAGCAACAAAACATTATTATTAAAGAACATAAACGAGCACATAAGAACGAAAAAGAAAATAAAGCGCAAATCCTAGAAAAATATTACTTCCCAGGCATGGCCCGTGAAATTCGTAAAATCTTAAAAAATTGTAAAATTTGTAAGCAGAATAAGTACGACAGGTATCCTAACAAACCAGAGATCCAAGCCACTCCCATCCCAACATATCCAGGTGAAATAGTGCACATAGATATTTTCTCAACAGAAGAGAAGCTAGTACTTACTGCATTGGATAGACTTTCAAAATATGCTCAAGTAAAGGTCATCAATTCAAGGGCCACGGAAGACATCAAGCAACCACTTCGAGAAGTTCTATTCTCTTTCGGAATCCCCAAGACTGTTGTAGTCGATAACGACAAATCGTTCAGTTCGGCTTCAATCAACTTTATGGTTGAAGATGAGTTTGGAATTCAAATGTTTCGTACACCTCCGTATACGAGTACAGTCAATGGCCAGGTTGAACGCTTTCACTCAACATTAGGTGAACTTATGAGGTGCCTTAAAGCCGAAAATCGTCATCAGTCCTTCACGGACCTTCTCGTGAAAGCAGTATATGCATATAACTTTTCAATACACTCCGTTACGGGAAAGAAACCTGTTGAAGCGTTCTTTGGTAAGCGTGTTAGCACTGTTCCGGTACGACCTATTAAGACCTATTAAGTCATATAAACCAGGCGAAGTTGTGTACTTCAAAATAAATAAACGTCTAGGTTCTAAGCTAACGGCAAGGTACAGAAAAGAAATTATTAAGGAAGATAGGGACACCACTATATTCACAAGATCCGGCAAAGACGTACATAAGTCACATATTAAAAACTAAATCATTTCTTTTAGACTAACAACTATGGTAGGGAAAGTATTATCAGCCTACCAGATTTTCGACTATTCCAACGCACAACTACTGACACTGGACAACGGCACGGCAATGTGGAGAAATAGTGTAGTAGACATAAGTAACACTTCATGCTTGCCAAAACTGCTCAGCAACTCACCAGCATCATGCCCTCTAATGAGTAATCAGAACATACAATCCGTAGAAGAGATGACCAGTGGAACGTTGTTTTTGAACCAATTCAACGGCACGATATGAATCAACGACGACGAGATAAACACGACAGGATCCTTCATTATCCAGTCCCAAAACGCTACAGTCGAAGTCGACAATATCACATTCCGTTCAACAGAAGTTACTATGGTACAACCGATCCCAGCGGTGCTACAGCCACAGTCTTCAATGAATAGAATCGAAGAAAACCTATCTCTGGAACTAGTGAAAGAACTTCACTATACCAACAGGAGGTACATTGGATTCATCGACGACGAGAACTCAAAGAAGCAGTTCATTAGTTTTGGGTTGTCATCAGTTGGTATTAACCCTCCTTTACATTAAGCATACGAAAAGCAGAGCAAAAATAGTTATCCAACCGCAGATAATAAATTCATCCGAAGACCATCCATTGGAAACCAAGTTGGAAGAAGCTGAGGATCCGGCCGAGCTAGTAACCCAGAAAGTATCCAGGATAAGCAGAATTCCCTACTTCTAAGAAGCTTCGAACGAGGACGCCCGAAGATTTAGCGCGGGGGAGTTAAGTCACAAAATGTTTCCCTCCTCCACACATGTTTCACGTGGTCACCTCACGGCATCAACAACGTTCCCACGAACCCACGAAGAGCGAAACGCTGACCTAGCGTCTGGCGAACCAGAGACACGGTGTTACGTTGAGCCGCATTCCATCACGTACGGCATCCGGAAATCTGAGTGCACCTGTGGGAACATGTCATCGCTGCAGCAGCACGAAGTAATATTTAAGGTAGTTGTAAGAATTTTGTCAGTCAGTCTTTAGTTTATCGTGTAAGGGGTTTTGCTGCCCAAAAGAAAAAATAAAATAAAAAATTCGCCTTGGACTTCGACTTAGTAGTGGATTGTCCAATACCACCAAATGCATTGATGGACTTTAAATGTTTTATATTCAGCATTTGAATTTGACGGTCCGTGGAGAAATGCATTTGCGAACACGAATCTAACAAAGCCCTGTAAGATAAATACGAGTCGTAGCCATCGTTGATTAGTACTAAAGCTGTTCCTAGAAATGCGAATGGTCGATTGAGCGTTGGTGTTCTAAGAAGGATTTCATTTTTTGTTATCGATTTCGAAAGCAACGTTGTATTTGGTGCGTGTGGACTTGAGTTGGCTTTCGTGCTAAGTGGTCGAAGTGGAGACAATCTATGCACAGGTTTCTAGCTTTAGCTTTGCGAAAACGTTTTGTTTGACAAATGCATCACACGAATATAGGGCATGGTCAGTTGAATTCCAATATCGGCAAGCAACGGAAGAAGGTTTTGGTATGCTCCTTGGTTCCCAGCGTGTTGAGCGCCCTTAGACGCGAGTCGACGCAGTCACTCAAATCACGTAGCTTATGCGCCGAACCCCCGTCGACATTGGGTAAATTAAAAACTTCTTTAATAATGCGCCTGAAAGATTAAATGTTTGTTACTAAATCTAGCCTTCAAAAGTTCAACAGCCTTGTTATAATTTTCCTTGGTAACTTCAAGAGACTGGATCGTTTTGAAAGTGACGACAGATAAACAAGGACAAGTGTTTAGCGCTTCGTCTTTGTCCACCAATGTTTCAAACTTAGAGAAGAAATCTGGCCAATCGCTGTACTTCTCAGAGAACTTAGTGAATTAAAGCTTAAGCAGTCGAGCCGCCTTTGGCTTCATGCCGAAAAAAGTGGACTCATGAGTAGAGACTGCTCTGACAGCAGAAGGCTTTTTAGAATCCATGTATTTTAGAATTTTGGTTTTCAGAGCAGAATACACATCTTCAAAATTTCCACGCCTGTCACCCTCTATCTCCGCTTCATCCAATACTTCAATGTTGGTTTCAGTGTCATCAAATTTTTTAAGATACGCCTCAAGCAAGGCTAATTTGACTTCACATTCATGCAACGAAACATCCTTTTCACAAGCACTATCGACAAATTTCTTAAGCTTCGTAAGCTGTCCAGTTACTGAAGCCCTTTTGGTTTTATAAGACGAAAGAGTTGCAGTAGTACACTTAGGCCACTCTGCAATCATATTGAAATCGAGATTTATTTTATAATAATCAAAAAAGAGAATGATTATGCTATGTTTATATGGTACTTATCCACGTATTCCAATAATCAATGGGTTATAGGAAACAAGTCCAAGTCCTGTCACGGTCTCCATATGGTTAATTAAAGCTTTTTTGAATTAGGATCTGCGATGATTTGCGAAATATACGAGGGAAAGAATACTCCTGATTAAAAATGAAAATGCGAGACGATGTTCTCGCTTAAAAGTGATCCAGAAGAATGATCTTTGTTTTTTATCTTAAATGCAAGAAGGGCAACGCACGTTGACAGCGGTGCATAGATTAAATAAAAAAGTTTTCCCAATGTTGGTATGAAGAATTGCGTGATGACAAAAACATGACCGTATGATGTCGAAAAAAATTACATATGGTAAATAGCCAAATAGCTTTCGTGATGGACAGTAGTGAGCAAAATTATTGCTACATGTTACTTTTGTTGGATATTTTCAATAGATAATTATGCAATTCTGGACAATCAGTGCTTAACATATTGCGTTAATTAGAATAAAATACCCACAAGTAAATAAATATAACAAATAGAACAGAAAGAAAAGTTTCATCACTAATAACAGAAAATGATTACAAGAACAACGCAACATGATCATGACTTTTGAAAATAATAACAGATTTAAAAATAGAAAGATGTATGGAGAAAATTGTAAAAATTATAAGCAAGTGAAAATTTGAAAGATTAATATATAAAAAATAAGATTGAATTTTATTAAGAGTGTGCAATAGTTATAGCTTTTTAGCATCATTTCATTACTTTGAGCTGCTCTAAGTCTTCTGCATTGTTGATTCTTATCAACAAACTCCCACTTGTAGTTCTTAGGTAAACTTGTTCGTTTTTTGTATGCGCTCTCGAGATGGTATTTTATTATATATATAATTTTATAGCATTACGTTGTAGTACATAACTCTTTTTCGTCAAATTAACATTTATGTAGATTCTCTGATCGCAGTCCATGCCAATGTCACGTAGTGTCAGCCCAGTCTTATTTTTTTTTTCTCTCTTGTCAAAAATCTCCGGATAAGAGTATTTCTTTCATGGGGATCAGAGAACTACATAACAATGGTACCTTCATAAGAAGAGAGTTTGCCACGAAGACTAGCTGTTTTGACTCTAAAGATTCTCTTCACTGCTGGAGTTCTCATCTTAACGGCAGTATTTTGTTCAACACATCATGTAAATTCTCTTTCTCCTCAGCTGGAACTTTTCACGAGCGTATCGCTCATAGCCAATATAATTGAAGAATTATCTGAACTGAGATGAAAGCTTTCTTCCAGTTTTAGATAATTTCGCGAGATACCCTTCATAACGACGAAATCTACGACGTCTGGTATTCTCGTGAAATCTGTAGGCCAGTAGTCGAGCAAAAATCGCACCGGATTATACCGGTTTTGTACAGTTTTCTGCCTTTTTGGGAGATGTCTCTTGATCCCCAAAAGAAATGCTTCGCATTGAAATCTCCGATTATATAATATAGTATATAAAGTTTGAACTGAGACTTAGAAATGTGTTTTCATACTAGTATTGTTCAAAATTACTGCTCGGTGGGCAGCAAATGAACGACACATAATATCAGTGTTATGTAAGTTAAATGTAATTCTACCTTTAATCCTACTAAGTCTTCGATGTTGACTCGTATAAACAATGATGACCCGCCTCTTGTCCTTTCCGATGGGCGTGATAGCTGCAGTAACCTACATATGTCGACATGCTTTTTTCCTAATACAAAGCTTTAGTTCGTTAAGCTTTTGCGACAGTCCGTTCACATTCCAATTCAATATTCTTACTGTCTTATCCATATTCGGTTATTTTTGTTGTTAATGTTTGTTTCGAGGATTAAAAGTCTTTCAAAAATGTTTGTTCGTCTTACTCTGCTCCTCAAGTTTTTGCAATATAATGGAGAGGGTACGAGAAACCAGATCTAGTGGCTTACAGCTACTTCCACTCGGAGCTGCTACTGTTTGAGCAAATGTGTTCACTCCAATGTGTGATGACGTAGCTGATTTTATCACTTCCGTTTGCGACTATGCTTGTTGAATATTCGGTTTTGCAATTATACTCTTCCGTGGGTCGCCGTGGCGTAGTGTTTTAGTGCGTCGACTCCTACGCAGAGGGTCCCACGTTCGATGCCCGAATTTACCACCTTTCATATTTCACGGCTCCACCTCTTTCGAGTCACTGACAATGCTCAAAGAGTATTCATGTCTAGAAAAACCTGCTCAACTACGCCGTTCGGAGTTGGCATTAAACTCTAGGTCCCTTCCACGCGTGAGAGAACAATAGCACGCACAACACGAGTGTTTGCTGAGAAGCTAGGCCTTGGTCCTGGATAATTATACTCTTCCGTTGTTTTGCATTTGTTTTGCTTTCAGCGCTTGCAGTAATGTCATTTTTTCTGGTTTAGGTGGTTGAGACATATTTGCTTTGATCTCGTCACGTCTTCCTTAGCTACTTCACAGCCACGCTAATCAAATCTATGTGCTTTCCTTTGAAATTAAAGCAAGCTGCAAATGTCCCCTTGCTTGTTTTTATACTATATATCTTTTCTACGCTTTCACACTTGTCGAACGTTAACATGAAGAGTGGCAGACTGCGACGTGTCTTTTCTTGCGCCCCTTCTGTATTGATTTTCTTTTTCGACAGTATGTTGGTAGCATCACTATCTTGAAGCCTTTATTTATTAGGTCGTCAGCAATGTCTTCTTTTGGGCAAGATGAATGAAGTCCTCTAAATAAGACTCGAGTAGGTCTTTCCGATTTGTTTTCGTATGTATACCATTGAATCTTTTCCGCGTTCAGTTTTTGTGAAAGTACTCTGTAGCCGTCAGAGTCTTTTGCGATTATCTTCCATGAACTATTGTTGCGCTATGTTAGCTTGTATTCGGATTTTAACGTTGCCCTTTAGATAGTGTTTAGTTCTTTATATTCTTTAATTCCGAGTACGTTAATTGGAGGAGGTGGTCGTTCCTTCAGTAGCTTAGCATTGTTAGCACTATCATTCTTTTTTGGCTCACTTCCTTTCTTATCAACAAGCTCTGGTGAGGAGCCGGGCTCCTTTTTTTTGCCTGGTCGCCTTTTTGCTAACCAGTCAATTTCCCGATCGAGTTCTCCCTTATCTGTGAGGTACTCAATGTTCGCATTTTGTTTCGTTTTGGACTTGGCTTCTTTTCTTTCCATATTTTCTGTTTTTAGTTTACTAAGCTTTTGTCATATTCCGAAATTCTGCATTCTCTCGTTCGAGAAGTTTTAGTCTCGCTAAGGCGTGTTCGTCATGAAGTGGCGAATGCGGTCTCGTTGAAGATTTTTTACCTGCCTTCAAGATGCAGTTTTTTTTACTGGCAATAATGCGCAAGTGGTTTTAGAAGATCGTGATGGTGGTGATCTTGCTACCCTTGAACTTTTTCCAAAAGGGTCAATCAAACGCAATAAATAGATCTCCCCAGAATCCTTAGAGCCTGACTCAAAAGAGTTTGTATTTTCCAGTGCAACAGCCTTCTACCTGGGATATTACTATGGTTTGTTTTACTCATTACATTCTTTAAACAGAAATTTTGTTTGTGTTAACAAACTAAGGCTATTAGTCGCCTTTTTCGACATGCATGCCTTATCTCGGATAAATTCTAATTCCTATCCGAAGGTGTACCTAGATAATATAATCATTTTTTCGACACCTCTCCAGGAGCACGTCGAAAACTTCAAAGAAAGGGTTCGAGAGATTGCATTAATACAACTTAAGAGTACAACTAGAGAAATGCGACTTTTTACAATAATAAATCCCAGGACACATCATCTTGACGGATGGCATAAAACTGAATCCTGAAAAAATCCACGCGATAGTATAATTTGCAATTCCACGCACGCAAAAGGAAATCAGAGGATTCTTTGGACTCCTATGATATTACAAGAAGTTCATAAAGGATTTCGCAAAGCTAGTTAAGCTCCGCAAGGAATGTCTAAAGAAAGACCGGAAGGTAATTATATAGACTTTTAAAAATTGTAAGAATATCTTAACAAATCACGCCATATGGGAATATCCCGACTTCGCAAAACCTTTTAACCTAACTACAGATACAAGCAGTTTTGCAATTGGTTCAATCTTATCCCATGGACCGACCGGAGCGATAAGCCCACCTGCTTTGCAAGTAGGACCCTCTCATCTTCAGAAATAAATTACTTCACGATTGAAAAGAAGGTTTTGGCAATTGTTTGGACAGCCAAATGCTTAAGGCCATACCTTTTCGGTCGCACATTCAAAATTATTACCCATCATAATCCTCTAACGTGGATAATAAATGTCAGATGCAAACTCGAAATTACTTCGCTGGCGTTTGAAGCTAGAGGAGTATGATTATGAAATTATTTATAAGAAAGGCAAGGCGAAAACAAATGCCGATGCTTTTAGCAGAGTCAAAACAGTTCATCCAAGACAGTTTCAAAATACAGAAGTACAAGGCACGAGCGGTTCTACTATACATTCCGCCGAAAACAATATGAACGATGGCATCCCAATCTCAGAAAAAATTAATAACGAATTTAATTTACATATTATTCTACAAAAATCAAACCGATGTTCTCCAATGACTGTTCAAAACAATATTTAAAAACAAACAACGAAAAATAATCAGGAACCCAGACTATACAGAAAACTTAATATAAGACGTTGGGTATTTCGCACCCAATAAACTCAATGCAATCTATGCTGAAGACGAAACATTCCGAATAGTTCAATCTGTTTATTCCCAATATTTTTGCAGTAATAAATAATTTCGTTTAAACCGATGTGTAGAGATATTAACTAAACTGAAGAACAGGAACAAGTTATAAAAACTATCATATAAACAACAATCACACAGGAATAGTGGAAACTCTACTGCACCTCCATACATGAAGCATAAAATAACTCAAACCATGAATAAATGCCAGAAATGCCAAATCCAAAAATACGAGATGAACCTACAGAAAATTATATATCAAAAACCTGAGACACCATTGAAACTCTAAGATGACTTTCACATCGATGTATATACAGTAAATAACAAAAACATCTTAACTATTTCAGATAAATTTTCAAAATTTGCATTCTCCTATACACTTTTTTTAAGAAATAGCATTGCAATACTAAAGTGTCTCAAAATTACGTCAGCCTTCACGGCATTCTGTCTAAGATTATTGCAGATCAAGGATCTGAATTCACTTCCAACCTCTCCAAAGACTTCGTCTACAGAAGTGATACGAACTTCATATTACATTATTCCAGCAGACAAGTAGCAGCAAGTTAACCGCCTTCATTCAAACCTTACGGAAATTTACCGTATATTTCTAGCCACTCTTAGAGAAAACAAGTTTGACATAGATCATAATGAAATTTTATTTGAAACTATATTTACTTTCGAACTCTTCTATGGAAGACATACAAATTTAAAAAATCTATAAATTATAATGACGGACATGATTATGTCGCAAATTTAACTGGTTTCCAAAAATAACTTTTCTCAAAAATTAAGGATAAATTGGAGGAATCAGTAAGCAAACGCATAGATCAGCTCAAAGCCGACAGAAACTAAGACAAAAACAGGAATCCACATGAACTTATTTACAGGAAAGAATGTAAGAGAAATAAACATTCAACGAGATTTAGTAAGCATAGGGTAAAAGAAAGTGTGGTTGTTGCGGTGAACGCGCCTTTAGTTAAGTAGTTTACCCTATCCACTCTGAGGTGGCGATATTATCAGAAAGGTAGGCGACAGAAAACTCTTCTGTCAAATAAATGTACATATATAGTTTAAATCTCTTACCGGCATCGACAAGTTGAGATGGCCGAATAAATTTATCAATCTCTAATAAATTGTAACACCAAATTTTGTAACGCAACGAATACTCGATCGTTTGATTGAAAAGGTGTGGTTGAAGCCAACATGGCTGCAACATTTTACAAAATTTGAGGAAATCAACGGTGGATCATGTGGCTGAGCATTTTCAATATGCCGAGGAAGGCGAGAACGACCAGATTCAGCTGGGGACATGATCCAGTGCGACGCATGCGATGCATGGCAGCATTTCCAGTGTGCCGGTGTGGACAGCTTCATCGAGTCCAAGACCTTTTTGCTTAGCCTTTCAGGAGGGGTTTCCGCCAATTTTATGAAACAGCCAATACAGCCCACATGCCAAATTACCGCAAGGTCCCGCTATAACGGGATCAATGGCACCACTCGGTACCGTTAATCATAACGCGTTTCCAGCGAAGTTATCAACCGCGTGCAGTAATTTCACACACGAATCAGCAAATTTGCCGAGCATCATTGCGCCCTTTAGGATTGCTGCACTTAGTGTCGCCGATGCAGGAGTCTCTGCGCCTAGTGCGGCTGAAGTTGCTGCCGGTCGTGGAGATCCTGCTACCGCCTACATGTCGCTTGCTTCAGGACCAACTAAAGCCATTCGTTTTGCAACTTCGGGTGTTGAATCAGCGCCGTCAACAGTTCCACCCAGTGCCCCTACAGCCGGATGCTCCGCGCCCAAAGCAGCCGAAGTCGCTGCCAGTTGTGGGAATCCCGCCCTCCTATACGTGTCACCTACTCATATGAAGGATGACTACCAGGACGAGTTCGCCGGGTCAAGGGTATCCGGAACTTCTGCCACCGTCGACGATGTTGCTCGCCAATGGTCTCTCGCTCCAATGATGTACAACTTTAATAATACGACTACACCAGTAGCTCCTGTGTATCATGCAGATGAAAATGTCTGCCGCCGCGATCCAGCCACCATCGCCACGAGGTTTTTCGCCGGGCCGACGACTGAAATGACTGGATCAGTAACGTTCGACCCGACAGGAAGCCTAGAACCGCCCATTGTTCATTCATCATTGAACCTCTCCACAGCGAACGGGAAACCCCCCCTTGTGAGACATTTTGGATATATCGACTGGTCAAGCCAGGTGCCTCGGGGATCTCGGACGGATGAAATTAATGGCAATACATGCGATCGTGGGCCAATTTCCACGCAACCGCGGATCAAATACAATGGACCCACCTCCATTTCAGCTGTAAACAACTCCACGTTGTCCGAGAACCGTGCAATGGCCCCCTTTATGAGAAAAGGGATGGTTCATTTGCGGAAAGGCGGCACCCGCTCTCCCACTGCTCAAGGATTTAAAGTTCATCCAGATTGTCTACAAGAAGACTTCAAATAGAATTGGATAGAATTGAGGAGCTGATACAACTGCGAGCAGAACGAGAGAAAAGGGAGCTAGAGCTGCAACGAGCCAGGGAGGAGGACTACATAAAGAAGAAGTACAGTATTCTAAACAAGGTGGTTGAGTCGGACGACGATGAGGAGGATGTTTCGGAAGTGGAGAGGTTGCCAACAGCACGCGCGATTGGGAGTTGGGCAAATACAGCCGAGGCGAACAGTTATCGGATGTCGACGGAAGAGGTTGTACGTAACTCAACAGAAGTGATGGAGCCTCAAGCTACTTCGAGAGGAACCATGGAGCGAGAACACCAGTAGACGTCCATAGGGTTAAACCGTTCCGGAGCTGATGCCAACCGAAATAATACCGCCGGACTTAGATCGGATACCTACCATCAAGGCACCTCCCGCCACGAGTACTACCTAGAGCAGAACTCCAGATCCACAGCGGATTCTTATCTCAACCACACTGGATCGGTGAACCTGAGTTTAAACCGGAAGCAAATCGTAGCGCGACACCTGATGATGCAAGATCTACCTATCTTCGAGGGTGATCCAGCCGAATGGTCCCTGTTCATCGCTACTTTCAATCGTAACTCCGAACTGGGCGCGTTCTCAGATGAGAAAATTCTCGTGCGACTTCGTAAGGCCCTTAGGGGAGATGCTCTAGCAGCTGTCAAAAGCCTATTGGTCCAACGTCGTCGACGTTACGGGTGATCTTCGAGAGACCTGAGCTGGTTGTCAATGCTCTTATACAGGCGGTTCGCGAAGCACTCAATCGGAAAGTTGAGAAGCTGGACACCATCGTTCGATTTGCCATAGTAATGGAGCACCTGTGTGCTACAGCGGAATCCTCTGGATTAATAGTTTATCTTAACAATCCTGTGCTGCTACAAGAGTTCGTGGAAAAGCTTCCGCCGTTGGTGCGCCTAAATTGGAGAATACACAGGCAATCGCTACCTAAGTGCACGTTGATCGACTTCAACGCATGGATACGCGTAATGTCTGCAGCAGCCAATGGAGTGCTTACATCACCACCGCTTGGACTAGCAGCCAGTAAAGGATATCGGAAGTAAAACCGGGAAGAACCTGGGACAACTACACGCTCATTATGATAAACATGATCAACGCTTTAACAGCTCCAACAAACCATGTCGTATCTGCGACGGCGGGTGCTCGTCCATTCAGCGGTGCAAGCGGTTCCTGGAATCAGAACGTGGGGCCAGATGGGAAGACGTACGAAAGCATAAATTGTGCAGGCGGTGCCTGACGAACCATGGTTATCGAAGCTGTAGGTCTAACACCGAATGCGGAACGAATGGCTGTACACGAAAGCATCACCCACTTCTACATAACGAACCTCCGGACGCCAAACCACCGCGGTTCTCGGTAACGCTGATGAATGACGAGGTGGCCAGACTCCTGAACCTGCAAGGTAAGCGCCAGCCACTGTGCTTGAGATGGACGAGAAATACGTCGAGAAAGGGTACGCCCAGCAACTTTCTCCGGTAGAGTCAAGTGACTACCGGGAACAATCGTGGTACCTGCCAGTCTTACCCATCGAAAACCCAAATAAACCGGGTAAGGTTAGACTTGTATGGGAAGGAGTATCGTTAAACTCACTGCTACTGAAGGGACAGCTGACGCCTCTAACCGAAGTGCTCTATAAGTTCAGACAACCCAAAATCGCCATATGTGGCGACATGATGGAAATGTTCCATCAGATCGCCATCCGTCAGGAGTATGTACTGCACACTTCGTCAAGAATATCAACGCCGACCGTTTCACTAACGAATTTCCTGAAGCGGTCCAGTCAATTAAATATAACCATTACGTAGACGATCTGATGGATAGTGTTCCAACAGAGGAGGCAGCCATTAACCTATCTAAGAACATTCGACACGTCCACAAGCAAGGCGGTTTTCTTATCCGAAACTGGGTTTCGAATTAGCCCAAAGTGCTTCGCAGTCTGAGCGCGGAACCAACGGAGCGACTGGATATGAAAGCGGCGGCGATGCTGAGAAAGTGTTGGGAATGTGGTGGTTCACCTCATCAGACTGTCTGACCTTCAGGATCAGGACCAACACCCGGCAAGCGGAGATTCTGACTGGAGTACAACGCCCGACGAAACGAGATGTCCTGAAAGGGGTGATGAGAATCGTCGATCCATTGGGGCTGATAGCCTGCTTCCTTATGTTCCTGAAGGTCCTGCTTCAAGAAATCTGGCGGTGCAAAATTGGATGGGACGACGAGATACGTGAGGCCAAGATGTTACGTTAGTTCCGGATGGGGGCAAGCTGCACACCTTCGTTGACGCAAATGAGAATTGCTTCGCCGCGGTAGCATACATTCGTAACTCCACCGCCACACTCATAGAAACCAGTCTGATAGGGGCGAAGACGAGAGTAGTTCCCCTAAAAGCGCTATCTATACCTCGACTAGAACTACAAGCCGCTCTTCTACGTGCTCGCTTCGCCAAGTGCATCGAGACATCGCACGGGATAACCTTCAACAAACGTTACTTTTGGACGGACTCGAAGACAATGCTGTGTTGGCTCCTGTAGGTGGCCTTTAAGTTCAGCAAAATCCTGGAGCTCACCAAACTGGAAGAATGGAGATGGGGCCCGACGGGCGCAAACGTTTGCTGATGAAGCCACTAAGTGGCAAAAGTCGTCCGACCTCAGGCCAACCAGCAGATGGTTTCTGGCCTCGTCGGAGAATTGGCCACATGAAACAATATTGGGGCCGACAGTGGAAGAGCTGAGACCGCGGTTCGTTGGATCACACCAGCGAAAGTGGCAATCCGCATTTCGCAGCAAAAACATCTCCAGCTGGACAAAACTTCTTCGGAGTACGGCATACGCCCTCAGCTTCGTGCAAAACTCCGATCAGAGAAGCAGCAAAGGCGGAGTGGATGCCTAGCCAGCACTGAACTCAGGGAAGCAGAGGCAACTTTAGTAAAAGACGCGCAAAGTGAAGCCTTTTTTGATGAAATTGCTGACCTGGAGAAAAACCGTTATGTCGAGAAGGGGAGCAAGATCTATAACCTATGCCCATTCCTGGATAAATATCACATCGTTAGAGCAAATGGAAGGATTCACCTCTCTAAAGGAGCAACCCAAGGGTTACGACAGCCGATCATCATGCCTCGGATACATCCGATCACCGCACATACAATCAACTGTGTCCACCGGCAGTATAAATATCGCAACGATGAGACAGTTGTGAACGAAGTTTGGCAAAAATATTGGATACCTTATCTTCGAGCAGCTCTGAATCGAGCTCATAATGGCACCACTTCCCGCAGCTAGACTTGCTACGTTCTGCCGGCCCTTCTCTTACATCGGAATAGACTATTTCGGTCCAATAACGGTCAGCGTTGGCCGGCGGACGGAAAAGCGTTGGGGCGTACTATTTACGTGCCTCACCACTAGAGCCGTCCATCTGGAGATTGCCCACACACTGTCCGCGGACCCTTGCATCCTGTGCATACGTGGTTTCATGGCTAGACGTGGAACACCCATCGAATTCTACAGCGACAATGGGACCAACTTCCTGCAGCAGTACTTCACGGTGATGGGAGAGTGGTAAGAAAAAATTGGCTTGTTTCACAACAATTTGCGGGCCACTTCTGGAAGCGCTGGGTAAATGAATATCTGCCCACGCTTACGCGTAGGGGAAAATGGTTTCTGCCAGCGAAGCCTCTAAAGGTGGGTGACGTCGTCCTAATAGTCGACCCCAACAACCCCAGGAACTGCTGGCCGAAGGGGTGGATAGTTAAAGTCCGCCGGTCTGACGATGGACAGGTCCGCAGTGCGCACTTCCAAACGCGGGGTGGTATCATTGAAAGCCCACGGTTAATATTGCGGTCCTTGATGTCGGTCAACGCATGGAAACGGGGAAACTACCTGGGGGGAATGTTGCGGTGAACGCGCCTTTAGTTAAGTAGTTTACCCTATCCACTCTGAGGTGGCGCTATTATCAGAAAGGTAGGCGACAGAAAAGCCTTCTGTCAAATAAATGTACATATATAGATTAAATCGCATACAGGCATCGACAAGTTGAGATGGCCGGATAAATTTATCAATTTCTACAATTTATTAGAACACCAAATTTTGTAAAGCAACGAATATTCGTTCGTTTGATTGAAAAGGTGTGGTTGCAGCCACCATTGCTGCAACAGTGGTCGTTCTTCCTAAAGGAGAAATAAATAGAACCACTGAATTTATAAATTATAATTCACAATCTTTATTAATTTGAAAGTACACGGGTTAGCCTGGTTGGCGGTGAGAACTAGAATGTTTTTTTAATATCTCTGAAGTGAGGCACGAAACGGCCTGTCACTTTTTCATGTGGATTGAATTTTCACACACAATTAGCTATGCATGAGGACTGAATGTTACTTCTAGTCTCATTGAAATTATCATTAACACACTTATTTGATTCAAATCTAATATCGCAGCTTTTTAAGGCGATCGACCGATACCGTAACTGACTTATTTTTAACCAGAATGTCAATATTTTTGCCGCCCCGTTTGAGAATTTTGAATGGGCCATCTTATGACTGTTTGAATGGAGGCTTTAACGAGTCATTCCGCAAGAATACGTGTGATCATGTTTTCAATTCGTTTTAAATTTGTTTTTTGTTCGAAGAATGATTGGAATACCGATTGGTCTGATCTGATTCATTGTATTTTTAAGGCGATTGTCGAAATTCGAAGATAAATAAGCCCTTTAGTTGACGAAAAAATCACACGGCAACTTCAATGTGGTTCGGTACACACACTCTACCGGTGGCGCTTGAAGGTCATCCCTGAACATCGCCCGCTCACTCAGCAACACAAGTGGAAGCGATTGATTCGAACCTTGGTCATTATGACCAATAAATAGACGTTTTTGTGAACATTTTCAATTACGCCGTTCGCTTGAGGATGATATGGCGAAGTACGAATGTGTTTGCAACCAAGTAAACGATTCAGTTGGTGAAATAAATGCTATTCGAATTGTCTGCCTTGGTCCGTTGTTATTATGATCCAAACGCGAATTAGTGCATCGGCCTCTGGTTCGGCCATCATGTCTTCTAACGGAATAACTACTGGCCACTAAGTGAAGCGATCAATGCATGTCAAACAATATTTAAAACCATTTGCTGAAGGGAGTGGGCCAATCAAATCGATGTTGATGTGGCTGAAGCGAGCGTCTGACAAAGTGAAGCCACAAAGAACGATTTTATAATGAAATTGAATTTTTTTTTTGACAAGTAATGCATTCAGAAACCCATTTCGTAATATCAGATTTCATCGCAAATTAACTTGACTGTCGATTTCTTGCCAGGATGAGACAAATTGTGAACTAAATTGAATACGTCGAATGGATTTTTTTGCCCGAGTTATCACAATAAACGAATTGCTTCAGTTCCGAAAGTGAAATTTTATTTAAGGAGATAGAGTACTTTGATCGATTGTTGACGATGCTATCAATCTCTTCGTCGTTGACCTGCGATTGTGCCAATGATTCTTAAGATACTGAAAATGCATTGACTTCTTCAATTCTTGACAACCTGTCAGCTACAATGTTATCTGAGCCTTTCACGTGACGAATTTAAGTTGTGAATTGACCGATATAGTCTAAATGACCAAGTTGACGTGGGCTACCTTTATCTAATTTTTGCTTAAAACCGAATGTCGAGGGTCTTATCATCCGTGTACACGATGCATGCGCTGCCTTCGATCATATAATTGTGGTGCTTGATGGCTTGCCAATAATTCACGGGCATATGTGCTATAACGGGCATATGTGCTTTTGCGCCTCTGTCATACGTTTTCAGAAGACGCTGATCAGTTGTAGCTGACCATTTTCATATTGGTGAAGGCTTGTACCCACAGCGAAAATGCTAGCGTCAACAAATAAGGCCAGTTTCGAATTGGATGCGCGGATGGAATTGGGTGCGCAAGTAATGCGGCATTGGCTATGTCTTGTTTACAACTTTCGAATATGCGAAGTGCTTCATCGGTCCAAAGAAATGAAGTTTTGTCCGTCTTTTTGTTGCCTTTAATTAGCAGTTGTAAACTAGCCTGTTTTCATACTTCATGTGGCAAGAATCGGCGATATACGTCAAGCATGGCGATGAAGCACCACAGTTCGTAGGCCTTTTCAGGTATCTTGAACTGAAGAATGGCGTCGACATATTCGCGCATAGGAGTGATTCCATCACCGGAGACATCCCAGGAAAGTCACCTGTTCTTTGAAAAAAATAAATTTTTCTAAATTGATTTTAATTTTGTGTTCACTTTGTCGTTGTAGTACAGTTCTTAAATGTTTGCGATTTTCTTCGACTGATGGAGAAGCGATGCATATGTCGTCAATAAAGACTACTGCAAAATCGAGAACATTAAAGAGATTGTTCATGTGTTGAGATTGTTCATGTGACGTTGCAACTTTTGAAAACCATTTCTCAGGCCAAGGCCAAGGAGTCAAGTCCCGTCTTAATCCAGGATTGACAGAACGAGTTACTGTACCGAAAGTCTCTATAAGTGAACAATTTGCGACAAAAAGTTTATAGAGGTCTGGACTTTTTGAAGCTTTGAATAAGTTTTTTTCCAAAATTGAGAAATCAGCGCCAGTGTCTACAAGATATTTGATGTTTGATAAATAATCTTTAATGAAAAGGTGGCACGAGCATTTTCATTCCATCTCGTGTGCCGCTAAAGGCGTAAGTACCGCCTAATTACATTTTTGTTATCTCTTCTTGTTTGATCCAAAGTGACTATGTTTGAAGTATATATATATATGTATATATATATATATATATATATTGAATAATGATTGCCCGAATACGTGTTCCAGAAACGTATTTCCCTTTGGAAAATGATTGCCTTGATGCGCCCCAGAACTGCTTTCAAATATTTTGGGGTTATATTTGAGATGATCCCGTTGTTCTCGGAAATGCTTTCTGCGTGGTTTCTAGTGCCTACCGAACGATGATCATGTCGGGGTCACCAATGTGGTAGTTCTTCTTAAAGGAGAAATAAATAGAACCACTGAATTTATAAATTTTAATTCACAATCTTTATTAATTTGAAAATACACGACGTTGTCTGGTTAGCGGTAAGGACTAGGATGCATTTTTAATATCTCTGAAGTGAGGCACGAAACGTCCTGTCACTTTTTCATGTGGACTGAATGTTTACACACAATTAGCTAAGTATGAGGACTGAAGGTTTACACACAATGAGAAATATTGAATGAAATTATTGCTACATATTTTAAATAAAAATCTTAGTGGTAAACTTCATCGGCAGTGAAACTGCCATAAAAGCAACAAGGTATCATTTCTCACTTTAGATAACAGGAAATTTCATAAGTCCCGAATCAAAAAGAAACGTAAACTAGCACAGCACTAAATCTTTTTTTTTTTTCAAGGTTTATCCAAAGACATACTACAATCTACTCCACATAGTCAATTTAGAAGAATACCTAGAAAATTAAGACAATATTGAGAAAACTTTTGAACATCTTGGGCATATAGAGTACTATCTTTAGAAACCACTATCTTTAGAAACCACTCTCATAAAATTAGAAACCTCAAAAGCGAAGTTGAATTCCTATTGCCACATTTAAGACAGAAATGAGGATTATTCAACAGGTTAGGAACAGCCTTTAAATTTATTACAGGAACGATAATGGAACGATTTCATAATATAATTGTATATATCGTTATACCGAAGCTGTATATTAGGTAAACTGATCATTAATCCGAAAATGATCCTTAATCTGAATTAACATTATATAAGATCAAATGAGTATATCTCCGAAATGATAGAACTAAAGGCTTACTACAACAACTCTAATATTATCTTCAATGTCCGCATCCCAATCCTGTCATGCCAATTAATAAAACTAAAGTGATCATTGTAAGAGAATCTATCTTAATTAATGAAAATACAAAAAAATACAATATTTTGATTCGAAATGTTCTAGAGTAGAGAGTATCTCAAGAGTCTTCGCATAGAGAACTAACATCCGAATCAACATCCATCGGGAAAATAATGCATAATATTCCAGCAACTGCACTACAAGAGACATTGGCGTTATATCAGCAATGACACAGCCTGAAGACAACATTATAATATTACTAAACGTCAACAGAACACTAATCACATCAACATGCGACACAAGTCATCAAAGCATCAGCGGCTCAATTCTACTGCAATATGAAAGCTGCGAAGAGACCATATACGAAATCACATATGTATTTTTACAGCTGAATTCTACATTTTTCCTGCATCGTATAACTCAATATCCAGGAACTTTTCAATAAAACCTGAAATTTACAAAAAATTAAATGACTTCCAATTTGTACAGAAGAAGAAGAAAGAAAACAAAAGGACTTCTACATTAAACTAATCATCTTATCCCTCGGAGCATCCTAATCAAGCATTTGCGCAGGAAAACCTACAAGAAATCGCTTGGTTCCAGTCGGACTAAGGCATCCTGATCCCAGCTATTCTCTTAGGGGGGAGGAGTTACGAGCACAGCTCCCGAAATTGCAACAACAACAACTACTCCAGTCCATGCAGCAGATACAATAACAACAACCACACCAAATGCGGCAGCGAAGCCAACGCCAATAGAAAAACATACGCCGACACACGCCGATAAAAGTGCAAGGTGCACAATTAGTTTTTTTTTATAATGCTCAGGTGATCGTTCCAAATTAAATAAAGACTTAATTAATCAGCGTCTGCTGAGTTTTGCGGTCCCACGATCACGTTTGCAAAACCGAGGTGATAAAGTGAATCTTGTGTAGTAATAGTTTCAGTTTGATTTGGTAATCTTGGAATGAAAAAAAATTCGTGAAGAATTACCGTCATTCGCTGTTCGAGTTGCTTGTTTTATCACATTCCATTCAATAACGGTTGTTCGCATAGAAATGGTTCGAGTGAATCGATTCATTTAAACAAAAGTTCACACAAAATGTAAACTGAAACAAATTCAGAGATTTTGAAATATTTTTGTATAAATACCACACACGTTGCACTACTATTTAAAACTGAACTTAAATGTTGTTTGTTAATTTTAAAATTAGAAACTAACATCCGATCTCGGATGGCATTAATTACAAAAAACCTAACCGCCATTTGTTTGCCCATTGTCTTTGATGTAGGCCCCAGATAACATAAGAAATAAAGATAAAAACATAGCCATTTGTAATCATATATATTTTAAAACTGATTCCATTATATTTGCCATCAAAACAAACACAAAATTTGCACAATACGAAAGGTTCTTCCTGCCAAAGTAGTCGGTAGGCGGATTTCATTCTCACAACATGAGAAGAGCACGCTTCAGAAAACCTAGGTCTCCCGTAAAAGTCTCTTGGAACTTTTTTTCTTTTTAAAGTCCAATAAACATTAAAACACATCCAAAGGCGTGTGATCCTAGTTTAAGAAATTTAATATCTCAGAGCTTGGTAAATGGATTCATTTAATTTGTTTAAGAGAAAGATTTATATTTCTTCTGAGGATAAAGTGCTAGTTGCATTCTTTCCAACCATTATTAGCCAAGCAATTAAAACATTTGTAAATTTATCAAAAACCAACCACCAATAAGCAAAACAAATTTGTACAAATTGGTCTCCACGTAGATTTGCTTAAACATCGACAGTCTATCGATAGATAGTATCGCGCACATCGATAGTTTTAAGAAATTACCGAAATTGTTCATAATTATTCTACCAAAGGAGAGAAATTTGTCATTTGTGGATTAGCGGAAATTTGACATTAGCGGTTTCCGTGGTAGCTTTATATATTCTGGGGTTATATCTTCACTACGTTTCCAAGCCATCACTGCAATGTCGATATGGCAAAGAATGTCATTGGTGTTGCAATTTTTCAGGCGGATTCATAGTAGAGAGTTAATTTGTCATATTTTCCTTGCTCAAGAATGAACCAAAAAATTAACCGTCTGTCCATATAACGGGAAAAAAGTATTTATTTTATCGATCTTTTAAAAAGAAACAATATCCCGTATGAACTTAAAAAACAAACAGACTGATGCACCACAACAAAACATAATCAGTGCGTCGGCAGAATTGCATTCAAATAATTACCACCGCATTAAACGCATCAGCTGTTTGGGAAAGAGCTATAAACATAGGTCAACGAACAATGCACACACACGAAATTGAAGAAAATGCAAAACAGTAGACCTCCTTACTACCTCAAGTATAATACATGTACAGGGGGCATTGGTCCACACTGCAGCATATGGGTCAACGGTCGTAACCGATCGATGGATGACGAGAGGTTTCTTAGTGGGGAGAAAACCCAGAAAAGAAGCCTTAGTGAGGTAATTAGACATCAAAATAAATAACTAATTAAAACTCTTTTCTTCCGACATATCGTATTCTTGCTCGCGTTTATGTTGCGCCTAGTAGTAGATCAACCAATTAATCCGCACATCCGGGATTCCTTTCAGGAAATATTATATAATAATATATATTCCCCCTTTTTGTTGCTATTTGTGAATTGGCGGGATAACAGTAATTGCTAGTGTCCTTGCGGCACACACAGACAGTATTGTGTTTTAGCGGACGTTGTGCGTAGACCCCCTCGACTCACTGGGCATTCATGCACTCACTTGTCATTTTATTCAGAGCGGAAAACTGAAATCACCTTTGTTAAAGTTCTAGGAAATGAGACCATGATACTGCTGATGCAATGTTTCAAGTAAAATAAAATATCAAAATCTCCTGTATAAAGTCATTGTACACACTAACAGAGTTTTAAATTCGTGAAAGGTGATGATGGACAAAGCTCAAAACATGATAAAATCGGGGAAGTTTCGACATGAACTATGATTTTCTCATAAACTTATGCAAGACTATTGAAATTATCGGAAGTGGTGAATTCGATGTTTAACCTACACTATCTCCAGGCGGATCAGAGCGGGTACCATTCTTTATAGAATAGTTAGCTCAACACTGTTTCTAAAACTGTTTACCACTTATGTTGCTATTTTACGGAGCTGAAACTGCAGCTCAACGGAAGGAAATATTAATTCTAGTGCACTCGGTCTAACCCAGCTACTTAATCAAGAAAAGTAAGATCAAATTAACTGAAAAGGCAAATAGGAATAGAGAAAACAGAATCAGACGATTATGTTACAAATTACTGGGCATTGAGGCATAGGTATAGGAAGTTAAACTTAAAAATTCATCCTATAAATATTAAACGTCCAACCAAATTCACAGGTCAACTGGATATTGATAATATTGATACAGCTGACATCGGGAATTAATGCAACTTTAATAATAGAAAAAAAAGTAGTAACACCGGATTTATAGAAGTAAGCATTGGAGATATTCAAATAATAATGAATAACGATATCATACTACACTATTAGCCCAGTAGAAATTCAGCAAGTAATTATAAAACCGGAAGATAATGTAATGAAAATAAATAAAGAAAATGGAAGAGAACGAACTGAAATCTCTCACCTATAAGGTACAAACAATAATACCGCATAGACATGCTAGAGAACTTAATATAGCCGGAACTGGAATGAAACGGTGTTTTAATTTAGTTTCTGTGATATGAAACATACTAGTTGTTTTTTTTTAACTGTAGCTATAGGTGTGACCATATGGCCACGCTGGGTCACATATAGGGCCATCCAATAATGAGTGTCAATTAAAATGATTAGCAAAACTAAGGCGTTGTGCTTATTCTGCTGACTGCGACTGGACCATATATATATGTCAACGTGACCTTATAAGCATGTAAACCTAGATATTTACGCAGAAAGCGGTGGAAAGTGTTTACGGATAAGCTGAATTCTCTCAGCCTCATGAGCAGTTGGAAAAGTTTATAGACAATGAACTTTTAGAACACATTGACAATGAATCGGGAAAATATTACTCGGAAAACACAATCCTCATATTACTACTTCTGAGCTAAAAACTTATATCGGGGTTCTGATTGTCAGCAGATATAACGGTCGAATCAGGTTCAGGTCATTCTGGAATAATGATGGTGATATGAGAAACGAGATTTATTCAGCTATGCGCAGAAATTGCTTTCAGCAAATCTCCCAATTTCAGCATTTTTATAATAGCGGAAAAAAGATGAACGATGGCAACAAGATGTGGAAATTGAGGTCGCTTACAGACCACCAAAAAGCCAACATGATGAAGCACTTTCATTCAGAACAAAAACTTTCCTTTGATGAAAGCATGATATCGTATTTTGGACGGCATGGTTGTAAGCAATGTATGAAGGGTGGCTTTCCCTTTGCGCTTTGGATACTTCATACTTTGGGAACACCTTCAGGTTACCTCATAAACTTTGAATTACATCAGAGTAACAAACCAAAGGTTGTGAAAACTTATGATGAAAGATTCTGCAAATGCGCAGCACCACTCGTAAATATGATGATCATCACCTGAAATTCAAAACTTGCCTCTTTTTTCGACAATTTATTCAGTGGCTTTCCGTTACTCACTTATTTGCAGTTCCGATGTTATTCTGCAACAGGAACAATTTGGGAGAATCGAATTCCCAAAAGTTGTCTTAAGAAGCAATCTCGAGGTTTCACAAAGTCTATAAAAATGAAGGAAACAATCATTGTACTAACCAAGTTGAATGACAATGCTGTAGTAAGCATCTACTTCTTTTGGCATAAATCCAATTTCAAATAATCAGCTGTACTCCAGTGAGCGCAAGAAAAGATGAGTCCACTGCCACATGTTATAGGAGGATATGACAAATACATGTGTGGTGTAGACTGTATGGATCAGAATGTGAGTTGTATCGAATTGGAGTAAAAGGTTAGAAATGGTGGTATAGTATTTTCACTTGGTTAGTGGGTGTCTCGATACAAAATACATGGCAACTACACCCCTCAGCTCATCCATCAAACCAAAAGCTGTTGGCCCCCGTAAAAGAAGTTGGGAAAAAACAAGCAAAGAAACTCTTCGGTATGATGGCAGTAATCACTTTGTTCGTCCTTGTGCAAAAAGCAGACGATGTGGTGTATATTGTAATATATATATATATAATAAGGGGAAATAATATATTGTTGAGTTATATTGCACGAGGAAT